>CM044016.1:33254687-33854687 GCA_024085815.1 Flaveria linearis | reverse complement strand
CTTACAACTTGTGTTATTACCAGGGGAAAATGAAGAATCTAACAATGGCGTCTTGAAATCATCGAGACAGAAAAAGAGCTGTGGGAAAGATCAAGAAAGAGATAAACAAGCATTGATTGATATAACAAACGGATCACCGATCATCGGTCTTGCAATGGGTTGTTTAAAGACTCCATCATCTAGATGTTCGAAGAAGAAGAAGACGCTAAATTCGAACAACGAATCAAAAAACACAATGACTCCTGGTTCTGGAGTGTCTTTGTTGAGGGGTCAAGTGAAAACCCTCTTGCAGAAAGAGCAAGAAGAAGATATAATTTCAAAGATTTGTTTTGTAAACTCTTTAATGGCTCTTCTTTCTGCAACACATGCTGATAAGCCTTAAGTTTTCAACTTTTCGACTAGTAGCAACGATGGTTTGAATTGTGATTTCAACTTTACTCAGGTTTGATTCAATCTTTATGGATGTATGTTAAAATATTACAAATTGGGTTTACTTTAATTTGGTTGTTTTTGCATTTATTGTGTATATAGATGCTTAATGAGGCGATTTCTGAACCAAATCAAGAAGATGACTGTGAAGACGTTGAAAAGAATTTGACAACGCGGTTGTTGTTCTCGGATTTCTCTGAGAAATCCCATGATTCTGATGCCTCTGATTGTAACCCTCTTTTAACATGTCAAGATTCGAATGCATCGATATAGTCGATTCAGGTAAATGCAAGCACAAGTGATGAGTATAAAGAGTATGAGGATTGTGAAGATGTGATGGTGGATGAGTTGTGTGAAGGAATTAGTAATATAAGTGTCAACAATGTCGTTAAGTTCACTGGGAAACACACAAGATTTGTGTATAACAGTGATGGGGAACTTGAAGGAGAGTTGTCATCAACATCATCAACATCATCATCATCATCATCATCATCATCATCATCACCACCACCATCTACGTGAGACACATAAAGAAGCTTTTAAGGTTTGAATTTTTTGAACTTATTATGATAAGATGTTGATTGCTTTGGTTATCCTCACATGTGACAACAATAATTGTATGTATTTGTTTTCTCTATGGTTTGAAGTTGAATGTTTATTGGGCTGTTTAAAGGAATTTGGTACTAAACTGATATCTCAATTTAATGAAAGAAATCTTGTTTTGTTATTGAAAAGATGATTGTGACAACCGGTCCCAAGGTCACTATTGTAAACCTTAAATTAATTGCATCATTTCCCATTTTATGAGAACTAATAGTAGAAACAATTTAACTACATCAATAATTTAGAATCATCAATTGCTATTATTTACATTTTATGATTTTATGTGATTTTTATGAATTTTAATTATTTCAAGTCTTAACTTTTAGAAACTTAGTGCCCGGGAATGTGAACTAGTCACCCTTACCAAGAATTTAGCCTTAAGTGAAATAATTATAAATGTGTGCATACACACATACTTGTAATTTTCGGACATAGCATGCATAATCATGCATTAGACTAATCAACTAACAACATTTTAATAACTAACATTTTACACTACACTATAAAATAATACTACTAAACATTATACTAGATTAAAAATTTAAATAAGAAACACTACACAAAATGACAATCTCGGCCGCCCCCTTGTCCCCAATGGGATCCCTTGCTTGCCACTACACACCACCATCTCTATCACCCACTCCCACTCCATGCAATTGCATTGCAAGACCACACTTCACCCTCACTTCTCCCTCTCTCCCTCTCGGATTCCCTCACCAGAAAAACACACACACACACACACACTCTTTTCCTCTCCATTTTTAGCTCATAACCAAGAACAACCTCATCAACATCATCGGCCAACATCAAAACCGCAAGAAGGTGTCTCTTTAGTGAAGTTTTAGTGCTTGAATCTTGCAAAACCGTGGGTTCCAGCCTTTATTCGAGATTCTACAGCCAAGTCCAAGGAGATTCTAGCCATCCACGACCATCAACACCTTCCAAACCGTGAGTTACATCAAGTGTAAGCTCCATGTGTCGGTTTTGGTCATTTCTCAAGTTTGTCTTCATTTTTCACTCAAAAACCTTACCATATCTTGTTCTAACATCAGTTTGCTGCTACCACCCTGTTCTTGGAGAGCTTTTCACGTTCTTGAAGGTATCATACAAGTAAAGCATGTCAATCTATAGGTGTAACACGAGTTACACCTAGAATACCCTCTTTTTGGGTGATTCTCACCATCTAACTTGTGCATCTTGAAACCCCATGAAGCAAGACATGTAACCTGATTTTTAATGGTTCATGAAACTTCTAATAACCTGTTTTAAATGTTACAAATGGGTATACACCATGAATGGGAGGTTATAGCATAAAAACACCTTGAAAATCCTTCTTTCTACAAGTAACAACACACTTTAAACACTTGTTTGAAAACCCTCTCAAACAAGGGTCATAACCTGCTCAAAAATAAGTTTTAGACACCCCAACAATCTGATTCTAAGTTAGATGAAGTTTTGGTAATGGTTAAACTCAAGTTACAATGATTTACACATGTGTAATGGTCGGTTATGACATTATCCATATATTTGAAGTCTATGGATGTGTAGAACAACTAGGACACGATTTGGGACTGAAATTTCAGAAAGTTTTGATGAATATTAAGAGTTTTAATAATGTTTAATCTCTGGAATAAAGGTCATGTTGTGTTTAGACTCATTTTAGTCACTTTCGGGACCCGAAAACATGGTAAAACTACTTAAAAACAAGAAAGCTTGGGCTATAAACTTTTTAAAGATAATTCCAGGTACATTAAGAGTTAATAAAGTGATCTGGAGTCAATGGGAAATTTTAGTGGTCAAAAGGTAATTTAAATGGATTTTTAAGTGAAAATGGGTACAAAGCGAGAGACTTTTTTTAAGAAAAATCTAAGAAAAATGAGTATAAAGTTAGAAATTATAAAAACCATGTTATTTCAGTAGGTTAAATGATAAAATAACTTATAAATTAGAAAGGTTGGTCAAACAAGCTTTTAAAATGGTCAAACTCGGTTAAAAACGCGTTTTAACGGTTTAAATGTAAAAACGAGCCTTTCCACTACTAGAGGCAAATTTTGGTGATTTAAAAGGTTGAAAACTTATAAAAATGTCTTTTAAAAGTTATCTACTAGTAAAAGACTCAAAAACATGGAAACTCATAGGTAGCCATTTAAAACCCTTCAGTTTTACCGTAACCGGGAACGTTAAACGCGTAATTAATAAACCGAGCACATAATCTGAAAATTTGGGTATATGTTCTTAAAATAAGTTACCTTAAGGTCATGAACCTGATTTTTGACTATAAATGTCATCTAATACAAGAAACCAAACTTAAGGGTAGAAACTGTCAATTTTGAAACTTCAGGGGCTAAACTGTAAAATTTTGCCAAACTTCATAACCGACTCAAATGATCCTTTTAGTCACTTTAATAGCATATTTACCATGTATTCTTGACTTAATGATGTAAAAATCCTTGATTTCATGAGAAACCTTGACTTTCCATAAAAGGAAACTTTTTATGCAAACCCTAATCGAATCAAAGCCGAATCCAACAAACTAAGACTTAAACACTCTTGTTGCACCTTAAATAGGTTTAGATCAGTAGCTAATCACTTAATATATTCATGATAGGGTGCTAGACTTGAGATATTCCCGGCACACGAAGAGTTTCTTTTGCTTAATATCTAAGGTGAGTTCTAGTGATCCCCTCTTTACTTACTGTTTTTGGGATGAAACATGCTCTGTTGTTTTTTTTATGAACTATGATTGTGCTTTACCTGATGCTTGTATGTGGGACTTATGGATACCTGCTGATACTTATGTCATGATCATTAATTCTTTTGTGAACCGCTTGTTTTATGTGGATAGATCTATTTGGAGAATCCCCCACACACAGTGGCTCCCGCTACAGGGAGGTACCCCACTGAGATCCTGAGTGATCGTATATGGCATGTAACAGGTTTTGATTAAGATACTATGGTGAACCATCCTGGCAGGTATGGTTCACTGTTTTGAGGCTTGGTTTCTTGCTTCGGTAATATCCGGTTAAACACAAGTTTAGAAGAGGCCAACCGGGGACCGAGTGCAAGGTTGATTGTGATACCCCACGAGGATTGATACTAAAAATGATGCTTTCAAAAATCAAATGAGATTTTTCATGAGCTTTCACACTTGATTCTAAATCTTTAATGTGGACTTTAAGAGTCCCTTTTAATTGTTTTTTAACTTTAAAGCACTTGAATTCACCAACTTTTTAGTTGACTCTATTTTCTTTTGAGCATGTTTCAGGTAACCCGTGAAGACTCTTAGCTATTATGGATGACTTAGAATCAACCCCCGAGACCATGGCATTTGCTTGTGTGACCAAAATTATGATTTGAACAATGATGGAAAATGTTGACACAATGACTATTTGATTTATGTTGAACTATGTAAACATTTGGGGCTGGATCTGCTTCCAGCCCGGTGTCTTTTAAAACTTTAAAATGCCATGTGATGTTCTCTCCCTTTGAGCTCCTATATTGGTTTGTTTCCGCTGCCATGTATGTTGTTGCTAGTCTGTGACGTCCCACCCTACCTGGGCCTGGGGTGTGACAATGATATACCTTATTGGAGGTGATATCCCAGATTAGCATAAATAAAGTTTAAGTTATTCATGAAGTTTTTTAGTTGAATGAGTCAAACAAGAATTAATTTAGGTCATTAAGTTGTGTGAAATTTGTGGTGAAGTTAGGAAAGATAGGGCCCTATATGTGTTATTTTGTTAATAATAGTTAATATTCAATACTTGCATCCATGAGCAAGTTAGCTTCTCTAGGGCTTCACTTGTAATTATGGATGGTTGGCCCTCTGGTATAACTCATTCGTATACTTCCATCTATTTTTACATGGTATCATAGCGTTAAGTGATGTTCTAGCTACAAAACCCTAGCCTTATAATCGAATCATGTTCTAGCCATCAGTCCTTTCTCATATTATACCATGTGTTTCTTGTATCCGTCCTAGAACACTAGACACCACTCACATGTCTTAGAACACCAATCCTCGTCCCCATTCTTGTTCTCGAAAAGCATTCCTCTGAAATCCTCTTTCGCTTAACTTTTGCACCTCATCACAACCACTATGCTAGGAATACCTTGATTTAGATACCGTATAAAATGACATCAAAAGCCACCATATGAGCCATGGGCTAGAATTAGGCTTCCACCAAACCTCCTTTACACGTCATTGTTTTGTCGCCCTAGTTGACCTATTGGCATGAGAGAGAGCGTGATTGGCGATTTTCCTAGCGAAACCACTCGTCCTTTTTTAGTTTATTGTTTGCGTTTGGATCAATTTGCATTGTTGTCCTTGTTCCACCACAACCACTCTTACTTTTCTTTTTGCTCAAACGGTTGGGAATACCTCGATTTGCATGATTGTTCCTGCTAGTCGACCGCTCCTAGTCCATAAACTTGAAAAAACTAAACTATTTTCCATCCTATTTGTTTCTAATTACCTGAGTAAGTCAAATTACTAAACAAAATAATAGTTATATTATTACTTGTGTTTTATAATAAAACATGAACTAGGTGATTAACACGATTTTAAATTAGGACGTCTCTATCAATTGTCCCTTTCATCGCGCCCTACAATAAGTATAAGTGATTCAAGTATGATGGGAGGCTCACTATCGGTTAGGTCGACCCTCTAAGGATGGTTTCGTGGCATATGAGATAGGACTTGTCTATTTAGGTGATCTTTATGTTGGTCGTATTAGTTAGGTAAACATAGTGAAACAGGTTCTATTTTTCAAGAACTTTTTCTCAATATTGTCTATTCTCGTCTCTCACAATGATGGAAAATGTTGACACAATGACTATTTGATTTATGTTGAACTATGTAAACATTTGGGGCTGGATCTGTTTCCAGCCCGGTGTCTTTTAAAACTTTAAAATGCCATGTGATGTTCTCTCCCTTTGAGCTCCTATATTGGTTTGTTTCTGCTGCCATGTATGTTGTTGCTAGTTTGTGACGTCCCACCCTACCTAGGCCCGGGGTGTGACAGATTGGTATTAGAGCCAAAGGTTGTAGAGAAATCGGGAATACCATAGTAGACCCTAGGCTACAACCCTGATACCCTAGGACTGTCCTTGTGGGAAAGTGTTGGGATGATCGGGTTGGGTAAATTGATGATTACACTTGATCAACGTAATCATGAATTTACCGGACGTGTGATTTCCATCACGAACCTGTAAGTTATGTTTGGGCTTTCTGTTTAATACTGATGAACTTTGAAACTTATTTTGACTGGGGATTTAAAATGGATTTTTTTAAAGGTGAACTGTTTTACCTGACATTATTTTGAGAAACAATTGATTCTAATATCTTGATAGGGAATACATAGAGATTCCTGATACTAATGCCATCACTAGTACTATGAGTATAATATTATTAGTAAGACTATCATGAGCTATGAGAAACCAAATTACTCATGATGTCTTTTTACATGCAAACAAACTATGGCTGATAAAGGAAACGCACATGCTTACCCTACTGAGAGCAGTGCACCAACGGACACCAAGAAGGACCACGCACTGAGTATGAGGAATACCTTAAGGTGTGGACACCCGGGTTGGATATCCGTCACATCAGAGGACACTGAAGCTTCTGAGGACTCTTCTTCGACGACACCTTCCAGGAGCTGGACGTGCTCGAACTCGCCGCATGTTACCGCTCCATCCACTCACCTATCCCACCCATTGGAATAGGGGAGCACGAGTTGTCACTCGTCCACGCAAAAGTGCGCTGGACCTTCAGAGGATGAGCTATCGTTCGAGCCACTGAGGAGGAGCCCGCCTCAGCATGTCGCCCTAGCGTACGAGCAAGTGATGTAGGACTGATGCAGCGCTTCAGCGACTGCTCAGCACGCTACCCGGACCTCCCAGTCTGCTCAATTCTAGGCTATGATGGCTTCACATGGGGTGCAGAGGTTGGAGTAGGAACAAAAGAAGAATAGCTCTGGATGGATGGGATGGCTGAAGAAGAAGTGGATGTGAAGGTGACATGTGGAAAGAGGAAGAATATTTGTCTTGAACAGTTGAAGGAGACAATCTTATCGTTATCTGACACTATTATTATTATTATTATTCATAGGGGTGATGACACCTTCCAAATTGTAAGAGCTAGACTCTGATACTATTGACTTTGTCCTATTTTTAACTGATTGCTATGATACAATGCTGTTGAAACATTTATGATTATCTGCCATGTGTTGTGTATTTTATGGTGTTGGGCCATGCTATTCTTGATGACTGTTTAAACTGTTTAAATCAGTAATCTGTGGGAAATTAGAAGGTTGTGTACAATTATACACCGTATTCTCTCCTCATATAGAGGGATCCTTGTAGGCAATTGATGCATAGATTGTTTGAAACAAGTTATGAGACGCTAAAACGACTTTATCTGTGATACTATCAGAATGCCTACCAGAAGAGGGACACATATCGGGAGACAAAGAGCCTACCGAGGCCGTCATGAAGAAGCAAGGCGAACCAGAAATCAACCTCCTACTCCTCCAGAGACTCCCATCAGGGGGAATGCTAACCTAGGGAATGACGAGAGGATAGCAAATCTCGTAGCACAGTAAATTGCTCACGCGATACCAACCATCATCGCTCAGATCAATGCTGACCGGAACGATGTCGGAGGTAGTAATGGGACTGAAAACAACGAGGAATCTGAGGTGTTAAGGAATGGATGCTCCTATAAGACCTTTATGGCATACAAACCTAAGGACTTCTATGGCACTGAGGGTGCTATAGAGACTTACAGATGGATTGACGAGATGGAGGCTGTACTGGACATCAGCGAATGCAAACTGGACCACATGGTGAAATTTGCTTCTCAATCACTGAAAGGATCGGCATTGGAGTGGTGGAAGACGATCACTCAAGCTCGGGGAAGGAATACCGCAATGCAAATGAGCTGGACCGAATTCAGAGAGCTGATAACCAACAAGTATTGCCCCATCAATTTACTTGAGAAGCAAGAATCGGAGTTCCTGAGCCTGGAAATGGAAGGTCCCAATTACCGGAGTACATTAATCGTTTCTTAGCCCTATCCCGGCTGGTGCCACATATGGTGACACCCGAGTCTAAAGGCGTAGCACGATACATCTGGGGGCTACATCCTAGAATTAGGGGAATGGTCCGATCCACTAAGCCCTTGACTCTACAATCTGCAGTTGACCTCACAGCAGTTTGACCGATGACCTAGTTAGGGTTGGATGGACTGAGCAAGCTAGGAGTGATGAGAAGAAGAAGTTTGTTGGAGAGAAAAGAAGGTGGTTTGAAGCAAAGAAAGCAGTTGGAAGTAGTAGCGGGTCAGGAAGAAAGAGTTTCAAAGGTGTGAGACGTGATGATCAGGGAAGCAAGACCCGGAGACTGTACTCAGGGACAAGCCCATTTTGCAACAAGTGCAAGCTACACCATCAAGGGGAATGCAACCTAATGCCCTGCTTTAGGTGCAAAAGGACTGGGCACCTGATCAAGGATTGTACTTACACACCAGGGAAGCAATGATATGAATGTGGGGATCCAGGACACATGAGGAGCAAGTGTCCTAAGCTGGGTAGAGATAAGGATGCCAAGCCCAACAAGCCTAAGGGAAGAGCATTCGTGATGGATCCGGCTGGAGCTCGAAAGGAACCTAATATGGTTAACGGTACGTTCCTTGTAAACAATCATCCTGCTACCGTTTTGTTTTATACTAGCCCGACTGCTAGTTTTATCTCTAGTGCTTTTAGATCCTTGATTGACCTAGCTACGTGTACCTTAGCTGATACGTTTACCGTTGAATTAGCTGATGGCAAAATTTTAGAAACTAATGAAATCATCAAGGTTTGTTTAATGAATCTAAATGGAAATACATTTAAAATAGATCTGATACCCATTAAGTTAGGAGGACTCGATGTGGTTGTTGGCATGGACTGGCTAGCCAAGAATAGAGTCGAAATTGTATGTGAAGAACGCCTACTCAAAATACCGTTGAACGACAAGGAAGTGTTAGTGGTGCAAGGAGAAAGGAGTAACACCTTATGCCCCATGATATCCCAGTTAAAAGCTACCAAGAGCTTAAAGAAGGGATGCTCAGCTTTCATAGTCTACGTAATAAAGACCAAAGAGGAAAAGAAGATTGCAGATATTCCAGTGGTTTCTGAATACCCTGAAGTGTTTCCGGAAGACCTACCGGGACTTCCCCCAAATCGACAAGTTGAGTTCTAAATAGATTTGCTGCCTGGCGCTGCACTGGTAGCCAAAGCGCCGTATCGACTCGCCCCTCCTGAAATGAAGGAACTGATGATGCAAATTCAAGAACTATTAGACAAGGGATTCATACGTCCGAGTGTCTCTCCATGGGGTGCCCCGGTGCTATTCGTGAAAAAGAAGGATGGAACCCTACGCATGTGCATTGACTACCGAGAGTTAAATAAGTTTGACCATAAAGAACCGTTACCCACTTCCGAGGATAGACGACCTATTCGATCAACTCCAAGGAGCAAGCTACTTCTCCAAGATAGATTTGAGATCCGGTTACCACCAACTGAAGATAAGAGAAGAAGACATACCCAAGACGGCTTTCCGAACTAGGTATGGACACAATGAGTACTTAGTCATGCCCTTTGGGCTGACTAATGCACCAGCAGCATTCATGGATCTCATGAACCGTGTATGCCGCCCATATCTCAACAAGTTTGTGATTGTGTTTATCGACAGCATTCTGATCTACTCCAGTAATAAGGAAGAGCACGAGAAGCATCTCAGACTAATTCTTGATTTACTCAAGAATGAGCAACTATATGCCAAATTTTCAAAATATGAATTTTGGATGCGAGAGATCCAATTTCTGGGGCATGTAGTGAACAAGAATGGGATTCAAGTTGACCCTTCCAAGATTGAGGCTATAAAGAATTGGAAGATTCCTGAAACTCCCACTGAGATTAGGCAATTCCTAGGATTGGCCGGATACTACCGACGATTCATAAAGGACTTCTCACGCATTGTATAACCCTTGACTGCACTGACTAAGAAGAACAAAACCTTCGTGTG
Organism: Flaveria linearis; assembly: GCA_024085815.1. NCBI lineage: Eukaryota > Viridiplantae > Streptophyta > Magnoliopsida > Asterales > Asteraceae > Flaveria > Flaveria linearis. The sequence goes on along the minus strand of CM044016.1, from coordinate 33,844,589 downwards.
GGAAGAAGAGCAAGATGAAGCGTTTGAGACGCTTAAGGAAAAGTTATGTAGTGCACCTGTTCTGGCCCTCCCAGAAGGAGTCGAAGACTTCATAGTCTATTGTGACGCCTCGCGTCAGGGGTTAGGATGCGTGCTAATGCAACGCAACAAGGTCATTGCCTATGCATCTAGACTGCTAAACGATCACGAGAAGAACTATACTACGCACGATCTGGAATTAGGTGCCGTGGTGTTTGCTCTCAGAGTGTGGAGGCACTACCTCTATGGCACGAAGTGCGTCATTTACACTGACCATCAGAGTTTGCAACACATTCTTGACCAGAAGATGCTAAACATGTGTCAGAGAAGATGGGTTGAGTTGTTAAACGACTACGAGTGTGAAATCCGTTATCATCCCGGTAAGGCCAATGTGGTGGCAGATGCTTTGAGCAGAAAGGAGAGAGAAAAACCTCTTCTTGTACGAGCCTTGAGGATAAGTGTGTACACTGACCTAATTGCAAGGCTGAAAGGAGCTCAAAGTGAAGCGTTAAAGGAGGAAAATTTAGCAGGAGAAGGATTAACTGGAATGGAAAAGCGATTTGAAACACGAAACGATGGTACAAACAAGTGTGAAGGGGGAACATGGGTGCCAAAGCATGGGGGAATTCGAGAGGTAATTCTCGACGAAGCTCACAAATCTAGGTATTAGGTTCACCCTGGAAGTGATAAAATGTACCAAGATTTAAAGGCACTTTTCTGGTGGCCTGTAATCAAGAAATCAATTGCTGTTTATGTCGGAAAATGTCTAACTTGTGCCATGGTAAAAGCTGAGAACCAAAAACCGTCGGGGACGTTACAGCAGCCTGAAATCCCAGAAAACGTCACGATGGATTTTGTCACTAAGTTACCCAGGACATCTAGAGGTCATATTACTATCTGGGTAATAGTGGATAGACTAACTAAATCAGCTCACTTCTTACCAATTCGGGAAGATTATGACATGACAAGATTGGCTTAACTGTATATCAATGAAATAGTGGCTAGGCATGGTGTGCCACTATCAATAATCTCCGACCGTGATAGCCGTTTCATTTCGCGATTCTGGAAATCACTCCAACAAGCCTTAGGAACCCGTCTGGACTTAAGCACTGCTTACCACCCGCAAACTGACGGTCAAAGCGAAAGGAGCGTCTACAGGCAGCAAGGGACCGTCAGAAGAAATACGCTGACAGGAGACGAAAACCATTAGAGTTTCAGGTAGGTGATAGAGTAATGCTGAAGGTAGCACCATGGAAAGGAACCGTGAGGTTCGGAAAAAGAGGAAAGTTAAGCCCGAGATACATTAGACCATTCGAAATACTTGCAAGAATTGTCCTAGTGGCTTACAAATTGAAACTACCTCAGAAGTTGAGTTATATACACGACACCTTCCACGTGTCAAACTTGAAGAAGTGCCTGGTAGACAAAAACTTGGAGCTACCATTGAAGGAGACAAGAATCAATGATAAACTGAACTTCGTGGAAGAACCCCTTGAGATCACGGACCACTTGGTCAAGCAACTCAGGCGAAGCCGCATACCCAAGGTCAAGGTTAGATGGAACTCGAGATGAGGGCCGGAATTCACTTGGGAACGTGAAGACGAGATGAGGAAGAATTACCCACATCTCTTCAAACCCACCCGTTCCGATTCTAATCAAAGCTAAAATTTCGGGACGAAATTTCCTAAACGGTGGGAGAATGTGACAACCGGTCCCAAGGTCACTATTCTAAACCCTAAATTAATTGTATCATTTTCCATTTTATAAGAACTAATAGTAGAAACAATTTAACTACATCAATAATTTAGAATCATCAATTGCTATTATTTACATTTTATGATTTTATGTGATTTTTATGAATTTTAGTTATTTCAAGTCTTAACTTTTAAAAACTTAGTGCCCGGGAATGTGAACTAGTCACCCTTACCAAGAATTTAGCCTTAAGTGAAATAATTATAAATGTGTGCATACACACATACTTGTAATTTTCGGACTTAGCATGCATAATCATGCATTAGACTTATCAACTAACAACATTTTAATAACTAACATTTTACACTACACTATAAAATAATACTACTAAACATTATACTAGATTAAAAATTTAAATAAAAAACACTACACAAAATGACAATCTCGGCCGCCCCCTTGTCCCCAATGGGATCCCTTGCTTGCCACTACACACCACCACCTCTATCACCCACTCCCACTCCATGCAATTGCAATGCAAGACCACACTTCACCCTCACTTCTCCCTCTCTCCCTCTCGGATTCCCTCACCAGAAACACACACACACACACACACACACTCTTTTTTCCTCTCTATTTTCAGCTCATAACCAAGAACAACCTCATCAACATCATCGGCCAACATCAAAACCGCAAGAAGGTGTCTCTTTAGTGAAGTTTTGGTGCTTGAATCTTGCAAAACCGTGGGTTCCAGCCTTTGTTTGAGATTCTATAGCCAAGTACAAGGAGATTCTAGCCATCCACAACCATCAACACCTTCCAAACCGTGAGTTACATCAAGTGTAAGCTCCATGTGTCGGTTTTGGTCATTTCTCAAGTTTGTCTTCATTTTTCATTCAAAAACCTTACCATATCTTGTTCTAACAGAAGTTTGCTGCTACCACCCTGTTCTTGGAGAGATTTTCACGTTCTTGAAGGTATCATACAAGTAAAGCATGTCAATCTATAGGTGTAACACGAGTTACACCTAAAAACCCTCTTTTTGGGTGATTCTCACCATCTAACTTGTGCATCTTGAATACCCGTGAAGCAAGACATGTAACCTGGTTTTTAATGGTTCATGAAACTTCTAATAACCTGTTTTAAATGTTACAAATGGGTATACACCATGAATGGGAGGTTATAGCATAAAAACACCTTGAAAACCCTTCTTTCTACAAGTAACAACACACTTTAAACACTTGTTTGAAAACCCTCTCAAACAAGGGTCATAACCTGATCAAAAATAAGTTTTAGACACCCCAACAATCTGATTCTAAGTTATATGAAGTTTTGGTAATGGTTAAACTCAAGTTACAATGATTTACACATGTGTAATGGTCGGTTATGACATTATCCATATATTTGAAGTCTATGGATGTGTAGAACAACTAGGACACGATTTGGGACTGAAATTTCAGAAAGTTTTGATGAATATTAAGAGTTTTAATAATGTTTAATCTCTGGAATAAAGGTCATGTTGTGTTTAGACTCATTTTAGTCACTTTCGGGACCCGAAAACATGGTAAAACTACTTAAAAACAAGAAAGCTTGGGCTATAAACTTTTTAAAGATAATTCCAGGTTCATTAAGAGTTAATAAAGTGATATGGAGTCAATGGGAAATTTTAGTGGTCAAAAGGTAATTTAAATGGATATTTAAGTGAAAATGGGTACAAAGCGAGAGACTTTTTTTAAGAAAAATCTAAGAAAAATGAGTATAAAGTTAGAAATTATAAAAACCATGTTATTTCAGTAGGTTAAATGATAAAATAACTTATAAAGTAGAAAGGTTGGTCAAACAAGCTTTTAAAATGGTCAAACAAGCTTTTAAAATGGCATGACAATAATGGCATGTTTGGGTACGACAGTAAGGCCTGGATTGGCATGTTGGTAAAGTCATGTGTTTATCATAGGCACCGATAGTAACTAGAATTGACGGGTAAATAAGAGTAATAGTTAATAAGTAAGCAAAAGTCTTAATGACAAAGCATTGATAAAACGATAATCTGTGTATACTAATGTCCTGATAGGTGGTGATTACTTTCGAATGATAAAGCTAATACATCTTACAAAAAGGTGTTTAATAAAGTAAACCTAGAATTCACTCAGCGAAGCTGACTTTTATGCATATTAGTCTGACAGGTGAGCCATAAGGCTTAGATGGATGGGAGCATGGATCTAAAGCTTCTTGGAAACCGAATACTAGCATCCGTGATTTAGCAGATTGCTAAATTCTCCTTTTAAAATTTGTTTGATGTACTTAAGACAATGTCAATGTTTTATTTTAATTATGTCGCAATGGATCGAAACCTAATATACTTTTCCGCTGCAAATGTTTTATTTAAATGAATATTTTAAATCTATGTTTTTTATACGAATGATCAACTGTGGGGCTTCTTGGGATAAGGGACCTTACATCTCTCCCTAAAACCTTAGATCTGTCAATTTTAAATCTCCTCGTAAGTCCCCAGTCAAAGCAAGAAAGCACACTGGCGGTGAGGAAACAATATCGAAGTCGGGGTTGCCACCACCTCCACTACAATCGACACCATCTGGTTTGAAAATGATTGAAGACCAGCGGCTAGGAAATAGAAAACGAGGGCAAGCCAGAGTGGCCACTGCCTCGACCATCTTTGGCACCATTAAAAACACATGCCTCTTTTGTCTCTCTATATTATGTTTGTCAATATATGAAACAAAAAGAAGCAAAAAGCAAAATCTGATAAATATCAAAACCCAAAATCCAAAAAGTCTACTACTTTTTTCATCTTCTTTTTAAACATAAAAGAGAATATTTATATGTAGCAACCCATCTATTTTTTAATATTTAAGTAAACATTATAAATTTTAGAAAAAAATATTAATTATAATTAATGATTATATTAATGGACACATGTCATCACACATTCATTTTCTCATTTATTTTTCCGTCTAAATCATTTATTTATTTATTTTCAAAAAGTCAAAATAACTAATTTGCCATATTTCTTTTTTTATTTTAAAAATCCAAATTTTCTTAATTCAATATTTATGAAAACTTAATTTTTTGTCAAATAAAAACTAAATATCTTGATTAAAAGTTCAAAAAAAGAAATTTAAAATATGTGGATTTTTTCAAAGCAATAGTATTTAAGATACGATTATTTCTAAAACAAAAAAAATTAAAAACCATAGTTTTAAAACAGCAGGACTTTTATAAAAAAGGACATTAAAAACAGTTTTTTAGAACAAATGTTACAAGAAACAGTTCTTTTAAATTGAAATGTTTGAAAAAAAGTTTTCTATAACATAAGTTTTATAAAAAATAAAAAAAATTATCAACTAAGGCTCTTTACATACAAAATAACATTTTATAGTTACTAACTTTTTTAATATATATTTAAAATTTTTTTATCTAACCCTTGTAATATATGAATTTATTGGTAGTAATAAAACATTTCATTAAACCAATTAAAAAATGTTTTGAGTTGAGTCAGAAATTTTTTTCAATTGTATGTTTTCTACAGAGTAGGTTGGGATGCAAATCATGTTTAGGATATAAATAGATAGATATGATTAAAATAACAACTATTCGTGCGAATTAGATATTAAAAATATAAAAATAAAACAATTTACAATAGGTAAAGAAAAAATTGTGTTTATCAACGTAAACTAATCCACTCGCAACGGCTAGTATCGAAGGAACCCTATAGCCACGCGCCGCCCACGCTCCTCCGTCTTCCCAACGGTCATATTTCTCCATCATTACGACTTTAATTTCTCAATTGCCATAAATCTCCTAACCATCTGTCAATTTTCCCCACAAATGCTTCAGTATTTCCTTCTCTCTTCACTGTAAATCATTTCTCCGGCGACCCATCAAGTTTTCCGGCGTTAATATCTTGATCGACTGTGAAAAAACATAAAGAGTTACGATGGAAACTCCACTGCCTTCAAGAAGAATCACAAGATCACAAGCTTCAAGTGAGTTTTCCGATGATATAATACTCTTGTGTTGAACAATTTATCAGTTTTGTTTAGTTTTTTGATCTTACAACTTGTGTTATTACCAGGGGAAAATGAAGAATCTAACAATGGCGTCTTGAAATCATCGAGACAGAAAAAGAACTGTGGGAAAGATCAAGAAAGAGATAAACAAGCATTGATTGATATAACAAACGGATCACCGATCATCGGTCTTGCAATGGGTTGTTTAAAGACTCCATCATCTAGATGTTCGAAGAAGAAGAAGACGCTAAATTCGAACAACGAATCAGAAAACACAATGACTCCTGGTTCTGGAGAGTCTTTGTTGAGGGGTCAAGTGAAAACCCTCTTGCAGAAAGTGCAAGAAGAAGATATAATTTCAAAGATTTGTTTTGTAAACTCTTTAATGGCTCTTCTTTCTGCAACACATGCTGATAAGCCTTAAGTTTTCAACTTTTCAACTAGTAGCAACGATGGTTTGAATTGTGATTTCAACTTTACTCAGGTTTGATTCAATCTTTATGGATGTATGTTAAAATATTACAAATTGGGTTTACTTTAATTTGGTTGTTTTTGCATTTATTGTGTATATAGATGCTTAATGAGGCGATTTCTGAACCAAATCAAGAAGATGACGGTGAAGACGTTGAAAAGAATTTGACAACGCGGTTGTTGTTCTCGGATTTCTCTGAGAAATCCCATGATTCTGATGCCTCTGATTGTAACCCTCTTTTAACATGTCAAGATTCGAATGCATCGATATAGTCGATTCAGGTAAATGCAAGCACAAGTGATGAGTATAAAGAGTATGAGGATTGTGAAGATGTGATGGTGGATGAGTTGTGTGAAGGAATTAGTAAGATAAGTGTCAACAATGTCGTTAAGTTCACTGGGAAACACACAAGATTTGTGTATAACAGTGATGGGGAACTTGAAGGAGAGTTGTCATCAACATCATCAACATCATCATCATCATCATCATCATCATCATCACCACCACCATCTACGTGAGACACATAAAGAAGCTTTTAAGGTTTGAAATTTTTGAACTTATTATGATAAGATGTTGATTGCTTTGGTTATCCTCACATGTGACAACAATAATTGTATGTATTTGTTTTCTCTATGGTTTGAAGTTGAATGTTTATTGGGCTGTTTAAAGGAATTTGGTACTAAACTGATATCTCAATTTAATGAAAGAAATCTTGTTTTGTTATTGAAAAGATGATTGTGACAACCGGTCCCAAGGTCACTATTGTAAACCTTAAATTAATTGCATCATTTCCCATTTTATGAGAACTAATAGTAGAAACAATTTAACTACATCAATAATTTAGAATCATCAATTTCTATTATTTACATTTTATGATTTTATGTGATTTTTATGAATTTTAATTATTTCAAGTCTTAACTTTTAGAAACTTAGTGCCCGGGAATGTGAACTAGTCACCCTTACCAAGAATTTAGCCTTAAGTGAAATAATTATAAATGTGTGCATACACACATACTTGTAATTTTCGGACTTAGCATGCATAATCATGCATTAGACTAATCAACTAACAACATTTTAATAACTAACATTTTACATTACACTATAAAATAATACTACTAAACATTATACTAGATTAAAAATTTAAATAAAAAACACTACACAAAATGACAATCTCGGCCGCCCCCTTGTCCCCAATGGGATCCCTTGCTTGCCACTACACACCACCATCTCTATCACCCACTCCCACTCCATGCAATTGCATTGCAAGACCACACTTCACCCTCACTTCTCCCTCTCTCCCTCTCGGATTCCCTCACCAGAAAAACACACACACACACACACACTCTTTTCCTCTCCATTTTCAGCTCATAACCAAGAACAACCTCATTAACATCATCGGCCAACATCAAAACCGCAAGAAGGTGTCTCTTTAGTGAAGTTTTAGTGCTTGAATCTTGCAAAACCGTGGGTTCCAGCCTTTATTCGAGATTCTACAGCCAAGTCCAAGGAGATTCTAGCCATCCACGACCATCAACACCTTCCAAACCGTGAGTTACAACAAGTGTAAGCTCCATGTGTCGGTTTTGGTCATTTCTCAAGTTTGTCTTCATTTTTCACTCAAAAACCTTACCATATCTTGTTCTAACATAAGTTTGCTGCTACCACCCTGTTATTGGAGAGCTTTTCACGTTCTTGAAGGTATCATACAAGTAAAGCATGTCAATCTATAGGTGTAACACGAGTTACACCTAGAATACCCTCTTTTTGGGTGATTCTCACCATCTAACTTGTGCATCTTGAAACCCCGTGAAGCAAGACATGTAACCTGATTTTTAATAGTTCATGAAACTTATAATAACCTGTTTTAAATGTTACAAATGGGTATACACCATGAATGGGAGGTTATAACATAAAAACACCTTGAAAATCCTTCTTTCTACAAGTAACAACACACTTTAAACACTTGTTTGAAAACCCTCTCAAACAAGGGTCATAACCTGCTCAAAAATAAGTTTTAGACACCCCAACAATCTGATTTTTAAGATAGATGAAGTTTTGGTAATGGTTAAACTCAATTTACAATGATTTACACATGTGTAATGGTCGGTTATGACATTTTCTATATATTTGAAGTCTATGGATGTGTAGAACAACTAGGACACGATTTGGGACTGAAATTTTAGAAGGTTTTGATGAATATTAAGAGTGTTAATAATGTTTAATCTCTGGAATAAAGGTCATGTTGTGTTTAGACTCATTTTAGTCACTTTCGGGACCCGAAAGCATGGTAAAACTACTTAAAAACAAGAAAGCTTGGGCTATAAACTTTTTAAAGATAATTTCAGGTTCATTAAGAGTTAATAAAGTGATCTGGAGTCAATGGGAAATTTTAGTGGTCAAAAGGTAATTTAAATGGATTTTTAAGTGAAAATGGGTACAAACCGAGAGACGTTTTTTTAAGGAAAATCTAAGAAAAATGAGTATAAAGTTAGAAATTATAAAAACCATGTTATTTCAGTAGGTTAAATGATAAAATAACTTATAAAGTAGAAAGGTTGGTCAAACAAGCTTTTAAAATGGTCAAACTCGGTTAAAAACGCGTTTTAACGGTTTAAATGTAAAAACGAGCCTTTCCACTACTAGAGGCAAATTTTGGTGATTTAAAAGGTTGAAAACTTATAAAAATGTCTTTTAAAAGTTATCTACTAGTAAAAGACTCAAAAACATGGAAACTCATAGGTAGCCATTTAAAACCCTTCGGTTTTACCGTAACCGGGAACGTTAAACGCGTAATTAATAAACCGAGCACATAATCTGAAAATTTGGGTATATGTTCTTAAAATAAGTTACCTTAAGGTCATGAACCTGATTTTTGACTATAAATGTCATCTAATACAAAAAACCAAACTTAAGGGTAGAAACTGTCAATTTTGAAACTTCAGGGGCTAAACTGTAAAATTTTTCCAAACTTCATAACCGAATCAAATGATCCCTTTAGTCACTTGAATAGCATATTTACCATGTATTCTTGACTTAATGATGTAAAAATCCTTGATTTCATGAGAAACCTTGACTTTCCATAAAAGGAAACTTTTTATGCAAACCCTAATCGAATCAAAGCCGAATCCAACAAACTAAGACTTAGACACTCTTGTTGCACCTTAAATAGGCTTAGATCAGTAGCTAATCACTTAATATATTCATGATAGGGTGCTAGACTTGAGATATTCCCGGCACACGAAGAGTTTCTTTTGCTTAATATCTAAGGTGAGTTCTAGTGATCCCCTCTTTACTTACTGTTTTTGGGATGAAACATGCTCTGTTGTTTTTTTTATGAACTATGATTGTGCTTTACCTGATGCTTGTATGTGGGACTTATGGATACCTGCTGATACTTATGTCATGATCATTAATTCTTTTGTGAACCGCTTGTTTTATGTGGATAGATCTATTTGGGGAATCCCCCACACATAGTGGCTCCCGCTACAGGGAGGTACCCCACTGAGATCCTGAGTGATCGTATACGGCATGTAACAGGTTTTGATTAAGAAACTATGGTGAACCATCCTGGCAGGTATGGTTCACTGTTTTGAGGCTTGGTTCCTTGCTTCGGGAATATCCGGTTAAACACAAGTTTAGAAAAGGCCAACCGGGGACCGAGTGCAAGGTTGATTGTGATACCCCACGAGGATTGATACTAAAAATGATGCTTTCAAAAATCAAATGAGATTTTTCATGAGCTTTCACACTTGATTCTAAATCTTTAATGTGGACTTTAAGAGTCCCTTTTAATTGTTTTTTAACTTTAAAGCACTTGAATTCACCAACTTTTTAGTTGACTCTATTTTCTTTTGAGCATGTTTCAGGTAACCCGTGAAGACTCTTAGCTATTATGGATGACTTAGACTCAACCCCCGAGACCATGGCATTTGCTTGTGTGACCAAAATTATGATTTGAACAATGATGGAAAATGTTGACACAATGACTATTTGATTTATGTTGAACTGTGTAAACATTTGGGGCTGGATCTGCTTCCAGCCCTGTGTCTTTTAAAACTTTAAAATGCCATGTGATGTTCTCTCCCTTTGAGCTCCTATATTGGTTTGTTTCCGCTGTCATGTATGTTGTTGCTAGTCTGTGACGTCCCACCCTACCTGGGCCCGGGGTGTGACAATGATATACCTTATTGGAGGTGGTATCCCAGATTAGCATAAATAAAGTTTAAGTTATTCATGAAGTTTTTTAGTTGAATGGGTCAAACAAGAATTAATTTAGGTCATTAAGTTGTGTGAAATTTGTGGTGAAGTTAGGAAAGATAGGGCCCTATATGTGTTATTTTGTTAATAATAGTTAATATTCAATACTTGCATCCATGAGCAAGTTAGCTTCTCTAGGGCTTCACTTGTAATTATGGATGGTTGGCCCTCTGGTATAACTCATTCGTATACTTCCATCTATTTTTACATGGTATCATAGCGTTAGGTGATGTTCTAGCTACAAAACCCTAGCCTTATAATCGAATCATGTTCTAGCCATCAGTCCTTTCTCATATTATACCATGTGTTTCTTGTATCCGTCCTAGAACACTAGACACCACTCACATGTCTTAGAACACCAATCCTCGTCCCCATTCTTGTTCTCGAAAAGCATTCCTCTGAAATCCTCTTTCGCTTAACTTTTGCACCTCATCACAACCACTATGCTAGGAATACCTTGATTTAGATACCGTATAAAATGACATCGAAAGCCACCATATGAGCCATGGGCTAGAATTAGGCTTCCACCGAACCTCCTTTACACGTCATTGTTTTGTCGCCCTAGTTGACCTATTGGCATGAGAGAGAGCGTGATCGGCGATTTTCCTAGCAAAACCACTCATCCTTTTTTAGTTTATTGTTTGCGTTTGGATCGATTTGCATGATTGTCCTTGTTCCACCACAACCACTCTTACTTTTCTTTTTGCTCAAACGGTTGGGAATACCTCGATTTGCATGATTGTTCCTGCTAGTCGACTGCTCCTAGTCCATAAACTTGAAAAAACTAAACTATTTTCCATCCTATTTGTTTCTAATTACCTGAGTAAGTCAAATTACTAAACAAAATAATAGTTATATTATTACTTGTGTTTTATAATAAAACATGAACTAGGTGATTAACACGATTTTAAATTAGGACGTCTCTATCAATTGTCCCTTTCATCGCGCCCTACAATAAGTATAAGTGATTCAAGTATGATGGGAGGCTCACTATCGGTTAGGTCGACCCTCTAAGGATGGTTTCGTGGCATATGAGATAGGACTTGTCTATTTAGATGATCTTTATGTTGGTCGTATTAGTTAGGTAAACATAGTGAAACAGGTTCTATTTTTCAAGAACTTTTTCTCAATGTTGTCTATTCTCGTCTCTCACCTGATGCACCATAGACCCACCCTTGATTCCTAAGGATGTGAGAATGACTCTTGTTAATGATGACACACTATGGCAGATTAGATAGGGCATTTTACGCGACAATGTTGCTATTTGACAACTTGTCCATGTCTGTACACAACTTGGTGCTAGCGTCTCTAATCGCATCCTGGATCATGATTTTAACTTCATAATGAAGCACTTTGACAGTAGCCTTTCTTGGAGCTCTATGAAATTCGCTTCCAATGCATCTAATTATTGGACACATTCGTCGACTTGAGTTCATGTTTCAACACCTTGTTCTTTCCTTGATCCCTTTTGGGAATCGTCTTGACCTTATTTCTCTATGGTAATAGTGACACCCTTGTTTGCATCGCACACTAACAATGCATAGAATCTTGGTTTCCAACCTAAGTAGGCTAGAATGTTGTCACTTGACAGCTCGTCCATGTCTTTACGTGGCTAGGTGCTAGCATCTCTAATCGCATCATGGATCATGATTTTAACTTCATCATGAAGCACTTTGATAGCAGCCTTTTTTGAAGCTTTATGAAGTTCGCTTCCAATGCATCTAATTATTTGACATATTCGTCGACTTAAGTTCATGTTTCAACACCTCGTTCTTTTGTTGATTGCTTTTGGGAATCATCTTGACCTTATATCTCTTTAGTAATAACAACACCCTTGTTTGCATCGTACGCCATCTCAAGCAATTAACATTGCTCTGACATCACTTGTCACAGTCATCTCTCAAGACCCCGTGCAATAACCTTTTCATGTCGGATTGTTTTGCTTAGAACTTTTGGGCAGGTCCATAACCTTTTCGTGCGATTAGTACTAGCTCTAGACTAAAATTGAATAGCTTTCCACACAATTTGCTTGGATATGTATTAGGTTTGTGACCCTGATGACCCAAAAGTATAAGACTTATGTATTTTGTTGACCACCTTTGTCGAATTCCCGGCTTCGACATGCTACAAAACATTTCGAACGAGATTGACTGATCTTTTGTTTTTGGCAATTAGATGAGCGGAGCAATAAGTTATTACTTTACGGCTATATGTGTCTGTGACATTATCAAGAAATATCTTTGTTCATTCTTAAGCGAGCATCTTCTCAATCTTCAAGTAAGGAAACTAATCTGACTGAGTTGATGTCCCATACCACCAACTACATCTTCGGCTAGTCCCCACAGCTATACAAAAACTTCGTATTCAGGTTAAAATGTTCTTTGATAAGTGACGTTTCGACGTATCTGATGATTGGCCCACTCTTATGACACTTGGCGCGGAGTTATCTTTACAACTCTCGTGCGTCACTTAGAATCCTTCTAAGTTAAGTCTTATTGACCCAATGTTAGTGACGACTCAAGTGGTTACTCTGTTCAAAACTGACATCGTAGCTCGATAGTTGAGGTTTAATTAAAGTTTTTTGATGTAACGTTTAAAGACAACTGGTTATGATATGGCTTTGAAACTTCACCGCTAAGATGAATGAATGTTTATGTTTAAGAAAAAAAATTTGTTGACTGTGAGGTTTTCGAGAAACGAAGCCTTACAAAGTATCATAATCGTAGTTTGAGTGAGAGATTTGGGCACCTAATATATAAACTTAAATTAAAAATGAGACCAAATAATAATATCGGTATGGGTAGCTTCTTCGTGCCAAGAATAAGTGAAAGATAAAGGTTTTTATAATAACCATAAAGATATTAAATATGCATGTTGCTAAAGCATAGCATAACATAGTAAGTTTGGGTACTAATTACAATTAGTCAATGTCAGTAAAACATACAATACTTATTATTGATTCAAACTACTACCTTGAATGACAATATATGAACATTTTTATTTCATTAATGAACATCACATGAATAAGGTGCTCGTGCTGTTTACATCGTTTATCTGACTAGTTATATGATTTGAACTATTAATATCTAGTATAAAAACAAGACATCTTATCATTTCAAGTGTCCGTTGATATAATTAGATGATAATAGTCTATACTAACAATTTTAACAATGATAATCTCAACTTTTACTAAGCGAAATCAAATATAAAATACGAAAAATGTTGCTGAATGGGAAAAAAATGTTAATTATATTAAACAATAAATAAAGAATTACCAGAAATTCAAGTCACCGTCCCATATTAACATGTCAAAAAAAAAGTAAAAGAAAAAACATATTTCCTTATTAAACAAAAAGAAAAACATGTTAAAACATATTAAAACTTATAATTTAAATAAAATATAAAAATCGAGTGAATTAATTAAAATACTTGTTAAAAATAGATTACTTAATTAAAACATTTTTAAAATCTTATTATTATTTTATAAAGTTACTTATATACAAATTAAGTATGAATAATATTTACAGCTAGTGAGATTTTATTATAAAAAAACTAGGGCTGCAGCGCTACCGGTGTTCCGTCACAGATTCGTCGCCGGTGACACCTCATCCATCCCTTATCCCTCTACAGAAAGTTACAAGTGTTATCTCTTCACTTTTATTTTAGAAGATCAAATTTTGTCTGTCATCTTTACCTTATTTCTTCAACAAAAAAAATGGAATCTTTCTAATTTTAAGATATCCACTTGAATCAAGTGTTAAATAAATCTGCTTCTTTTAATGCTCTGTTTCGCTATAACCGCAAAATAAAGCACAATCTGTTCATCTTCATCAAACCCCAAAACAAAACTTCATTCATCAACACAAAAATCATCTACAAACGTCGATTTGACTGAAGAATCACAAAGAAAGATTTTGACCAACGATTATTATCGATTTTACGAGGGTAGGCGATTCTGAAACCTAGAAAACGTCGTATGTCGGAGAAAAAACATCCGTCACATGACGTTTTTCTAAGCTTTAAGAGCCGCCGCCATCGTATGCACACAAATTTCAGATGTTAGATTTCGTTGGAGATATGCGGCTATTTAATAAGAAGGTGGGTGGAGGCTAATTCTCAAATCTCAAAACCCTAGCCGCCGTTACATGTGGCTTTTATTTGAGTGATATGCATAAGTGACCCCCATTCTGTTTACTGATTTGCAAGTTTGTCCCACCATAAGAAAAAACGTACCAAGAACACAAGGCCAAAAACAAATAGATAAACATGTGGCAACGTTTGTGTGTGTAAACATATTACACACACAAGAACACACATTATATATTGAAGATAATATATGATATATTGGACGTATAGAAAACAATCAAACATACTCAGTATATCTCACTCAAGAATAAAGAATAGGGTCTGGGAGGGCTAGTTGGTGACGAGTCTTTCCTCTATCTTGGGAGATAGAAAGACCGCTTCCAAAGAGACTTCCGGCTCAATAACAAAAGCAATAACAATAGCAAGAAAAGAATTAATACCAGAAAAAGAATCCAAGGAGTAACTCAAAAAAAAGAAAAGAATTATTCATTCCAGTTCCTGATAACTACAAATAATGAACATTAAATTATCAGCATAATGATACACCAAAAGTTAAAGCCAAAAATATTCAACATGTTATCATCCCATCAGGAGTAGCATAACAAGTATTCAAAGATGTTCCTGACCACTAACTGTCAAATTAACCCCTTCCCAACCGTGAAAACGTCAAAAAACGAAGAAGAAAAAGTGTACAAACAAACCTGAAGATAGTCCCGATTACCGTTGTTATGAGTATCAAAAACTTCCATCTATCATGTTCTACTATGTTTGATCATGGACTCCAGAAGGTATCCTGATGACTTAGTGCTTTAGCTGCAGTTACAAGCATGTCTAGTCCTTCACGTTCATTTTTTGCTTCATCATGTTCTATCTCCTCCGATTCATCCTCTATTTTCACTTTCTTTTGCATACTCTCGTATAGCCTTCTCATTGTTCTTAATCGCTTCAGTTCCCTGTCACACTTCCCGCAAAACCAACTTCCTTTTGGAATGGAAAGAAGTTGTGGTGATGCGCAGTAGATATGATACGCTTCATCACAACTGTCGCAAAGAACAATCTGATCATCATCTTTGTCCACGAGGCAACGTCTACATAGACAAGATGGGCAGTACCAACAAGGACCACACACACCCAGCTGTTTGCTTGTTAGGCATTTGTAGTGATAGTACTTGTGAGCACATAACGAATGCCCACATGTTCTGAAATTGTCTGCGATCTTCACCTCAGATTTGCAAATAAAACATATATTTGAACTTTGGTTTTCACCAGTTACATTGTGCAGATGTTCCTCCGAGCCATTTGGTACATCTTGTGATTGATCGGTTGTTGGAACCCCATTAACAATTGGTGTTGGAGCAGCGGCTTTTAGCTTCTCGCAGACTACGCAATTATCATGAGGTGATCCTAGTCCAATTGAAACACAGCTTGCACAATACCAACTTAATGGAGGGATTTCTGTACCGACAAGCTCTGTACAAGAGAGATGGTATATGTCTTCACACGAATCACAAACTAAACAGTTTCTGACATCTGCTTTCCCTCCACATCCCTGGCAGCCCCGAGGTTCTGCTGCCCTTGGTTTTCTGACAAACTGTTGCAGAAATGTTAATAATGAAGGACACACTGTTGTTCAAGTTTGTAAGTTTCTTCTGATGTACCTGCTCGTGGTGGATCCTAGTTTTATCAGAAAGGTTCTGCGCAAGTTTAACCATCTCATTGCCAACTTGTTGAAGCTTTGTCCATACCTATCCACATTGGTAAAGCTGAAGAAATCAGTGAACATCATAGACCTTATTCCCCTTGAAATAACAATAATTTATGATTTTTGCTAAAATCTGAGGATGAGGATGGGGATGGGGGATAGGTTGTGAATGCTCTAAACACCTTAAATTTTGGCACACATCAATATGTCTTGACATAAGCACAAATCATGGAAAATGAAAGAAAATCAGTTCTATATTTAGTACATATGTCACATGATATCAGAGGGAAGTCATCTACAACAGCCTTGCTACTACATCTACAATATGTATAATCAAAATAGCTCTCTGTAACATATCTGAACACAACTCCTAAAACAAAAATGGGAGAAATTCCAACAGTTCAAATCACTTCTAATTTGTCTAACAGAAATGGCTTTAGAACAAGCATGCACATAAAGAACTGATGCCTCTGATGAGGAAAAGAACAAAAGCAAGTGAGACAAGAAAAAAGGGTGTAGAAAAGAAGAAAAATCTTATTCCATATCATGTGAATGTGATTAGAAGCGTCAAACATTTCAGATGAGAAAGTGGTGATAAGGAACAAGAACTTTAAGTTAAAATGATAATTTAGTGGGTGGATTATAATCAAATCCATCTTTTAGCCTCTGGATCCCACCCACAACCCTAATCTTATCTCATTCTCACTTAATCAGTGGCAAGGTTGCATCATGTGCAGGTCAAATGATGATGCCAGATTGCCAGGCAGTAAGCTTCCAATGAAGAAACACTTGACCCATGATCAATGATGAAATGTAGAAGCTATTTGGAGATTGATGGTCAAAGAATGGGATTTCATCAAATGATTTTTGGGTATTACTTGAAGAGAAAACCAAGTGACATTACTGTATTAGACAAAGAGTTGAGATGAAAATCCAACGGACTCGTAGTTTTGTTTTCTTTATATTCAATAACATGCTTTCATGTTGAGTTCTTCAATTCAACTTCACTAAATTGGACAAAATATCAATGTTTTGCATGTACAAGGTTCTTTTAGGGCCCTTTCCAACACTTAAGGTCGTTTTATATCAAGTGTCAAGTACAGCTGTTACAAAAGTAAATTACTCAAATAAAAAGCAAACACCTATAACTTCAGATGATCATCTATATACTTGGCTGATAAATAGAATCAACACCAAAAGCAAGGAAAGAAATATGTGAGACCATTAATGATTACCATGCTAAAAACCTCTGCCTCTTTTGACGATGGTATGCTGTTAACTAGCATTTTGTTATCTATTTCTTACACAAACAAAGTAAACTACACAGCATATGATCGTCTCTTGAAGTTCCATCAAAGACTTTACGGCTAAAACTATGGCTTTCCTACATTTTAAATGACCAACCAAAACCAATCTGTTTGAGTGCTATAGTTTTACTTATAAATAATGTGCTCCAAATAAACGGATAAGTTCAATACACCATATTCACCAGTTTCAGAAAATTTTATACATAGCTGTTCCCATGCATTTTGCTACGAGGTTCTTCCACCACTAAAAACCTTAAGTACTCATCACAATGGATAGGGTTTGCTTTTAAGCTCACCTCCTTTCCTTGACAGTAGTAAAATGGATATCAAAGTTGAAACTTATTAGAAAAATCATTTCACTAATCTGATCTATCTGCAGGAATAAGCGCACAAAGTGTAGTACAATAGTTTAAACAAATTTGTTTGATCAATCATTAAGCTCTTGCAACGGGTAGCTTTAGGCCAGCTTCGACACCCCAGTTTATGCATGTGCAATCTGCACTGGACTCAAGCTGTTACTACTTACAAGTTCAGATAATTAGTAATGATCCTAGATCCTAGTCACCAGCCATCATTGGTATAAACATTAGCTCTGTAACTCGATAACAATTAGGCTATAGAAGCTGGAAATTTTAGTGCTGTTATTACTTTAGATAAAGTGTAAACCTTCTACATGCATGGAAACAGTTTGGATATAGAATATTATCCACTGGGATATATCACACTCTAGGCTATAAAGTAAACAAATATTTGAATAACAAAAGTCTAACTCAAAAGAAATACCTGCTGGATATCTTTAAGGTAAAGCATTGGTGAATTTTCATAAGCTCCATTTTTCATCTTCGAGCTTATAGCATCAATGCCTAAAAGTCGATTTACATCAACATCACCAAAATTTTTCAGAAGCAGACCACTTAATTCAGAAAATTTCTCTGATTTTAGAATGTCAGATAGCGCATGCCAACACAAATCATAGCTTGTAGAACCTTCTAATTGTTTTAATAATCCACAAGACATAACTTGAGAAAGTTCTGGAGCAGAACTATTAGATTGCTTGTCATTTCTTTCAACACTATCAAAAGATTTCTGCAAAAGAAACAACTTAGATGGATCTAGGCAAACAAAAAAAATACATTTTTACAAAAGCAGCAACAGTTCATGGAGTAAGAATCACAGCTCAGAAGTCAAGTAGAGAAATACAAAAACATTAAGTGTATTTACCTTAATCGCAGGCATACAACCACTTTCTTGATAAGTCACTGAAGTGTTTTGGATGCATCCTCCAAGACCTTCATGCCCATTAAGTGACTGGTGCTGCTGTAAGCCAATGCTGCTGCAGTTCATTAGAGAGCATTCACCTTGCCAATTAGTAAATGCATCACAACTCAACATGTGCTTATTTTGATCGGGAGCACTACCATCATCAGCCTTTATCTGTAATACATTAGGTTCATTGACTTACAATTGAGTTAAAATTTATGAACAACAAGAATATAGGAGATCACCGGAGCATAAACTGATGGATAAAATACAAGAAATTGGACGTGGTGGGACTAGCTGTGACATTCACAGCACCAATGGAAGCTACTAACCTGTTGTCCAATGTGCAGTTAAAGAGATTTGCAGCATCAATTATATTATTCTAAGTTATTTACCTTTTTAGGTTTTCATTACTAACAACCCAAATCAACAAACTGAGATAGATAATACAACCCAAACAACACAACAAAACAATTGCTATTGTAGAAACATCACAGTAGACGAAGTTACGAGAGCTATGAAGAAAATGGGAAGGGCTAAAGCGGTGGGGCCAGACAACATACCGATTGAAGTGTGGAAATGCCTGGGAGATGAGGGGCTCAAATGGCTAACAGATTTATTCAACACTATCTTTACGACAGGGAAGATGCCGGACCAGTGGAGAACTAGTGTCATAGTCCCCATATATAAGAAAAAAGGAGATGTTCAAAGTTGCGAAAACTACAGGGGAATAAAGCTATTGAGTCACACGATGAAATTATGGGAAAGTGTTATTGACACGAGAATTAGACGGGAAACTCAGATAGCGTCAAACCAATTTGGATTTATGCCAGAATGCTCTACAATAGAAGCAATACACGCCATAAGGAGGATAATGGAGAAATACAGAGAAAAGAAAAGGGACCTCTATATGGTATTCATCGACCTAGAAAAGGCCCATGACAGTATTCCGCGTCAACTAATTTGGGAAAGTCTACGACTTAGAAGGGTACCAGAGAGGTATATCAGAATAATCAAGGATATGTTGATGGGGCAAAAACGTGTGTGCGAGCCCCGATCGGAGACACAGACTCATTCACAGTGGAAGTGGGACTCCACCAAGGATCGGCACTGAGCCCATTTCTCTTTACAGTAGTGTTGGATGAGATGACCAAGTCTATACAGCAGCCAGTTCCGTGGTGCATGCTCTTTGCGGATGATATTGTCTTAATATCGGAATCTAAAATGGTGCTTAACGACAGGCCAGAACAGTGGAGAGCAGCACTAGAGCGCAAAGGTTTAAGGATAAGTCGCTCTAAGACAGAATACATGCATTATAACTTTAGTGGTGAGGCAGAAGAGGACACCCAAATCAGTATTCAGGGTATGGCGGTCCCACAAACGTCTAGGTTCAAATACCTGGGCTCGTACCTGCAGGAGGACGGAGAAATACACAGCGACGTAGCGCACCGTGTTCAAGCAGGATGGTGCAAGTGGAGAGCAGCATCAGGGATCCTATGTGATAAGAGGTTTCCAGCAAAACTAAAGGGAAAGCTATACCGAGTGACAGTACGTCCAGCTATGTTATATGGAACAGACTGCTGGGCCATAAAGAAATCGCACGAGAAACAAATAGAGGTAGCGGAAAGGCGAATGCTGAGGTGGATGTGTGGTCACACAAGACTGGATCGGATAAGAAACAAAGTGTTTCGACAGAAGCTAGAAGTGGCTTCTATCGCAGATAAAATACGAGAGGGAAGATTAAGATGGTTTGGGCATGTCAAGAGGAGACCAATGGCGGCACCAGTTAGAGCAGTAGAGAACATCATCTTAGAGGGTAGGAGGAGTAGAGGAAGACCTAGATTGACTTGGGATGAGGTAATTAGGCGAGATATGATACACTTGCACGTCTCTGAGCACATGATCGAGGATAGGAGTGAGTGGAGGCGTAGAATTAAAATTAAGGACTTTTAGTTCGACCTATAGGCAGGAAGGGTATTTGAAGTCCGGTTGCGGGGCCTGATGTCTAAGTAGTCCATATCTGCCCTTTAACGGTGATTATACCTGCTCCTATGATATATGTATGCTATGTGTTGTATGATTTATTGTATACTGTATGCTATGTGTCGTATGATTTATTGTATGATGTCTTGCTATCGGTATGGCTTTTTGTGTACTGTATACTATGTGTTGTATGATTTATTGTATGATGTCTTGCTATCAGTATGGCTTTTGCTATCGAGTCGGGTGTCTCTTTGGAAGCGGTCTCTCTACCTAACAAGATAGAGGAAAGACTCGCCTACACCTACCCTCCCCAGACCCTGCTCTTGAGTGGGATATACTGGGTTGGTTTGTTATTACTAACTAATTCTTCTAAGCTGGAAGCCGCCAGTGTGACGACTATTGAGATGCAGTGACAAAACAAGGCATCTTACCAGTCCATGTAAACACAAAAAGATAAGACCAGTAAACAAAAGCACGAAACATGCCAAGTCATATCCACCATGTAACACTAGGAAGTCTCCAATCCAATTGCTTTGAAATATCAAGTTCTACCACATTGTAAAGTTACTCCATGACTAAGAAACATTACCAATAAAAATAAACTACTTGAAAGAATCAAATGGTATGTGAATGAAAACTGATAACTTCATTGAATCAATCATGCTCTTAAATAGAGATACAGACTCCACGAACTAACAAACAATCAAACTAATGCGGGAATAACAAACTATCCGACTAATAAGCAAATGAGACTCGGTAACTTAACTAAACAAAGTTAGACTAAGTCTAGTCTTTATTCAACATAAACAAATACTAACGGTAACATCTTCAAGGCTTCCCATGATTCCACGTGTGCATATCATGTTGATCATGGTACACGTGCATGTGTGAACATGCAAACACTACACGTGTATGACCACGTCACTACATATACTCCTTCAAACCCTCCCTCAAACTTGACTGAGCTACCTCATCAAGTTTGTTCTTCACCGAACACACACCCAACTTGTCCCTCAATTTTAAGAAAACTACTCGGTTTAGAGGTTTTGTAAAAATATCAGCCACCTGCTCACTAGTACCACAATGCTCCAGTGCTACTTCTCCATTCTTGACTAAATCACGAAGGAAATGAAATCGAATACCAATGTGCTTGCATCTACCATGAAACACCGGGTTCTTGGATAACTTGATTGTTGATGTGTTATCACACTTTATCTCCATACTTTCCTTGACCTCGACACTGAATTCTTCCAAAATCCTTTTCATCCATATCGCTTGACATGCGCATGTGGCTGCAGCAACATACTCAGCTTCTGTTGAGGATAATGCCACTATATCTTGTTTCTTTGACATCCAAGCTACAGCACCTTTATCCCACAGAAACACATATCCTGAGGTGCTCTTTCTGCTTTCAATGTCACCAGCAAAGTCACTATCAGTGTAGACTTCTAGTACCCCACTGCCACCTCTTCCATACCAAATTCCATACTCTAAGGTTCCCTTTAAATACCTTAGCACTTTCTTAGCTGCTGCAAGATGCACTTCCCTTGGATCTGCACAGTAACGACTGATGATGTTGACCACGAATTGTATATCTGGTCGAGTGGTGGTGATGTACATCAAGCTCCCAACAATTTGCTTGAATTGAGTTGCATCAACCTTAGTTCCTTCATCCGCATTCAACTTACTTCCAGGTCCTATTGGTATCATCACCGGATTGCATTCATCCATGTCGAATCTCTTCAGAATTTCCATTGCATACTTCTGTTGAGATATGTGAATGCCATCACTTGTTTGTGTCACCTCAATTCCAAGGAAGAATCTCATTTTTCCGAGGTCAGTCATCTCGAACTCGTGCATCATGGACTCCTTGAAGTGCTGCAACATTTCAGCATCATCACCTGTGTAAATGAGATCATCCACATAGACATTGACAATCAGCAAGCCTCCCCTTTCATTGCGTTTTATGAACAAGGTGTGTTCATTTTGACTCTTCACGAAACCTGCATCAAGAAAGTAAGACTCAATACGGCTAAACCAAGCTCGTGGTGCTTGTTTTAGTCTGTATAAAGCCTTGTTGAGTTTGTAAACTTTATGCTCACAGTTTTGAACGACATAACCTTGTGGCTACTGCACATATACATCTTCCTGCAGTACTCCATGCAGGAATGCTGATTTCACGTCTAATTGAAGGATGTCCCATCCTCGCTGGGCTGCAAGAGCAATCATCATTCTTATGGTATCCATCCTAGCGACCGGTGCATATATTTCCATATAATCAATGCCAAGTTCCTGACAATATCCCTTAGCTACCAACCGTGCCTTGAACTTATCTACTTCTCCTTTCTCATTTAACTTTGTTTTGTACAGCCATTTCACTCCTATACACTTGGTGTTTTCTGGTAAATCAACTAGTTTCCAAGTGTGATTCTTTCGAATGGACTCAATTTCGACATCCATTGCTTTCTTCCACTTTTCACTCTTTATGGCCTCTTCGAATGTTGTGGGATCTTGGCACACATCTTCAATTGCATTTGCTTCATCTTCAAAATTGTTGCCATCACCTGTTACATAGTCTCTCAAGTAATTTGGCACCTTCCTTTGTCTACCCTCCCTTAATCCTGCTCTGCTAGGTCTGGCTCCTGCTGTACTAGATTCACCTTCTTCATTTTGAGATCCCACATCTTGATTTGCAGCTACAGTACTATCTTCTTGAACATTTTCATTGATGGTATTGAAATCTCCCCAAGTTAATTCATCAGAAGAATTTCCTTGGTTCGACTTCCAATCCCATGCCTTGTTTTCTTCAAAGATGACATCTTTACTAACCATAATCTTCATGGTTTCTGGATTGAGAAGGCGATAACCTTTTGATTCCTCACTTAATCCAGTTAGCACACAAGTAATGCTTTTATCATCAAGTTTACTTCGCTTCTCCCTTGGCACGTGAGCATGAGCAATGCATCCCCACACTCGAAAGTGATCAACCCGTGGCTTGACTCCGGTCCATGCTTCTTGGGGGGTAATGTTCGTCAGAGCTTTAGTTGGGCATCGGTTCAACACATGAAACGTCCATGAAACAGCTTCTGCCCATAATGACTTCGGCATCTTCTTAGCTGCTAACATGGTGACTACCATGTTCATGACTGTTCTATTTTTCCGCTCGGCCACGCCATTTTGTTGTGGCGTGAAGCTGGTAGTTAGCTGCCTTTTGATTCCATATTGTTTGTTGAATGCATTGAACTTCTCCGAGACAAATTCTCCCCCTCTATCGGTTCTTAATGCTTTGATGGTGTTTCCTGTCTCCACTTCTACTTTTGTCTTGAATTCCTTAAAGCATTCGAGTGCCTCTGATTTTTCTGCAATAATATAAACCCAAGCCTTTCTCCTGAAGTCATCAATGAAGCTAAGGAAGTACCTTTTTCCACCGGTTGATGCCGGTGTAATCGGTCCACATATGTCTGAGTGGATTAGCTCCAGCTTTTCCTTTGCTCTCCACTCACTGCTTCTGGGAATGGCATTTCTATGCTGTTTGCCTATGCAGCAATCTGTACACACATCTTCATTTACTTTGAACCTTGGTAACCCTTCCACCATGTTCCTTTGTTGTAATTGTTCCATGCTTGTTTTGCTTAGATGACCGTATCGTTCATGCCATAGTCTCGGTAGTTCTTCTACGCTTGTGTACATGCACCCTTTATCCTTCTGATCTGTTGTCTCCTTAACTTGTTCCAATAGAGGGTATAATCGATTGTTACTCATGAAACTTTGAACAATTAATCCCCTTTGGGGGTGATATACCTTACAAACATCGGATTGGAACAAGAAAGCAAGACCTTTCTGCTGCATTTGCCCAATGCTCAAGAGATTATTCTTGAGTTCTGGAACATAGTATACATCTTGAATTATGTATACTGATTCATCCAATGTCAACTTGACACTCCCTTTCCCACCTACATTTAAACGAGTGTTGTTTCCAAGTTTAACTGTGTGTGTGAAAGTTAAGTCAAGGTTAGTGAACTTATCTTTTATTCCACACATGTGGTTTGAACATCCTGAATCCAAGAACCACAGTGCACTTCTCTTGTCATCATCCGTCTTAATCATCAAGGCATGCGCCATTTCTTCGTTGGTTGTTCCCATCAGCACCATCTCTTCTTCATCATCGAATTCCACGTAGTTAGTTTCCTTCCAAGCTGGGCACTCATATTGAAAATGTCCCAACTTGTGACACTTATAGCATTCGACAGTGTCTTTGCTTCCAAAACTCAGTCTTCCTCTTCCTCGTCCCCTTCCTCTAGAACTCGATCTACCCCTTCCACGTCCGCGGGGGCTCGAGTACTCTTCAGTGTTGGCTTTCAAAGCTTGTTCTTCTTCCTTCTCAGGTCATTTGAACTTTTGTTCATGAACTAGCAACGTGCTTTGAAGTTCATCAATAGTCATCTTCTCGATCTCCTTCGATTCCTCAATTGACACTACTACAAATAAGTACTTCTCGGTTAGTGTCCTCAGTATCTTCTCAACTATCTTGACATCAGGCATGGACTCTCCATTGCTACGCATTTGGTTAGCAATAGTGAGAACTCTGCCAAAATAATCAGCAATAGTTTCATTTGTCTTCATCTCGAGGACTTCAAAGTCTCGTCTTAGTTTCTGCAACATGGACTTCTTCACCCTTTCATTCCCCTCGAACCTTCTCTTCATGCACTCCCAGATGTTCTTTGCAGAACTTCTGTCCAGGATTTGTTCAAACATCACCCTATCAATTGCTTGATAAAGGTAATGTTTGACTTGCTGATCTTTACGCCGTTGTTCAGCTAGCTTCTTTTTCTGGTTCTCGTTTAAGGCTATCCCCACCGCCGGTTCCTCAATTCCGGGATCAATCATGTTCCACAAGTCCTTCGCACGGAGAAGGTTCTCCATGATTTCACTCCAGGTTCTCCATGATTTCACTCCAATGCTCAAAGTGACCATCGAATTGGGGGATCTTCAGCTTCTCCTCACTCATCTTGATCTTCTATCTCTCTTGATCGTATTTCGCTCTGATACCAAATGAAAGAATCAAATGGTATGTGAATGAAAACTGATAACTTCATTGAATCAATCATGCTCTTAAATAGAGATACAGACTCCACGAACTAACAAACAATCAAACTAATGCGGGAATAACAAACTATCCGACTAATAAGCAAATGAGACTCGGTAACTTAACTAAACAAAGTTAGACTAAGTCTAGTCTTTATTCAACATAAACAAATACTAAAGGTAACATCTTCAAGGCTTCCCATGATTCCACGTGTGCATATCATGCTGATCATGGTACACGTGCATGTGTGAACATGCAAACACTACACGTGTATGACCACGTCACTACATATACTCCTTCACTACTTCCAATTCCTCATAAACTAAGTCATACAGCCCCTTGGCAAACTTAATGTCAATCACAATTCACAAGTTATACTATACAGTTCTTATAGTCAACTTCCATCCTCATCCTAACTTCACTGTTGAACGTTGTATGCGTGTGTGCGACTATGTGTGTAAAACTAATCTACACAGATAGATATATATAGATATAGATATATATATATATATGTGTGTGTGTGTGTGTGTGTGTGCAACCCAAAAGATACTTAAATCCTATATCATTGCAAATATCATATTTATTCAGATGCCACAAACTATTAACTGGTAAAACAGCCCAAAATCAAACTAATTAGCAAACAAATTTAGCCAATTGCTTCCAAACCCATAAATTAGCTATGTTAAACAACATCAGAGAAACAAAATCCAAAACACAGGAAGACCAATTTTATCACCTTATCTCGTCTAAATTACTCACCTTTCTACGTTTTCTCCTCGTGTAGATTCTCAACCCCTCAGCAGAACTCCCATCGACGAAACTAACCCCACCGCTACTTCCATCAAGCAGCAACCCACCCTCATCAATATCTTCTGCTTCAGTTTTGACCCTCATACTGCAATTCAAATCATACCCATTCCCATTCGGTGTCTCCTGCTCATCGAGCATCGTTAATTCTTCCAAAATTCGTCAGTAACAAGAACTGATAACGGAAACCCTAGAATTTCAAGTAAGTTTGTTGGTTTAAAGGAAGAATATATTAGATTGGTGTTGAATAAAGAAGGTGAAATATGAGAAATTGACAAGTGAGTGATTTGATTTTTAGTGTTGGTGCGTATGAGAGAATTTGGAAGTAGAAAGTGCAGAATCGGAAATTGGGGAAGAAGAAAGAAAGGGTTTTTTTTTTTTGAAATTTTGAAAGAAAGATTGACGGAGTTGAAGTTAGAAGTACATCTGCAAGTCAATCATACGTCATCCTTTTATCAACTCAAAATCAATTTCTTTTTCTAACTTTTTAATTAGAAAGTAAAAATGGTATAGAGTTAAATGTTTGGAGTATCGTTTAAACATGTTGATATAGATTAGTTGTGTTGTGATTAGTTAATATTAGATAATTTGATACGCGATCTCATTCCTTAAAATGAGGATTAAGGATGAAATTAAAGGATTCGTTTTTCATTTTTATATTTAAAAGATTCTCTTTTTGTTTTCTGTGAGGACCGTTAAATCGTGTGATAGCCTGATTGATTGTTAGTTAATTTGAAACGGATAAGTTTGTTAATCTATCTTTTGGATTTTTTTGTTTCATCATAATTTGATTGTGATAAGAGCAAAACAAATCTAAGATGATTGAACATGATAAGCCATAATCAAATGATTCAAATCATATTGTAACTTCTAGCTGATTTACATATTGCATTTGGTTCAAGTTGATGATATAGCGGCAGGTTAGAGGTGAACGTTGCGGTCCCTCCAAATTTACTGCCTTTAAGATGCCATGCGTGGGATACCCACGCGACTCCCCTTCTACGATTTTACAGATTAAAAAATGGATTTTGTTACAAAAAATGTAATCTAGTTATCATATGAGCTTTATAATATTAGAAGAAAACTATATACTCACGTATATCATTTTTCACATTATAAACACGTCTTAACTTCATGAAAAAAGTACATTTTCACTTGACATGGATTTTCCATTCCATGCTGACTTTGTTAGATGGCTTTGTTAGAGCATTGTCTGTTGCCCGCACGATTATATCAACAGTAGCTATTGCTCTCATCGTAAAAAGGCCAACTTTCTACACTCGTGTCAAGAAAAGCTGCAATTAATAGAAATTATGAGTACATTGATAAGTGACTACTTGAAGCTTTCGGGAAACTATATTTAAGAAAACCCAAGTCGAATGACATTCAACAATTATACAAGACACACAAATCAAAACATGATTTCCAAGGAATGCCTAGTTGCTTGGACTGTATGTAATAAAAGTGATAAAGTTGCCATGACCGCATGGATATGCCAGTATATAAGAGGTGATTATCATCATATTCATCGAACAATAGCTTTTGAAAGCAATCACAACACACGATCTATGGATATGGCACACTTTTTTTGGTATTGCGCGGTTTCAAATAATGATATCAATGTTCTTAATCAGTAGTCATTATTCAACCACATTTAGCAAACCTGCACATGATTCTTCATTTCAAGTTGAAGGAATAAATTACAAAGGAAAGTATTATCTTGTTGATGGTACTTGTAATAGCCCAAGTAACCGTACCATAATACAATCATCTTTACCGTCACTGATTGTTAATCCGGAAACACGATTTAATTTTTATCTGACGAGTTATTCACTCAAACAAGACGCATCTTGGTAGATGAGATTTCACCCCTTTATAAGAAAGGCTTTGTTTCCAAACCCCCCCCCCCAAATCAATGTAGGGCTTACATTACCCGGTGTCCTCGGTTGGCATAACGTTCCAGCGCCTAGCTTTGATACCATCTGTGACAACCCAAGTAAACTATACTAGGATATTATTCTCTTTGTCGATGGGTTGCCCATCCAAAGAATCATAGTTTTGTATTCCCTCTGCGAGTTGTTTGCCTAAGCAAACACGTCTTGGTAAAGAAGGTTTTCACCTCCTTTAAGGAAGGTTTCGACCTCCTTTAAGGAAGGTTTTGTTCTCCTCGTCAATCGATTTGGGACTTACAACACTTATCCTGAGTGGATTGTGTTTCCTATATTGTTTTCTCGGTTCCAATTGGTAGAATACGTATAAAATTTGCATAAGCTAAAAAGGGAGTGAGGAAAAATATCAAAGGAGCATTTAGTTTGCTTAAGCAGTGGCGGAGCTTGAACTCTTCCGTAGGGGGCGGGAGCGAAATTAATATATTTTTTAGGGGGGGGGCGAACTCGATATTTATATAAAAATTTATACTACCGGACTAAAAATTTACACTATCGGACTAAATTTAACACTACTGACGAAAAAATAGGGACCCTCGACCCCTATGATGCTCCGTCATTATGCTTAAGAAACATTCTCATATAATAGCTAACCCATCATGAGGTTCGACATAAAATGCTAAGAAACATGAGGTATGCTCGTATCATATTACACAATATGATACTAGAATATAAAGGCAACACGATGTGTATCTATGTTAAAAGTATTGTTCAACTAAAAAAAGTTGATAATCCACAATCACTCAATAAATTTGGTGACAGAGAAATGCATCAAAATCTTAAGTTAAATTACTTTTGAGTTATAAATGTAATTTTTAATTACGTTTTTAACTTTGTAAAATAATAACTAACCTTCAAAAATTTTCTAGGTAACTTAAGTTTAAAAAGTGTTCTAATTATGTTACTCGGCTTTTATATTTTATTTAAATTATAAGACTTAACATGTTTTTAGCATGTTTTTCTTTTTTTTCAATTAAAAATATTTTTTTCTTTTTTTTTGATGTTGATGTGGAAGGGTGGCAAAAATTTTAGATACTTGTTTAATTATTTTAATATAATTAATATGTTTTTTATTTTTTAATATAATTTCATATATTAAATATACTAACCCCCACATCTTCTCCTCTATTACTTTCTTAACATAAGAAAATTTGATAATGACTCGATTTGATGGTTTAGTAGTCCAATTTAAAGTTTTTAGTTAGTCTTATACTAATGGGTTATTGGATTTTAATAATCCCAACTTTTATTTATTGGCCGAGATTAATCTCAACTCATTAAATGTTTACAGACACTCTTAACTTTGAGCTTATTTTCCTTTAATAATCCCGTACTAATTGAGAGTTAATGTTCGTTAGTTTTTTTGATGAAATGGGGCTAACTTTGAGTCATTTTTCAAATCCGTCACCACTCAACCTCTATTAGGTCATTTTTTCAGTGTCTAGCATCTATCGTCACTTTAAATTCATCTTTAACGAGTCAAGTGGTTCAAATCAGAAGGTGAAAGTTAATAGGTTTTAGGTTGCAGAATTTTCAGATTGACGAACCCGGCAATTGATTTTAACTTTCTACTTAGTGTTTTGGCCATATAAGTAGCTCACGTCATCAAAAAACTAACGGTTTTAACTCTCAGTTTGTAAGAGATAGTTGCAGGAAAATAAGCTTAGAGTTGGAAGTGTCCGTAAACATTTGATGAGTTGGGATTAATCCTGGTCAATATATAAAAGTTGAGATTATTAAAATCGAATAACCTACACTAATTGATACTTATAACACTTTTTAAACTTGAGTTACCTATTTGAAACATTTTAAAACTTGATTATTATTTTGCAACGTTACCCTTATTATAAAACGTCAATAAGTTTATGTTGGTAATATGTTGGTGTTACACCAATTAATTTGTTAAAGTATTCATATCCTGTTTTACCTTCATTCTTATAATTGTACTAAAAATTACTATTTTTCTTTTTTTAATTAAATAATATTTTTATACATGTATTATTACATTTTATATCTCTTTCAATCACAACTACTTTTAAAAAATATTTAAAATTTTATAAGGATTGAATAGTGTTTTATCAAATACATAGATGAAAAGTAAGGTGTTGTTTGTTTTCTCTGCAGTAAAATGTCTACGGTCTGCGGACCACATCTACAGACATCTGCAGGTGAAGAGATGGACCAAACCTCTGTAGTCTGCAACAAGAAGAGTGTCTGTTTTTTAACGTCTGTAGACTGCTAAAATCAACTGGTGGTGGTATACGGCAGTGCTGGATGGTGGTGGTGGTTGTGGACGGTGGGTGGTGTCGGAAGGTGGTGGAGGCGAACGGTGGTGGAGACGGACGGTGGTGGTGGCAGACGGTGGTGGTGGCAGACGGTGGTGGTGGTGGTGGACGGTGGTGGTGGACATGGGTGGTGGTGGGTGATGGTGTTTATTCCTAGTAGAGTTTAGAAAACTTTAGAAGTAGCTGCGTTAAGTCTGCACCATACTGACCTTGTACAGATCTTTTTAATAAAAAGTCTTTCAAAAAACAAACAATCTGCAGACATTATTGTTTGCGCGTGATATGCGCGGCACAGACAAAAAAGATCAGGAAGAGTTTTTCTGAAAAAACAAACACACCTTAACATTTTCTTTCTTTTTCGTTTACAATCATTTCATATTACATAGGATTTTCACTTATAAAATTATAAGGAACGAGATGTTAATGCTATTATGAAAATTAGACTAAAATGCCACAAGACTTCTAAAAGTGTATATATCTCTTTCGTACGTGTAAAATCCAAATTAAAGGACATGTGGAGCTCAGCCACTTATGCCAACTAAGCAAGGTTAATTCTCTGAATGTACATCTTTAAGGGTCGTTTAGATATAAATAATAGAATTGTGAATGTGTGTGCAATATCTCAAAAGAAAGGATAAAAAGGAAAGAAAAATAGATATTGTTAGAAAATATTAAGCAATCATCAAAACATGATCCAATGATAAGATGTCTCAAATGTCTTTTAAAACAACTGAGTTTAAACCTTCCTTAACTAAAATATCTTAAATAGTCACCTTCGTTAATAAAAATAGAAGATTGATCCTTAAATAAGTAAAATAAAATCATTTATATTCCTTGAGTGATTAGGAAAGAGGAGTTCATTTGAGTAAGCTGCTTGTAACCACTTTCCAATTATAGGAAGTTCAAAGTGGGTTTGGTTTTTTTTTTGAAAGATCAATCAAATTCTTCATTCCACCAATCTGTTAGCAGGGGGCTAACAATCCCAGTATATCATACCACCATCATAACTCCCTCACCAATTCAATAACCACAAACATGCAAAATAGCTACATAAACAACACCACTTAACACACCCTTTACCACCCAATTACATCTAAATTGAAACTACACCATGTACTCCACTCAAGATCACGTCTCTAAGACCGACTTTTGATCCACAAAAAGCTCCGGGACTTTATTTCTCCAATGCTCCTTTGCACACAACATTGTTTATCCTTGAAAACAACGTCATTTCTGGACTTCCACAGACTCCATAATGTCACCTGGAACACCCTATTTATAGCCTTTTTTAAGCATCCCGATCCATGCAAGTTTTTCGGGATATCCATCATGTCTTGGAACGCGAACCCATACACCGAAGAATCCTGCACCATGAGGATATGACAACCCAAACAGTTTGGGCGAAACCACAATTCACAAATATATGCTCTACAGACTCATTATTATCGCCACACAAGTGACATAGATGAGATAAAACCAGAATATTTCTTCTACTAAATACATCAAAAGTTGGGAGTCAGTTTAAAATTTCCCTCCATACAAGCACTCCAACCTTCCTCGAGATCCAGCTATTCCAATCAATATGGGCCACCGGATCTGCGTGTCGTAGTTGTGTCATTTTACTCTTAATGCTATATACAGAAAAATTACCTGATGTTTCCAAAGACCACCTCCACTGATCGTTGCCTTCCACAAGAATAGGGGTTGCACATTCTCCAATAAATGGCTTAGTTGAGCCGATTCAGGACCAACTATCGGGTCCCTCTTCCAGTCCCATATCCATGTATGATCCCTGTTTATCAAACTCACTCTATTGGCTATATTGCATAATTTAAAAGACTCAAGTTCAAATAAAATTGGGTATCTCTTAGCCAACGGTACTTCACCATTCCATGTATCAACCCAAAATTTAATGGACATTCCATTACCAACGATTATGGATATCAAACTTACAAGATCAATCCCATGTGCCTCCAAACCATTTACCACTCTCCCAATATTGTTCCAAGGCCCAGGTAGCGTGAGCCTTAATGGAATACAACTCCATCTTCTAGAATTGATATGCAAAAGCCATATAACCTTCCTCCATAATCCCCCCGGTCCACTTTAAATCTCCAACACCATTTTGCTAATAGAGCCGAGTTCATGTCTTTCAAGGAACCAAGGCCTAAGCCTCCATACTGAGATGGAGCCACCACTTTCTCCCAAGCAACCGAGTTCATTTTTGCTTTCTCCTCACAGCCACCCTAAAAGAAAGTTCTTCTTATCTTATCTAACTTATCGATGACCGCATCCGGAGCTCGGAGTTAGGAGAAATAGTATGTTGGTAACGCGTTCATAACAGACTTAAGCATGGTTATCCTACTGCCATATGATACTAGTTTCGTTTCCTAAACATTTCCACCACCGATTCCCAATTTTCACACAAGTTCATATTAGCCCCCACTTGTAGTCCCTGAAACTTAAATGGCATTTCACCACTTTTGCATTTCAGGTAGCCAGCCATATCGGCAACCTCTTGAGTCAGTACCCCAATCCAAAAAATACTACACTTTTTCATGTTAACCTTAAGACCCGAGACAAGGTAAAAATAGTTAAGTAATCTTCTAAGATTTATGATGTTAACGGTCGACCATTCCCCTAAAAACACCACGTCGTCAGCATAATTGAAGTGTGAAACCGTGAAGCTTGGTTCAACACAACATACCCGTTTATATAAGTCATGACCGCAGGCCTTCTTTATGAAGCAAGATAGTATCTCCGTGGCCAATACAAATAGAAACGGAGACAACGGGTCACCCTGTCGCAGACCTCGATGACATATGAATTCGGTAGTCGGTGAGCCGTTAATCAGAACCGATCCTCTAGCCGATGATACCACGGCCATTATCCATGTCACCCATCTTTCCAAGAAGTTCATCTGCCTGAGAACTGCTGCCAAGAATGACCAACTAATAGAGTCATAAGCTTTCTGCAAGGCCCCTATCCCAGGAAACCTCACAGTTGGTCATTCACAGCAAAAACATAGATTTAAAGCAATCATTTACTTATATATGTGTATATATATTGCAGCGAACTATCACTTTATCAATAAAATGATAAAGTATCGATAAAGTGATAGTTCGTGTGTATTAATGTTCTGATAGATGACGATTATTTTCAACTGTTAAAGCTAATACCTCTTACAAAAGTTATTTAACAAAGTAAACCTATAATTCACTCAACGAAGCTGACTTTTGTATGCATATCAGTTGACAAATGAGCGTTAGGGCTTAAGGGATGGGAGCATGGATCTGAAGCTTCTTGGCATCTAAAGAGTGGCATCCCTGATGAAGAAGAATTTAAGAGGACTTTAAAGAGTTTTTGATGATTAAAGACAATGTTTATATTTTAGGTTAACTACGATGTAATGAATTGCAATTACTGTATTTTTCTGCTGCAATATATATATATACATATATAAGTAAATGATTGCTTTAAATCTATGAATTGAACTATTTAAATGGCATATTTTACTTTAGAAAATTTTATTTTCTTGATAAAAGGTCTTAAAAACCGTCATCATAAAAGTATGTATTTTAGTATGCATATCGCACCAAAACATTGAAAACGGGTAAAGGAGGGGGTCTAGAACTCACCTGAACTTAGCAAAATAGATTCAATTCTAAGTTACTTATGCTATAGTCCGAACACACAAGCTGCACGGAAGTTAATACACAAAAACGTCATTTTCTTTCGCAATTTCGCTGACAGTTTCGCTGGCAGATTCGCTGACAGTTTCGCTGGCAGATTCGCTGCCAGTTTCGCTGGCAGTTTCGCTACCAGTTTCGCTGGGCAGCACTTCTGCCAGTTTCGCTGGGCAGATTCACTGCCATGAGCGCCCAACTTTCGTTGGAATTTCCTAGATTCGCTAAGTCTATAGGTCAACCTGGGCACTAGCGAAATTACCAACGAAACTGTAGTTTCGCTCCAGCGAAACTGTAGTTTCGCTGGAACTCTCTTAGTTTCGCTGGATGAGTGCACAGTTTCGCTGGATGAGTGCACAGTTTTGCTGAATCGGGGCACAGTTTCGCTGGATGAACAAAAATGACGAACCAGCCCGTTTTTACCCCAAAATCTTAACTTTTTACGTCCAAATCCTTGGTTTACCTTCCATGAAACCATTTCCAACCTTTTTACACGTTTTCATACGTAAAAATTTGACCTTTATGTGTTTCTTTGAAACTTTTCAAAACCCAAAACCCTAGAATCCGTGTTTGATCTACAGAAGGGTTTAGGGGTCGATTCTTACCTGGATTTGTTGCTCTTTTCTTAGGGTTTGATGCTCCAACACCCAGATCTTCAATCCTTCAACCTTTGAAGCTCCAAATCTTAAATTTTCTTCACTTTCTCTCTCTACTTTCTCTCTCTACGAATTATGTGGGCTAGGGTTGATATGCTGAAAATGAGGCTGTTCATGCATGTTTAAGGGCTGATTAAGGGCCCTTAAACCCATCAAAACATAGCCCATTAAGGTTAATTTAGTCCATAGCCCACTAATTTGCCTTCTTTTCTTAAATTAACCCTTAAAAGCCCATTATTATTATATGGCTCGCTTCGGGAAATTTCGAGGCGTTACACTTTCTCCAAGTCAACCTTGAACAACATACCATGTTTCTTCTTCTTCTTCTCCATCCACCCAATTAATTTATTTAAAATAAGTGGACCATCCAATATACTATGACTTGCTATGAAAGCAGAATGTTCCAGGGACATAAGTTTATCAATCACCCTTTTGAGACGATTAGCCAATGTTTTTGATATCACCTTATTAATCACACCAACCAGGCTTATTGGACGAAAATCCCCAAAAATTCCCAGATCTTTCCTCTTTAGAATCAAAGTAATAAAAGAAGATGCCACCCTCGAGTTTATCACACCCGAATGGTAAAAGTCATCCATGAGAACCATGAAATCCAATTGAAGGAGGGGCCAAAACTGCTTTACGAACTTGAAATTAAATCCATCGGGTCCCGGTGCTCGGCACTCCCACAATCCCATACCATTACGGAGAAAGGAGATATTAACGTCTCCCTCTCCTGATCGTGGATTCAAGAGATGCTTTCGCATTGAAACTCCAGTCTTACCACCATTGGTTCTATGAACTTTGATGAAAAATAATCCACTGCCAAGTCCTTGACTTCAGTTGGAAGGGTCACCCACACCCAGTTATGCCACAGCCCATTAATTCTATTGTTAGCTATATTTGCATTCATAATTTTGTTAAAGTATCTAGAGTTTTCATCCCCTTCCACCGACCATTTAATTCTAGACTTCTGTTGGAGATCACGGCCTTTTCTTTCATCTTCTTCAAGAATAAAATTCTTGCACTCCATCCATTTGTTAATCTCTAGCGATGATAATGCTCTCCACTCCGCCATTTTTTTCTAAATTCTCCAATTCATTCAAGACCTCCTTGTACTTACCTTCCTGTTTTTCTTTCTCTCCTGCGACCCATGACTTTATTCTTGATTTCAGAAACCTTAATTTTGTCACGAACGGCATGTCCGCTGTACCATTAAACCTGAAAGACGAGTACACCTCCGATACAAATTCCACAAACCCCGAGAGCTCTAGCCAAGTGTAAGGCCCCAATCCCGGGCACCTCACAGTTGGTCATTCATTGCATCATAGTTACCTATTAATATTCATTTCATAATACACACAGCAGAATTTCATGTAATAAAACCATTCATTTACTTTTAACTACTGTTGTTAAACAATACAATGTTGTTCAGGATTGTTCAATTGCATTACAAGACAACAATAGAATCAAAATACGGATGGATGTCAGCCTTGTCTTGCCGAGTAGCTTCGTCCTCGTGCCATCCTCAGCAATATTTACCTGCCAACTGAAAATGTATAAAAGTCAACGTTGCTGAGTGAGTTCTAGTTTTATACGTAATAAAATACTTTCTATATGTTGTATATAAAATACTCTTTTCTGTAAAATACAACTCTGTACTGTGTATGCGAGCACGCATTAACTGTATGAACAAATATTGTTTGTTCTCTGTACTGTATGCCTTGTCTGTAAACTTTTTATCTTTATGTTCCACTGTCTATGTGGACCAGTGCGCAATGCCCCAACTATGTGCGCGATGTAAAACGGGTGATGGGCCATCTATATCCCTCGAAAGGGTTAACTGTATCCCCCGAAAGGGCCAACTATGTTCCCCGAAGGGTCAACTGTATCCCTCGAAAAGGCCAACTATGTTCCCCGAAGGGTCAACTATATCCCTCGAAAGGGCTATGTGTACTATGTACAAGGCCGACCCAATCACCCAGGGCACGCTACAAAGGTCCTGCCAATCTCAATTGATTGACCCTGTGTGCATAAAAGGGTAGCTAACCCGCAACACAGTTGAGCTAACGACAACACGGTCGTGTCCCTCCTATGTGCTTGCAAGACTTATTAACATTTTATTTATGTTCCACTTCTTTTCTTTATTGCTCTTTTACTTTATTATTACAATATTCTTTATGTTACGATAATAACATACCACGTAAATTCACATACTATGAGTAATAATAATAATAGCAATAACTATAATAAGGAACAATTATAAATAATCATATCGTGCATGGAACACCATCATTAATAGGCCCTTAGTCAACCTCGGTCAAACCCTAAAGCACAGACTCCCATAAAATTTTCTAAAAATTTCTAAGTGTCTGGGCATAAGAGCCCTGTTTGGACGCATAAGCGCTGTTCAGGCTTTTCACCACTATGTAGGCTCACCAGCCTACACTTAGAAACTTTTTCACCTTAGGCGTATAAGCTATTCAGGCGCCTGAGCACTGTTTAGGCTCATTACCCTGTACTTAGAAAAATCTCAGGCGTATGAGTACTATTCAGGCATATTACCCTATACTTAGTTTTCTAAGTCATTATTTTAGGCACAAGAGTACTGTTTAGACTCATTACCCTACACTTAGGCTTTTAAGCCTACTTTTCAGGCGTAAGAGCCCTGTTTGGGCATATTACCTTACACAACTTTTTCTAAGTCATTTTCAAGCGTATGAGCACTATTGAGGCTTATGAGCCTTAGGCGTATTAGGTACTGTTTGGGCATATAAGAACTATTTGGACTCATGACCCTACTTAGAACATTTCTAAGGCAAATCCTGGGCGTAAGAGGTTACTGTGTAGACTCATCAACCTCCTATCCAGCCTATTACTATGATATTTCCAAACCCAAACATCAGGCCTAAATGTTCTAAGCTTACCAAGGTCCTTCTAAGCATGAACTACACATAAACATCATCAAACATGCCAAAACACATACGGGTATCAATAGATAAACATGGTAAAAATCGTTTAATATATTTTCAGCCCCAAAAGAGTTTAAAACAAGAAAAAACCGGGGTCTAGAACTCACCTTAGCAGTCTCTCGGGTATGACTTCTTCAAAACTCGTTTGCTACAAGTTCAACACCTATAAAATCCAAATGAACACACCCGAACACAAAACACACACATAAGAACATGCATTCTTGGTTTCTTAGCCAAAACACAACTTAAAAACACTAATTCTTACCTTGAATTCGATTTCTTCTTCTTTCTCTCTCTAAAAACCGAAGCCTCTGCTGTTTCTCTTTCTAAAAACCGAATGAGAGTGTTTGACAGGCCAAAATGGGCGGCCATACCCCTTTATTCACCATTTTATTCTCTTTGTCCTTTTGACACTTTTTACCCCTCAACTTTAGGTTGACTTTCATTTCTTCCTTTTTCTTTCTCATTTATTCTTTTATTTTATTAAAAAAGAAAATACGGGTGTTACAAGTCCACCCCCCTTATATAGGTTTCGTCCCCGAAACTTGTTATTCCTCAAGCAGATGAGGATAATGCTGCCTCATCTCTTCCTCAGTCTCCCATTTGGATTCGGATCCCTTTCTGTGCTTCCACTGTACACGCACAAGAGGAACCACTTTATTCCTTAACTTCTTTTCTTTAAGATCGATGATTGCCACTGGTTGCTCAACGTAATTGAGCCGTTCGTCTACTTCAATATCCTCCAGTGGAACAATCATATCTTCGTCAGCTAAGCACTTTCTCAGATGAGATACATGGAATGTGGGATGAATTCCACTTAACTCATCTGGCAGTTCAAGTCGATAGGCTACCTCTCCTACTCGTGCGATGATTCAGAAAGGGCCTATGTATCTTGGGCTTAACTTACCTCATTTCCTGAATCGGATAATTCCTTTCCATGGTGAGACCTTCAACATCACTCGCTCGCCAACCTGGAATTCTATCGGTCTTCGTCTCTTGTCAGCATACGACTTTTGTCTATCTTTCGCCGCCCTCATGAAGGCTTTGATCTTTTCCAACTTCTCAGTCGTAGCTTCGATCACCTCAACACCTCCTAACTCTTTCTGCCCAATGTCTCCCCAACACACGGGCGTCCTACATCTCCTACCGTATATCATCTCGTAGGGTGGCATGCCAATACTGGCATGATAACTGTTGTTGTACGAGAATTCTGCTAACGGCAGGTGGTCGTCCCAACTTCCTCCAAAATCGATCACGCACGCCCAAAGCATATCCTCAAGCGTCTGTATCGTCCTCTCAGACTGAACGTCCGTCTGAGGATGATAGGCTGTACTAATGTGTAGCCTCGTCCCCATTGCATCATGGAATCTCCTCCAAAACTTCGATGTGAACCGGGTGTCATGATCCGACACGACAGACACCGGCACGCCATGACGAGCTACGATTTCCTTGATGAACAGATCCGCCCATCTTTCGGATGAATACGTCTCGCGGATCGGTAAAAAGTGGGCACTCTTTGTTAGTCGGTCGACAATCACCCAAATAGTATCGCATCCCCTCGATGTGCAAGGTAGCTTAGTAATGAAGTCCATGGTGATATGCTCCCACTTCCATTCGGGTATATCCAATAGTTGGATCTTCCCGTACGGGTTCTGGTGTTCCGCCTTCACTTGGAGACAAGTAAGGCACTTACTCACGTACTCCACTACGTCGCGTTTCATACCCGGCCACCAATAATCTTTCTTCATATCGTGATACATCTTGGTAGCACTGGGATGAATGGAGTATCGAGTCTTATGAGCTTCATCCATAATCTTTCCACGTAGATCCCCGTATCGAGGAATCCACATTCGCCCGAATCGGGTCTTAACACCAAGAGTGTTCTCACCCAATTCCGTAACTAGACCTCTCATCCTTTCGGAGTTAAGACGATCTTCTTTCAAAGCCTCGTCTTGAAAACTCCTTAACCTGTGTCATCACGTCGGAGGTCATGATTAACTGATAAGCCTTCACCCGAATCGGCTCGGGTCTCTCCTTCCAGCTAAAGGCATCTGCCACCACGTTGGCCTTGCCCGGATGGTAATGGATTTCGCAGTCATAGTCCTTTATGAGTTCCAACCATCGCCTCTGCCTCATGTTCAGGTCCTTTTGCTCGAAGAAGTACTTCAAGCTTTTGTGGTCTGTGAAGATGGTGCACTTAGTCCCGTATAGATAGTGCCGCCAAATCTTTAATGCAAAAACCACCGCGGCTAATTCTGGATCGTGTGTGGGATAGTTGACTTCGTGGGTTTTCAGTTGTCGGGATGCGTAGGGTATTACCCTTCCACGTTGCATCAACACGCAACCTAGCCCAGAATAGGATGCATCCGAATATACCACTAAGTCTTCATTTCCCTCGGGCAATGTCAAGACAGGAGCTTGTGTTAGTCTCGTCTTCAACTCTTCAAAGGCACTCTCCTGCTCTCAACCCCACACGAACTTCACGTCCTTGCGGGTCAACTTAGTCAAAGGTGAGGCTATCTTGGAGAAGTCTTGAATAAATCTCCTGTAGTAGCCCGCCAATCCCAAGAAGCTACGAATTTCGGATGGCGTCTTAGGAGACTTCCATTGCATCACAGCCTCAACCTTTTTCGGGTCCACCATGATTCCTTCCGCATTTACTACGTGACCCAGAAATTGCACCTCGCGTAGCCAAAAAGCACACTTGGAGAACTTAGCATACAGTTTCTCCTTTCTCAAAGTCTCCAACACTTCCCGAATGTGACCGGCATGCTCTTCCTCGCTCCTTGAATAAATCAAGATATCATCGATGAATACAGTCACTGATTTATCCAACATCGGCCTGCACACCCGATTCATCAAATCCATAAAAGCAGCTGGCGCGTTGGTTAAACCAAAGGACATAACTA
Source organism: Flaveria linearis (assembly GCA_024085815.1). Lineage (NCBI taxonomy): Eukaryota > Viridiplantae > Streptophyta > Magnoliopsida > Asterales > Asteraceae > Flaveria > Flaveria linearis. Next base: position 33,803,440 of record CM044016.1, on the reverse strand, counting down.
GAAACTCATAGTGTCTATAACACGTACGAAAAGCTGTTTTAGGAATGTCCTGCTCCCTCACCTTCAATTGATGGTAGCCAGATCGAAGATCTATCCTCGAGAACCAACTGGCACCCTGGAGATGGTCGAACAAGTCGTCAATCCTCGGTAACGGATACCGATTCTTTATCGTCAATTTGTTCAACTCACGGTAGTCGATACACATTCTCATGCTACCGTCCTTCTTTTTCACGAACAAGACCGGAGCACCCCAAGGAGAGATACTCGGTCTGATCAAACCATTATCGAGCAATTCTTTTAGTTGCTCCATTAACTCCTTCATTTCAGTCGGAGCTAATCGATACGGTGCCTTGGCGACAGGTTGGGCACCGGGTATCAAGTCAATTTGAAATTCGATTTCGCGATCTGGTGGCACACCTGATAGGTCCTCTGGAAATACATCGGGAAAGTCACGCACCACCGGCACATCGGACAATTGGTGTGTCGGCGTGTCCACATCTTTTACGTAGGCCAAATAAGCGCTACATCCACGCCTCATGCACTTTCCTGCCACCGCCATCGAAATCACTTTCGGAATCGTCGTAACCCGATCACCATATATTGTCACCGGACTTCCGTCAGGCGCTGTTAGTCTAATCATCTTCTTATGACACATAATATTCGCTTCATAGGTTGCTAACCAATCCATCCCTAGTACTACATCAAATCCACCTAAGGGCATCACATGTAATTTAGCAGCAAACCTATGACCTTCTAATTCTATGGCACAATCTTCTATTACATCAGTAACTCTGGTGGACTTATCGATAGCAGTTTCTACATCAAAAGGCTCGCTAATACCCAAACTGCTAACAGATAACTTAGCACAAAAGGTAGAAGAAATAAAACTCCTACGAGCACCAGAATCAAATAATACAGAGGCACAAGTTTGATTAACTAGAAACATACCTGACACGACATCGGGATCCACTCTGGCTTCTTCCCGGGTCATGGTGTAAGCTCTAGCACTTGCCCTCGGCCCTCCTTCTTCCGGCTTCTTATTCCCCGCTCCAGAGCTCTCCGCCCTAGGCTTCTTACAGTCTCTAGCGATATGGCCAGGCGGGCCACACCTGAAGCATACGTTCAGTCCCATCCTACACTCACCAGGATGCTCCCTTCCACATTTGCCACATTTCTTTGACCCCGAGCTGGACAACCCCACCCTACGGTCATCTATTCTTATCTTCTTGTTGTTCGGGGTGAAACCTCCCCGCCTAAACCTCTTTCCATTCCAACTCCGGTCACCACCACCGGCATAACTGCCTGCAGGACTGACGTGAAGTCGCAATACACGTAAATTTAATCCAAATTACAACTCAAAGATAGTAGTAAAAAGGTATCGAACACAGGGAGTTTGTGGAATATGTGTTTATCTTATAGCCTTGTAAATTAACTACAATTGCCCTAAAATGCAAAAATTAAATATCGAAAATTGGATTGTTTTGGTTTAAGAACTACTAGTAACTAAATAGATTGCAAATCAAAACTTACTTTTGTAACAGATTAAGAACAAGTGACCATCCTAGATTTCGGGTTTTAATCCACACTTACGTTTGTGCCTACTAGAAAGAACCACATAGACATGGTTCGTGTTTGAGTAGTTGTTTGTGATAAAGGAGAACTAAGTACTCGGATTGTAAAATGCGAGGTTGTTACTCGATGATCAATTGACAATTATCCAACCCTAATCCCTCCCATGATATCTCAATTTCCAATGGCACCAAGAACGTATGGTTTGGGTTAACATCAAACAACAATCAACACTTTACAAACAAATATCCAAACACCATAATAACTCAAAAAAACATTCGAAGTTATGATTCTAGAAATTCAAGCACAAACACAGTGTTTCAAAAGCAAACCTTACATCTAGGATGATCACCAAAAGTTTAGCCAAGCATGACTTGATACATCATCATCACACACCGATTAATGTTCATACGAATCGAAAACACAAATCAATTGTTTAGAATGTTTGGAATCAATCAAGAACAGCCAAAATCGTTCCTCTTCTGCCCAGAAGTCGTCAGATCTCACAATCATGCCAAAAGACACCTCCCAAACGATTGAATATGGCAGTTACATTTTTCTCGTCAGTTCTACCGTAACTTACGGTAGCCACCGTAAAGCCACAGGGTTGCTACGGTGGCTTTCTTCTGTTTTACGGTGGACGCTTCAAAAATTCAGGGCTACCGTAACTTACGGTGGCTACGGTAACAAGTAAGCACTAGCATCAATGAGCTAGACACACAAAAGGCAAACAGGTGGTTGCACAACTATAAGCTTGTACTTAAATCGACCCTTCTCCTAACAAGTGTCAGACATGAATGCATATCAAAGGGACTTCAGGGTTGTAACGTGGCTAGATGTACGGGTAGGAAATGGAATATATATGAAGTAGCGAAAACTTAACCTGGTCTTTTGTTACACAATAAATTAAACAACTAACTAACAAACCTAATTATGATGCATAAGATACTCAATTTCAATCTCTTCTTTTTTTTCTTTTTTTTCTCTTTTTTTTTTTTGTTTTTTTTTAACAACAAACTTTCAAATTCAACTTCAACTTCAAGCTCTCGGTTTTTTCTTTTTTTTTAATAACAATTAAACAACACAAATACTTCACGCAAACATTCAGCATAGCATTGCAACTGATTACAAACTACTAAACAAATACTAACACTATAAGACCAGGTCAAGTTGGGTAAATTTTTAAGGTAACTAGTTAAGGGGTAATAAACGATAGGCTTTTAGGCACAAAATTTGGCTACTAAATGTCCAAACCCCGCCCCTCTCGCAACCAAGCTCATATATATAATTTATGAGGTCCACCGCCCAAATCCCACACTCGCACACATCAAAGACAAGGCTACCTACATGCCCTTATTCTTTTCACATTCACATCCAAGTAAGGCCTCGAATCGCATTCAAGCACAAGTTCTAATGCACCCCCACCCGTTGCCACTCTCATCAAAGATAAATATTATTTATTTACTAGTGTGGCTTCAACTCTCACCAAGAATAAAAATGATTAAAGGTTGCCGATGCATCATTCGGGGTTAATCCAAGGTGTTCAAATTCTCACAATGTTTTGCTTGAATTTTAAAAATTTCAAAATTTCTCCCCATCCCCACACTTGAGGTACATTGACCCCAATGTACGGTTTTAGGAAGATTTGATCGCTTAAACAAACCTAAAGCTCATAAGCTTAAGCAATAGATTCCTTTTTGGTATTTTTAATTTTATAATTTTTTTTTTGTTTTTTTTTAAACAATACACCACCAACTCTCACACAGCCCAAAACAAAGTAAAATTACTAAATTATTAAACTCCACCCATCCACCCAACCATAAACATGACAAACCAACAAATATTCACATTATGTACAAGAAAGAACACAACCTGGCTAATAGTAGCGGGGCTGAGGAGGACCGAAGATAGACGACATCATCTCATTCCATTCTCCGAAAGCAAATGCACCGCTACCACTTCCCTCTTGCTGCGATGCTCCTTGTTGTTGACGAGGATCTAACCATTGTGAATGATGGAGCGGCGGGGTCGGATACGACACACTACCATCATAAGGTGGTAGAGACGCATAATCCACCGGAGGTGGATCCACAACCACAGGCCGCCCTGCATGCCAATCCGCATGCATCCTTCTTGCTTGATCATCTTCATACCGATTATTCACCTCCACCTCATGAGAATAAGCATGTGCACGATTCCATGCTTCCTGACGATCAAAGTTATGCTTTAAAGATCGTTCCATACTAGCACTCATCATCGTGTGTTGATCAAATAACGTTCGCTCAGAACCCGACCACGAATCAAAAACAGATGCCGGAGGACGTTGGTTCTCAATAACTTCTTGCATAGTACCATCGTAAGCCCAGTTTGGCGTATATGAGCGCTCCGTGTAATCATAGAAAGCACTACCATGTCCTCTACCTGGACCCCCTTGACCCTCATAATCATCATGCACATTCTCACCATAAGGCTCATCCTCATAATCATCATTCCCACTCGGGGTTTCTCTCCACTCTCTGGATCGTCCTCTTCACCTGGAAAAAGTGCCCTTGCATCAACTTTCAGTACTCTCCATCTTTGACCCTCTGATTTAAGCTTGTGATATCTTTCTGACTGAGTGTAGGTCCAACCAATACCCATTTTTTGAATCTCCAAAGGCTTATGCCTCTTAAATGCTCCTTTATCCTCCGCAGTGATTGCTTTAAACTGTTTCAACAATCCCGTGATAATCCGGCAATACGGGATGATGTTCCTCCCACTTTGTTACGGCATATCCAAAGATGGTTCATAATTAAATACCGTATCGGAAATCGGGGCGACCCGTTAAGCAATGAATAAAGGACTGGTACCTCCGAATACCTCACCTGCTCTTTATCTCCTCTTCGGGGAATGACATTCAAAATGCAAATAGTCAGCGGCAATTTTGCCTCAATCTTCAAGTTCCTCCGGTACAAAACACCACTATAAGTACCGGGCAAGAATATAGCTGCCAACATGTCATTCCACCTTGGATGCTTCTCCGGTTTAATCAACAGATCATCAAGGCTTGAGATCATATAATCACGAGCAGGTAAACTGTCATATTTTGCTAATCTTCGCAGCGACTCAAATGACATTTCCACCTTTACCCCATTAACCTCGCCCGTTAGCTTCATCTGTGATGGCCTATCATATCTGTTACATTTCAACGTTGCCATCCATTCTTGAATCTCGTTCATAAATAATTTTTGTTATCCTTGTCATAACAACCGAGTGCTGCCTCCCATCCTAAAGCGCGAAATTGGGCGAATACATTAAAGGGCCCGAACTCAACTTCTCTGACTTCCCTTTCACAGATAAATGCAGCAGCCTTATTCTTTAACCTGTTCATTCGGTCATGAAACAAAACCGGTTGCCACTTCTCCGGTTGATCCTCTAGGGGACCCGATTCCTACTTTGGTTTACTACCCTGATCCAATTCCATCATTTCTTCTTCATCGCTCTCACTTTCATCAATCCTACCCAAATATTGCCTTTTCCTTGGTTATTGTTCTGGTTCCTTCCCCTTTGAAGAGGAAGAACTAGCTCCTGCTCTTTCCTTGGTTCGTATCATTTTTCTACACACAAGACAAACAACAATCAACACAATAAGTATAATCCTTCTTCTACAATATCCCCACACTTGCTTGTTACTATGGTTGTAGATATTAGTTAACCAAGAGTTTATAAATTTTTTCAAAAATTGGGTATGATGTCTATTCAATGTAGAGATTCCCAAAGTTCACAACTTTATCATCCAACTTACAACTACAATCCATAACTATGATCAAACAACCATTTCATCCAAACATAAACCAAAGAACAAGCAAGTGTGTATAAACTAATAAGAACAACAAAACATAAACCTTAATCTTCACAATGCACCAATAAAAACAACAAAACAATGTGACATACCTTCGATTGATGATGTTAATAACCAAGAAATACAAAAGCTTGAAAAACCCCCAAAAATTTCGAACCTAGGGCTTAAGATTCGAATCAGGAAACTTCGTTTTTTCGCAACTTGCTTCCCAAAATCGGAATCTATGTGAAATTCTAGTCAAGATAGGCCCAAGAATCACTTGATTTGGTTGAGAATTGAAGGATTTATGAAAGACTCAATGTGGTGGTTTGTGGGTGTTATGGAGAAGAGGAAGAAAGAAGAAAATGGTGAATGAGGGAGGAGAAACCGTGGTTTTGTAAAAGTAAATTGTTTTTTTTTTTTTTTTATCAAAAGAAAACTCAATCCGCGCTCGCCCAGGTGCCACCGTAATATACGGTGGCCACCGTAAGTTACGGTGGCACCTGGTTTCCAAAATCCATCGTAAGGCAGAAGAAAACTGCCGTAAAGAGTCATCAGTGTACCGTAATTTACGGTATGTACCGTAAATTACGGTAGAGGTGGATTAATCTTCATGCAATTTTTTTTTAAACTAATCTCTGGAAACACTGTTAGAACATGGATTTCAACATGGAATGTGGTAAGTATTCCCGCCTGTCACGCGGGTGACCCGTTCAATTTCCGGATCAAACACTAATGGTGATGATGATCGTGAATTCCTGGTATGCATACACCTGTAACACCTGCACACTACACACAACCAGCGTAACACCGAAAATAACAAAACAAAACTAATAAGCAAACACACGTTGCGCACTACTCACCGGCAACGACGCCAAAATTTGACGTGAAGTCACAATACACGTAAATTTAATCCAAATTACAACTCAAAGATAGTAGTAAAAAGGTATCGAACACAGGGAGTTTGTGGAATATGTGTTTATCTTATAGCCTTGTAAATTAACTACAATTGCCCTAAAATGCAAAAATTAAATATCGAAAATTGGATTGTTTTGGTTTAAGAACTACTAGTAACTAAATAGATTGCAAATCAAAACTTACTTTTGTAACAGATTAAGAACAAGTGACCATCCTAGATTCCAGGTTTTAATCCACACTTACGTTTGTGCCTACTAGAAAGAACCATATAGACATGGTTCGTGTTTGAGTAGTTGTTTGTGATAAAGGAGAACTAAGTACTCGGATTGTAAAATGCGAGGTTGTTACTCGATGATCAATTGACAATTATCCAACCCTAATCCCTCCCATGATATCTCAATTGCCAATGGCACCAAGAACGTATGGTTTGGGTTAACATCAAACAACAATCAACACTTTACAAACAAATATCCAAACACCATAATAACTCAAACAAACATTCGAAGTTATGATTCTAGAAATTCAAGCACAAACATAGTGTTTCAAAAGCAAACCTTACATCTAGGATGATCACCAAAAGTTTAGCCAAGCATGACTTGATACATCATCATCACACACCGATTAATGTTCATATGAATCGAAAACACAAATCAATTGTTTAGAAATGTTTGGAATCAATCAAGAACAGCCAAAATCGTTCCTCTTCTGCCCAGAAGTCGTCAGATCTCACAATCATGCCAAAAGACACCTCCCAAACGATTTAATATGGCAGTTACATTTTTCTCGTCAGTTCTACCGTAACTTACGGTAGCCACCGTAAAGCCACAGGGTTGCTACGGTGGCTTTCTTCTGTTTTACGGTGGACGCTTTCAATGTTTTATGGTAGAGCCACCGTACATTCCAGAATCATAAACAACTGTAGTTATCTAATTCAAGATAATTACACGATTAAATGGGAAATAAATTCGTCTTTAAGCTTATGAAGGGTTGTCCTATGGACCACCCGTCACATCCCCACACTTACTTGTTGCTTGCCCTCAAGCAACATATCAAATCATTTTCAAACAAGCGATCAATGTAAACCAAGCATAAACATTTAATACTTTTACTAATCCTTTCTTAACACCCAGAATGACACACCCCTCGCTATGTTCATCTCCTCTCGGCAACAAGTAAGCACTAGCATCAATGAGCTAGACACACAAAACGCAAACAAGTGGTTGCACAACTATAAGCTTGTACTTAAATCGACCCTTCTCCTAACAAGTGTCAGACATGAATGCATATCAAAGGGACTTCAGGGTTGTAACGTGGCTAGATGTACGGGTAGAAAATGGAATATATATGAAGTAGCGAAAACTTAACCTGGTCTTTTGTTACACAATAAATTAAACAACTAACTAACAAACATAATTATGATGCATAAGATACTCAATTTCAATCTCTTCTTTTTTTTTCTTTGTTTTTCTCTTTTTGTTTTTTTTAACAACACACTTTCAAATTCAACTTCAACTTCAAGCTCTCGGTTTTTTCTTTTTTTCTTTTTTTTTAATAACAATTAAACAACACAAATACTTCACGCAAACATTCAGCATAGCATTGCAACTGATTACAAACTACTAAACAAATACTAACACTATAAGACCAGGTCAAGTTGGGTAAATTTTTAAGGTAACTAGTTAAGGGGTAACAAACGATAGGCTTTTAGGCACAAAATTTGGCTACTAAATGTCCAAACCCCGCCCCTCTCGCAACCAAGCTCATATATATAATTTATGAGGTCCACCGCCCAAATCCCACACTCGCACACATCAAAGACAAGGCTACCTACATGCCCTTATTCTTTTCACATTCACATCCAAGTAAGGCCTCGAATCGCATTCAAGCACAAGTTCTAATGCACCCCCACCCGTTGCCACTCTCATCAAAGATAAATATTATTTATTTACTAGTGTGGCTTCAACTCTCACCAAGAATAAAAATGATTAAAGGTTGCCGATGCATCATTCGGGGTTAATCCAAGGTGTTCAAATTCTCACAATGTTTTGCTTGAATTTTAAAAATTTCAAAATTTCTCCCCATCCCCACACTTGAGGTACATTGACCCCAATGTACGATTTTAGGAAGATTTGATCGCTTAAACAAACCTAAAGCTCATAAGCTTAAGCAATAGATTCCTTTTTGGTATTTTTAATTTTATAATTTTTTTTTAAACAATACACCACCAACTCTCACACAGCCCAAAACAAAGTAAAATTACTAAATTACTAAACTCCACCCATCCACCCAACCATAAACATGACAAACCAACAAATATTCACATTATGTACAAGAAAGAACACAACCTGACTAATAGTAGCGGGGCTGAGGAGGACCGAAGATAGAAGACGTCATCTCATTCCATTCTCCGAAAGCAAATGCACCGCTACCACTTCCCTCTTGCTGCGATGCTCCTTGTTGTTTACGGGGATCTAACCATTGTGAATGATGGAGCGGCGGGGTCGGATACGACACACTACCATCATAAGGTGGTAGAGACGCATAATCCACAGGAGGTGGATCCACAACCACAGGCCGCCCTGCATGCCAATCCGCATGCATCCTTCTTGCTTGATCATCTTCATACCGATTATTCACCTCCACCTCATGAGAATAAGCATGTGCACGATTCCATGCTTCCTGACGATCAAAGTTATGCTTTAAAGATCGTTCCATACTAGCACTCATCATCGTGTGTTGATCAAATAACGTTCGCTCAGAACCCGACCACGAATCAAAAACAGATACCGGAGGACGTTGGTTCTCAATAACTTCTTGCATAGTACCATCGTAAGCCCAGTTTGACGTGTATGAACGCTCCGTGTAATCATAGAAAGCACTACCATGTCCTCTACCTGGACCCCCTTGACCCTCATAATCATCATGCACATTCTCACCATGAGGCTCATCCTCATAATCATCATCCCCACTCGGTGCTTCCTCTCCACTCTCTGGATCGTCCTCTTCACCCGGAAAAAGTGCCCTTGCATCAACTTTCAGTACTCTCCATCTTTGACCCTCTGATTTAAGCTTGTGATATCTTTCTGACTGAGTGTAGGTCCAACCAATACCCATTTTTTGAATCTCCAAAGGCTTATGCCTCTTAAATGCTCCTTTATCCTCCGCAGTGATTGCTTTAAATTGTTTCAACAATCCCGTGATAATCCGGCAATACGGGATGATGTTCCCCCCCACTTTGTTACGGCATATCCAAAGATGGTTCATAATTAAATACCGTATCGGAAATCGGGGCGACCCGTTAAGCAATGAATAAAGGACTGGTACCTCCGAATACCTCACCTGCTCTTTATCTCCTCTTCGGGGAATGACATTCAAAATGCAAATAGTCAGCGGCAATTTTGCCTCAATCTTCAAGTTCCTCCGGTACAAAACACCACTATAAGTACCGGGCAAGAATATAGTTGCCAACATGTCATTCCACCTTGGATGCTTCTCCGGTTTAATCAACAGATCATCAAGGCTTGAGATCATATAATCACGAGCAGGTAAACTGTCATATTTTGCTAATCTTCGCAGCGACTCAAATGACATTTCCACCTTTACCCCATTAACCCGCCCGTTAGCTTCATCTGTGATGGCCTATCATATCTGTTACATTTCAACGTTGCCATCCATTCTTGAATCTCGTTCATAAATAAATTTTTGTTATCCTTGTCATAACAACCGAGTGCTGCCTCCCATCTTAAAGCGCGAAATTGGGCGAATACATTAAAGGGCCCGAACTCAACTTCTCTGACTTCCCTTTCACAGATAAATGCAGCAGCCTTATTCTTTAACCTGTTCATTCGGTCATGAAACAAAACCGGTTGCCACTTCTCCGGTTGATCCTCTAGGGGACCCGATTCCTACTTTGGTTTACTACCCTGATCCAATTCCATCATTTCTTCTTCATCGCTCTCACTTTCATCAATCCCACCCAAATATTGCCTTTTCCTTGGTTGTTGTTCTGGTTCCTTCCCCTTTGAAGAGGAAGAACTAGCTCCTGCTCTTTCCTTGGTTCGTACCATTTTTCTACACACAAGACAAACAACAATCAACACAATAAGTATAATCCTTCTTCTACAATATCCCCACACTTGCTTGTTACTATGGTTGTAGATATTAGTTAACCAAGAGTTTATAAATTTTTTCAAAATTGGGTATGATGTCTCTACAATGTAGAGATTCCCAAAGTTCACAACTTTATCATCCAACTTACAACTACAATCCATAACTATGATCAAACAACCATTTCATCCAAACATAAACCAAAGAACAAGCAAGTGTGTATAAACTAATAAGAACAACAAAACATAAACCTTAATCTTCACAATGCACCAATAAAAATAACAAAACAATGTGACATACCTTCGATTGATGATGTTAATAACCAAGAAATACAAAAGCTTGAAAAATCCCCAAAAATTTCGAACCTAGGGCTTAAGATTCAAACCAGGAAACTTCGTTTTTTCGCAACTTGCTTCCCAAAATCGGAATCTATGTGAAATTCTAGTCAAGATAGGCCCAAGAATCACTTGATTTGGTTGAGAATTGAAGGATTTATGAAAGACTCAATGTGGTGGTTTGTGGGTGTTATGGAGAAGAGGAAGAAAGAAGAAAATGGTGAATGAGGGAGGAGAAACCGTGGTTTTGTAAAAGTAAATTGGTTTTTTTTTTATCAAAAGAAAACTCAATCCGCGCCCGCCCAGGTGCCACCGTAATTTACGGTGGCCACCGTAAGTTACGGTGGCACCTGGTTTCCAAAATCCATCGTAAGGCAGAAGAAAACTGCCGTAAAGAGTCATCAGTGTACCGTAATTTACGGTATGTACCGTAAATTACGGTAGAGGTGGATTAATCTTCATGCAATTTTTTTTTAAACTAATCTCTGGAAACACTGTTAGAACATGGATTTAATATGGCAGTTACATTTTTCTCGTCAGTTCTACCGTAACTTACGGTAGCCACCGTAAAGCCACAGGGTTGCTACGGTGGCTTTCTTCTGTTTTACAGTGGACGCTTCAAAAATTCAGGGCTACCGTAACTTACGGTGGCTACCGTAAGTTACGGTAGAGCCTGAATGTTTTGTTTGTCCTCTTCTTCTTTCCACACGTGTCCACTCCGATTTAAGCTTAGCAATGTTCCATCCATTTTTAGCTCCCGAACATTCCTGAATCATAAACAACTGTAGTAATCTAATTCAAGATAATTACACGATTAAATGGGAAATAAATTCGTCTTTAAGCTTATGAAGGGTTGTCCTATGGACCACCCGTCAAGGACCTGGTGTACCTCATCAGCAATCGCCTCCCTAGCTGAGGCATTCAGGCTGGCATTCTCATTTCCTTCAGTCCGGTCAGGAACCTCAAGGTTCTCATGGGTCGTCTCAGCAGCTTTGGCACTGCTCCTGGTCATACACGGTCTACCTCTACCTCTAGAAGCTTTGGAAGATTTCTTCCCAGCCATTTCCTAAGCTCTATAAGATTCAAACACTAACACAGTCATTCAAGGTAATGGCTCAGTTTATGTCAAGTATAGTAAGTCCCTAATTACAGTGGCCAGTTGTGATTAGCCACTTACTTTACTTTTCACACCCCAAGCATTTCCTATCGTGACTTCATCAGTATCTAAATCTACTATGATCACATAAGTCAAATAGCACGTGCATATAATACCGGTTAACTTTTAAGAAAAGAAATACCTGATGGCATGGAGCTACTCGGGCTGACATCCCTCTTCCTGTCCCATTTTCAGTTTAAGTTTAGGTTTATTTTGAAAATTTACCCGTTTCACTTAAACCTGGCTCTGATACCAACTTGTAAGGCCCCAATCCCGGGCACCTCACAGTTGGTCATTCATTGCATCATAGTTACCTATTAATATTCATTTCATAATATACACAGCAGAATTTCATGTAATAAAACCATTCATTTACTTTTAACTACTGTTGTTAAGCAATACAATGTTGTTCAGGATTGTTCAATTGCATTACAAGACAACAATAGAATCAAAATACGGATGGATGTCATCTTGCCGAGTAGCTTCGTCGTCGTGCCATCCTCAGCAATATTTACCTGCCAACTGAAAATGTATAAAAGTCAGCGTTGCTGAGTGAGTTCTAGTTTTATACGTAATAAAATACTTTCTATATGTTGTATATAAAAATACTCTTTTCTGTAAAATACAACTCTGTACTGTGTATGCGAGCACGCATTAACTGTATGAACAAATATTGTTCGTTCTCTGTACCGTATGCCTTGTCTGTAAACTTTTTATCTTTATGTTCCACTGTCTATGTGGACCAGTGCGCAATGCCCCGACTATGTGCGCGATGGAAAACGGGTGATGGGCCATCTATATCCCTCGAAAGGGTCAACTGTATCCCCCGAAAGGGCCAACTATGTTCCCCGAAGGGTCAACTGTACCCCTCAAAAGGGCCAACTATATTCCTCGAAGGGTCAACTGTATCCATCGAAAGGGCTATGTGTACTATGTACAAGGCTGATCCAATCACCCAGGGCACGCTACAAAGGTCCTGCCAGTCTCAATTGATTGACCCTGTGTGCATAAAAGGGTAGCTAACCCGCAACACAGTTGAGCTAACGACAACACGGTCGTGTCCCTCTCATGTGCTTGCAAGACTTATTAACATTTTATTTATGTTTCACTTCTTTTCTTTATTGCTCTTTTACTTTATTATTACAATATTCTTTACGTTACGATAATAACGTACCACGTTTAGTCACATACTATGAGTAATAATAATAATAGCAATAACTATAATAAGGAACAATTATAAATAATCATATCATGCATGGAACACCATCATTAATAGGCCCTTAGTCAACCTCAGTCAAACCCTAAAGCACAGACTCCCAGAAAATTTTCTAAAAATTTCTAAGTGTCTGGGCGTAAGAGCCCTGTTTGGGCGCATAAGCCCTGTTCAGGCTTTTCACCATTATGTAGGCTCACCAGCCTACACTTAGAAACTTTTTCACCTTAGGCGTATGAGCTATTCAGGCGCATGAGCACTGTTTAGGCTCATTACCATGTACTTAGAAAAATCTCAGGCGTATGAGTACTATTCAGGCATATTACCCTATACTTAGTTTTCTAAGTCATTGTTTTAGGCACAAGAGTACTGTTTAGACTCATTACCCTAAACTTAGGCTTTTAAGCCTACTTTTCAGGCATAAGAGCCCTGTTTGGGTATATTACCTTACACAACTTTTTCTAAGTCATTTTCAAGCATATGAGCATTGTTGAGGCTTATGAGCCTTAGGCGTATTAGGTACTGTTTGGGCATATGAGAACTATTTGGACTCATGACCCTACTTAGAACATTTCTAAGGCAAATGCTGGGCGTAAGAGGTTACTGTGTAGACTCATCAACCTCCTGTCCAGCCTATTACTATGATATTTCCAAACCCAAACATCAGGCCTAAATGTTCTAAGCTTACCAAGGTCCTTCTAAGCATGAACTACACATAAACATCATCAAACATGCCAAAACACATACGGGTATCAATAGATAAACATGGTAAAAATCGTTTAATACATTTTCAGCCCCAAAAGAGTTTAAAACAAGTAAAAATCGGGGTCTAGAACTCACCTTAGCAGTCTCCCGGGTATGACTTCTTCAAAACCCGTTTGCTACAAGTTCAACACCTATAAAATCCAAATGAACACACCCGAACACAAAACACACACATAAGAACATGCATTCTCGGTTTCTTAGCCAAAACACAACTTAAAAACACTAATTCTTACCTTGAATTTGATTTCTTCTTCTTTCTCTCTCTAAAAACCGAAGCCTCTGCTGTTTCTCTTTCTAAAAACCGAATGAGAGTGTTTGACAGGCCAAAATGGGCGGCCATACCCCTTTATTCACCAACTTTTATTCTCTTTGTCCTTTTGGCACTTTTTACCCCTCAACTTTAGGTTGACTTTAATTTCTTTCTTTTTATTTCTCTTTTATTCTTTTATTTATTTAAAAAAGAAAATACGGGTGTTACACCAAGAATCAAAAAACCTGAATGGAATGTGTCCATAGTCCGTAGCTACTACGTTCATGATTATCGGGCGATGATCAAACGCATATCTGGCTAAAGCGGTGACAGATGCAACCGGCCAATTTTCCATAAATTCTTTACAAACGAGAAACCGATCTAGTTTGCTTTGACTAGTCCCGTTATCTGCCACATAGGTGAATCTATGGCCTCCCATATTTTACTCATATAGATCAGCCTCCACTATGAATGTAACACCCTAACCCGGGTAAAGTTGACGTGTCACACAAACAGTAATAAGAGTTTCATGGATGATAAAATTAAAGTACTAAGAAACATTCAAATCCCTAAATAGGTTCAAATAATTTAAATAAAGTCTTAAAATCAAAATACTATTAAGTCTTATTAATCCAAATGTTCTCATCCTAACTTCTTTTGTTAACACTCTTCACTCGTTCCCCTGAGCCCCTTGAGTACCTGTTATAAACATAAGAGAAAACAACAAAAGAAAACATGGCTGAGCCAAAGAATGCTCAGTAACGGAAGTAAACAATAGCAATACAGTGATCAATAACGATAACAATAAGATGATCAAGTAGAAATCAAATAATAATGATCATCTAAAAGGAATACCCATATGAGCCAATAATAATAACACTTAACAATATGTACATTAGCTGCAGTTCTAATGCACCAATATGTGAGATAGGAATGTGGGCACACACACCTAACCATCTCAACAATAAACAATTAACAACGATATCCTAGGATCGATCCATACGCCTCCTTTAACACTAATCAATATGTGTAACAACTTAGCACACAATAATAATGTAGAGAAGCAGTGGTCTAATCGATCTGCCACAGATAGAGCACGTCACTTGTGCCATAATGACGCCCTATGTCCCCATAGGTGGATGTGCTCGGGTATGGAGGTCAATAATACAATCAAGTCAATATAAGATAATAAGTTACACTAGAGCTCATAACCCTTAATCAAGGTTACTAGCTATAATCAATCATTTAGGAAGCATGTGACAATGAGTACGAAGTAGATAAATCCTATCACATGCAAACAATGTCAACTATACGATAAGCATTTATAACAATAATCGTATGGATTTAATAAACAACAAGTCAAATTATGAATCAAGATAAAAATTAAGAACGAGAGGAATTCATGCTACGAGAGAGGAAGGGTCGGAATCCGTACCTTAGCTTATCTATAGTTAACACGAAATTCGATGACTTCCTTAATTAACACAAGTGCCTACGCATAAATACTGTTTCTAATAAGATTCATTGAAGTTTGGTTAAAGTATTTGATTTGTAAATCTAGTCTTCTTAATATTTGATTTTTTATATCTTTAAAATATATTAAAGCTTGAACCAAAAGTTTAAGTCGGTTTATAATCTTTATATTTAGTAAGAAAAATTACATATATTTAGTACTACTTGTTCACGTAAAAATCATTTCCTTTTTATAAGTTTTCCTTTATATTATTTAACGTAATTAACTTCCGTATAATTGAAACCAAGGTTATAATCTTTATTTTCCTAAGACATGCAGAATTTTAAACTTACGCATATCATTATTATTTTAAAACTTGACGTTAGCTAACATGGGTAAAAGATCAATATGTTAAATTTAACATCCATGTATATCTTTGTTATATATATATATATATATGTGTGTGTATATATATATATATATATATATATATATATATATATATATATATATATATATTTGTCATATTAAATCCACATGCATAATCAATCTTCATCACTCAAATAACTAAAACCCACATTCATGATCAACAGTTATCGATTTCATCTTTTGTTTTCTTTTTCTTCATATATATATATATATATATATATATATATATATATATATATATATATAAATTTTCGTTGATGTTTGGATTAATGAAACCGTGAGGAAAGCATCGGATGGAGTTAGGAAAACTTGAAGTTACCTCGGGTTAAGAATAATGGAACCGATCGGGTACAAAGTGTGTACGGTTGTAACGTTGCTGCCTTCTTGAACTCTTCCTATCCACGGTAACATGGGTGGTAAGAAGCATTCGAAACAAACCGAAAACAATGCTTCTCATAATCAATAGTTGTAGCAATCCCGATGTTTGTTAACAACTTACATATAGTTTTGTGATTACCTTATGAAGGCATGAAGAAATCTACTCGAACGAAGTTGATCGGTGGTGGCGATGTTTGTACGATGGATGGATCAGATTGACAGACTTAGAAGCTGTGAATCGGAAAGGTTGTACATCTCATATTATTAAGCGAACAAGCCTAGCGACTATCGAATGAACCGAGAAGTTAGTGTTACCTTAGAACAAACCGGTGGTCGTCGTTGATTAAAACGGTAGAATCATGGTCTGTAGTTGATCTAGCGCAATGGTGTTCTTGTGGAGCAAGGTGATTGAAGAGGTTCTTTGCGGTGGTCGACGCAGTGAAGCAATAGGGGTAATCGAAGTGGTGAAATTAAGTTGTTGTGAGATTTCAGTAGGGTTTATTCTTATCATTATTATAAGGAGTCGTGAGATTTTATTATTATTACTTTATAATCATAATTCCACTGCTTCCATGAATTCATCCTTCATTTTCGGAAGTTTGTTGATATAATAATAATAAGGAATTTGAATTATTAGTGGGTTTGAAAAGTTTCTAGAAGATGACCAAGGCTACGGTGTCACCACTTCAATGAAATAGTCATCAAGTATTATTAGTTTATTATTATTATTATTATTATTATTATTATTATTATTATTATTATTATTTTATATATAATTTATTGGATATTTCAACTCTATCCCACTTATAATTAATTTCATCCTAGAAATTCTTAGCTAATGTAGCATGAATCCTCATAGAATACAATACTAATGAACTAATACTTCTCTAAGCACACAACTTACAAATAGAGTAATCTCAAACAATTAGGATTAGAAAACATACACTTAGTTGTCGAATAGGTATGGGTACTGTGAACGAATCATTTCTTCTGTCTCCCACGTCATTTCACGTTCAGAATGATTTTTCCATAAGACTTTAACGAATGGTATAGACTTGCGTCTCATAATTCGTTCTTGACGATCAATAATAGCTTGAGGTTCTTCTTCATAAGAAAGATCTTCTTGAATCGCATGAAGAGGGTAACTAATAACATGCAACGGATGATAGTTGTATCCTATCAACAAGGATACATGGAAAACGTTATGGACATGAGAGAGTTGTGGTGGCAATGCTAAACGATACAAGACTTCTCCAACCCTTTCAAGAATCTCAAACGGACCGATAAAACATGGACTTAACTTTCCTTTAATTCCAAATCGACGTACTCCATGACAGGGTGATACTTTAAGAAAAACATGATCTCCAACTTTGAATTCCAAAGCTCGTCGGTGTTGATCGGCGTAACTCTTTTGTCTAGTTTGAGCTTCTTTCAACTTCTCTCTAGCAATGGCAACTTTATCATTAGTAATCCTAACCAATTCCGGTCCTTCAATTATCTTCTCTCCGACCTCATTCCAACATATTGGTGCTCTACACTTTCGGCCATATAAAAGCTCAAACGGGGCCATATCAATACTAGCTTGCCAACTATTATTATACGCAAACTCAACTAAGCATAGATACTCATCCTAATTGCCCGTCCATTCGAGTGCGCATGCTCTAAGCATATCTTCCAAAGTCTGAATAGTGCGTTCAGATTGCCCGTCAGTCTGCGGATGGAAGGCGGTACTAAATCTTAACTTTGTTCCCCAAGCGTTTTGGAAACCCCTCCAAAAGCGTGACGTGAAACGCGGATCTCTATCACATACAATCGATGATGGCGTGCCATGAAGTCAAATAATATCTTGCAGAAATACCTCTGATAATTTGCTAACCGAGTAACCCAGCTGGATGGGCAAGAAATGAGCTGACTTTGTGAGTCTATCAACTACGACCCAAATGACGTCGTTCTTCTTGAATGTTTTTGGTAGGCCTGTAACAAAGTCCATGGAAATATCATCCCATTTCCACATAGGAATATCTAATGGTTGCAGTAATCCACTAGCTCTTTGATGCTCAATCTTTACTTGCTGACAAGTTAAACAATGGCTCACATATTTAGCTACATCTTCTTTCATACCACTCCACCAAAAGTTCTGCCTTAGATCTCTATACATCTTAGTGGCTCCTGGGTGAATAGAGAAAGGTGAGGTGTGTGCCTCTGCTAATAAGGAGTCACGAAGGGTTGAGTCATCTGGCACACATAATCTATTCCCATACCAGATAACTCCTTGTTCATCAACTCGAAACTCAGATTGTTTCCCTATCTTCAAATTTTGTAATATCGGCCAAAGTTCTCCATCTTGATTATGAGCTTCCTTGATCCGTGTAATAAGATCAGATTCTATCCTCATCTTGGCTAGATAACCGTTAGACTCACTAAGCTGTAACCCAACTTCCATTCTATCAAGATCTGAGATAATCTGTGGTTGGATTTGAAGACATGCCACTCCACCTGCACTCTTTCGACTGAGAGCATCTGCCACGACATTCGCCTTTCCCGGATGATACTGGATGTTGGCATCGTAATCCTTGAGTAGTTCTAATCATCTCCTCTGCCTCATATTGAGTTCTTTTTGAGTGAAAATATACTTAAGGCTCTTATGATCAGTAAAGATGTCACATGTCTCTCCATACAAATAATGTCTCCAAATCTTTAATGCAAACACTACAGCTGCAAGCTCTAAGTCATGTGTTGGGTAGTTTACTTCATAAGGTTTAAGTTGTCGTGAAGCGTAGGCGATAACTTTACCATGCTGCATAAGAACACATCCAAGTCCCTTCTTTGATGCATCACTATAAATTTGATACCCGCCAGAACCTGAAGGTAAAGTAAGAATAGGGGCAGATACTAGTCTTTTCTTCAGTTCCTCAAAAATCTTTTCTCTATCCTCGTTCCAAGTAAACTTTACACCCTTTCTCATAAGCTGAGTTAGAGGCAACGCCACACGAGAGAAACCTTCCACAAAACGTCGATAATAGCCCGCTAAACCAAGAAAACTACGAACTTCAGTGACGGATGTCGGTCGAGGCCATTTAGTAATAGCTTCCACCTTTGCCGGATCCATAGTGATACCTTGAGCTGATACAACATGGCCTAAAAATGCCACTTGTTCAAGCCAAAAGTCACACTTAGAAAATTTAGCATATAACTTCTTTTGGCGTAAGGTCTCCAAAATCATACGAAGGTGATCTTCATGCTCCTCTCTACTTTTAGAGAATACCAAGATATCATCGATAAAAACAATAACAAAGCGGTCCAAATACTCGTGGAACACTCTGTTCATGAGGTCCATAAAGACAGCTGGAGCATTGGTCAAGCCACAAGGCATAACTAGAAACTCGTAGTGACCGTAATGGGTGCGGAATGCTGTCTTAGGAACATCTTGATCTCAGATCCTCAATTGATGGTATCCTGATCTGAGGTCGATCTTAGAGAAAAACTTTGCCCCTTGTAGTTGATCGAAGAGATCGTCAATACGCGGTAACGGATAGCGGTTCCGGATAGTAATCTTATTAAGCTCTCGGTTTTCGATGAATTGACGCATACTGCCATCTTTCTTCTTCACAAATAATACCGGTGCCCCCATGGTGAAACACTTGGTCTAATGAATCCGAGTTGTAATAGCTCCTGCAGTTGTTCTTTCAATTCCTTCAACTCTACTGGGGCCATCTGATAAGGTGCCTTAGAAATAGGTTCCGCCCCGGGGATTAAATCGATAGTGAACTCGACTTCACGCTCAGGTGGTAACCCTGGAAGTTCTTCAGGAAAGACATCAGAGAATTCCCGAACAATAGGAAAGTCTTCAATACGAAGAGTATCCACTGATGTATCTTTTATAGCAGCTAAGAATCCCTCACATCCATGGGATATAAGCTTTTGGGATTTTAGAGCAGAGATGATTTTGAGAGACTTTTGAGGTAGGCTCCCTTGGTAAACTAAGTCAGGATTCATAGGATCACCAAATAGCACACGACGAGTTTGACACTCTATGGTAACCTGGTGTCGTGTTAACCAATCCATGCCAAGAATAATATCGAAATCACCCACATGCATAGGAATAGGTCAGCCTCTCTAATGATTGATTCGATCCGAATAGGATAGTTTTGGTACACTTGAGAAATAACAATCGATTCTCCAACAGGAGTAGAAATCACCAATGTAGGCTCTAGAGTAGTAGGCGTGATCATAAGACGCTTTGTGAATAGATGAGATACTATCGAGTGTGTGGAGCCAGTATCAAACAATACAGAAATATCATAGTCACCTTAACGAAGTATACCACAAATCGTACCTGGAGCATTAGCAGCTTCCCCTGTAGTTAGTACGAATACTTGACCTCCAGTAGTGGGTGGCGCATTGGCTCCCTTAGCATCATTCTCTAGTCGGTTCCTCGCCTTTGGGCATTGACTAACCCTATGCCCCATATCTCTACAACCAAGACAAGCTCCTGTAAGTCGACGATAAGTTCCGGGATGATGCTTTCCACAATGAGTACACATCGGATGTCTAGAAGGATTGCCTTTTTGATTCACCAGTTGAGCTGCAATTGGTTGTTGATAGGGCATCATTTGACCTTGACTTCGAGTCTTACCATGCCATGGCTTAGTGTTCTTCCCCGATCCTTGATTTTTCTGACGATCATTTCCATTTCGGTCAGATCCTTGAGATGACTCACCGCCAGCCTAAATACAAGTCCCATCTCTACTTCGCTTCCTATTATCCTCAAATTTTAACAAAAATTCCTTTCTCTCCAGGTCTACCCTTTTTGCAGCCCTAATTGCTTCCTCAACATTGTTGAAAGTTGAGTGAATAATAGCCTTACGAATCCGATCACATACTGCCCATTGATACTTTTCAGCCCGTTCCTCAGGTGGTCCAGCAGAAGCACCTAGAAATCCCAACAATCGATAAAACCGGTCTGTAAAATCAGTGAGTGATTCATCATTTCGTTGACGGATGTTATCATACTCCCGTCTGTATGCTGCTTTATCCACATTCATAAAATACTTGTCGAAGAATATGGCACCAAAATCATTCCAAGATAGAGTCTCCACAAACTGTTCGCCTCCTCTTTCAGCTACAACATTCTCCCACCATACTTGAGCATCTTTCTCTAGCTTATAAGCAGCTAAACCCGTCCTGTACTGCTGATCAACTCTAAGCACGGTGAAAATTTTCTCAATGTGAGCAATCCAATCTTTGGCCACTGCAGGTGTATCCGCCTTAGTGAAAGATCGTGGTTTTTGCTTTTGAAATCGCGATAGCCAGACATCTGCACCAGTCGCGTTTGGATTCGGGTTCGGATCTGGATTTGGATTTGGGTTTGGATTTGGATTAGGATTTGGGTTTGGATTCGGATTCGGATTAGGGTTTGGATTTGGGTTTGGATTTGGGTTTGGGTTACGTACTGCGTCAATCAAAGTCGGTAGTATAGCAGTAAGTGCTTGGGTCATAGTACCAACAAGGTTTGGATCAGGTCCACTCGACCCCTAGAATTTCGTGAAGTACGACGGGGAGGCATCTAGAATGAAAACATATCAAATTAATCAGAACAAAGTGAATTAGAAAATAGCCATATAATATATAGAGAACCTAACCCAATGTCTACCCAATCCTCACATGTCTTAATTATTTCGTTTAAGTTTTCTACAGGAAGGAGCCAAGCTCTGATACCATAACTGTAACACCCCAACCCGGGTAGGGTTGACGTGTCACACAAACAGTAATCAGAGTTTCATGGATGATAAAATTAAAGTACTAAGAAACATTCAAATCCTTACATAGGTCCAAATAGTTTAAATAAAGTCTTAAAATCAAAATACTATTAAGTCTTATTAATCCAAATGTTCTCATCCTAACTTCTTTTGTTAACACTCTTCACTCGTTCCCCTGAGCCCCTTGAGTACCTGTTATAAACATAAGAGAAAACAACAAAAGAAAACACGGCTGAGCCAAAGAATGCTCAGTAACGGAAGTAAACAATAGCAATACAGTGATCAATAACGATAACAATAAGATGATCAAGTAGAAATCAAATAATAATGATCATCTAAAAGGAATACCCATATGAGCCAATAATAATAACACTTAACAATATGTACATTAGCTGCAGTTCTAATGCATCAATATGTGAGATAGGAATGTGGGCACACACACCTAACCATCTCACCAATAAACAATTAACAACGATATCCTAGGATCGATCCATACGCCTCCTTTAACACTAATCAATATGTGTAACAACTTAGCACACAATAATAATGTAGAGACGCTGTGGTCTAATCGCTCTGCCACAGATAGAGCACGTCACTTGTGCCATAATGACGCCCTATGTCCCCATAGGTGGATGTGCTTGGGTATGGAGGTCAATAATACAATCAAGTCAATATAACATAATAAGTTACACTAGAGCTCATAACCCTTAATCAAGGTTACTAGCTATAATCAATCATTTAGGAAGCATGTGACAATGAGTACGAAGTATATAAATCCTATCACATGCAAATAATGTCAACTATACGATAAGCATTTATAACAATAATCTTATGGATTTAATAAACAACAAGTCAAATTATGAATCAAGATAAAAATTAAGAACGAGAGGAATTCATGCTACGAGAGAGGAAGGGTCGGAATCCGTACCTTAGCTTATCTATAGTTAACACGAAATTCGACGACTTCCTTAATTAACACAAGTGCCTACGCATAAATACTGTTTCTAATAAGATTCATTGAAGTTTGGTTAAAGTATTTGATTTGTAAATCTAGTCTTCTTAATATTTGATTTTTTTATATCTTTAAAATATATTAAAGCTTGAACCAAAAGTTTAAGTCGGTTTATAATCTTTATATTTAGTAAGAAAAATTACATATATTTAGTACTACTTGTTCACGTAAAAATCATTTCCTTTTTATAAGTTTTCCTTTATATTATTTAACGTAATTAACTTCCGTATAATCAAAACCAAGGTTATAATCTTTATTTTC
Organism: Flaveria linearis; assembly: GCA_024085815.1. Taxonomy (NCBI): domain Eukaryota; kingdom Viridiplantae; phylum Streptophyta; class Magnoliopsida; order Asterales; family Asteraceae; genus Flaveria; species Flaveria linearis. Next base: position 33,780,015 of record CM044016.1, on the reverse strand, counting down.
CTTAGACATGCAGAATTTTAAACTTACGCATATCATTATTATTTTAAAACTTGACGTTAGCTAACATGGGTAAAAGATCAATATGTTAAATTTAACATCCATGTATATATATATATATATATATATATCATATTAAATCCACATGCATAATCAATCTTCATCACTCAAATAACTAAAACCCACATTCATGATCAACAGCTATCGACTTCATCTTTTGTTTTCTTTTTCTTCTTTTTATTATATATATATATATACATATAAATTTCGTTGATGTTTGGATTAATGAAACCGTGAGGAAAGCATCGGATGGAGTTAGGAAAACTTGAAGTTACCTCGGGTTAAGAATAATGGAACCGATCGGGTACAAAGTGTGTACGGTTGTAACGTTGCTGCCTTCTTGAACTCTTCCCTATCCACGTTAACATGGGTGGTAAGAAGCATTCGAAACAAACCGAAAATAATGCTTCTCATAATCAATAGTTGTAGCAATCCCGATGTTTGTTAACAACTTACATATAGTTTTGTGATTACCTTATGAAGGCACGAAGAAATCTACTCGAACGAAGTTGATCGGTGGTGGCGATGTTTGTACGATGGATGGATCAGATTGACAGACTTAGAAGCTATGAATCGGAAAGGTTGTACATCTTATATTATTAAGCGAACAAGCCTGGCGACTATCGAATGAACCGATAAGTTAGTGTTACCTTAGAACAAACTGGTGGTCGTCGTTGATTAAAACGGTAGAATCATGGTCTGTAGTTGATCTAGCACAATGGTGTTCTTGTGGAGCAAGGTGATTGAAGAGGTTCTTCGCGGTGGTCGACGCAGTGAAGCAATAGGGGTAATCGAAGTGGTGAAATTAAGTTGTTGTGAGATTTCAGTGGGGTTTATTCTTATCATTATTATAAGGAGTCATGAGATTTTATTATTATTACTTTATAATCATAATTCCACTGCTTCCATGAATTCATCCTTCATTTTTGGAAGTTTGTTGATATAATAATAATAAGGAATTTGAATTATTAGTGGCTTTGAAAAGTTTCTAGAAGATGACCAAGGCTACGGTGTCACCACTTCAATGAAATAGTCATCAAGTATTATTAGTTTATTATTATTATTATTATTATTATTATTATTATTATTATTATTATTATTATTATTATTATTATTATTATTATTGTTGTTGTTATTATTATTATTATTATTATTATTTATATATTATTTATTGGATATTTCAATGAATGAGTTAAACGCAGCCGCATTACCTTCAATGAAGTCTGAATTCAGCCGTTCCGACTGATCCCTCACATCATTTAAGTCCCTGGTAAACATCCACATACCAGGGGTCGAGTTTCTGCCTCTAACAGCTCAATCCACAGCCTCCTCCGGCTACCCGGGTCATTGGGAGCATGTACATTTACCACATTAACTTGAAGCCCCGTCACTACTGTTGTGCTAGACACCACCAGATAATGTCTGGATTTTATAACACCAGTCTTTGTGAACACGTACGGATCCCACACACAGGCTAACCCCACCCCCCTCTCTCGACCTCCAATTCTGCACAGTCCAACCGAGCGGTTGATTCCGAAAGTGGCACCGTATTCAGATCGGGGAAAACAACATTGAGATTATTTGAGCCACACGATTTTGTAGGTGGGCCTTAGGAGAAGCCAGCCGAAGGCGGGCTTCTAGTCTTTCGGGCCCTCTTCCCTAACACCCTGTTTTGCAGCCCATTATTTGGGTCTGGGCCACTATGCAAAATTGGGTTCCTTTTGTCCCCATTCTCCCCTCTAAGGTGATTTAAAAATTTTAAATTATTCTCATCACTGCCACCTTTCTTGTGAATTGTGTCCACCGCATGCAACGTTTGGGATTCTTCCTGATCACCATGCACCATCGTTACGTCTACCCCAAGACCCGGCGGCCCTTCCTCTCCCTATCGGCGGCACCCATCTCTTCCTCCGTCGTAGTTGTTCGTCGAAGGACTTCCTCCGCCGCACAACCTGTCGCTGCTACTTCTTCTCTTATTTCTCCTTCCTCAATTTCCTCTTCCACTCTCGCATCAAGATTTTCCGGGAACGTCTTTTTACCATCCGAGGTTGACAACAATCTCCCTGATGCGTACTCCTCCATTACTCCAATTTGGTAGAGTTTATTCTTCCATTTCAACCCAACTATCTCTTTTATCCGTCTTATCCTGTGTATGAGTACCACACAACTACCAACCGAGTTATCATTCAAACCCCATGAGAACTTGGAACTGCCAATTACCTTTCCGAACACTACACCAATTCGATCATATACGGCATTATCCCGGAGGAGAATCGGGACATTTATCACCCGGATAGTTGCGATTCTGCCAGTATCTATTTCATCCCCATTCCATAAAGTCGCTGTCGCTAGAAACTCCAACCATACCTCTTCTCTTTGTTTAACGAAATCCACCGCCTCCTTCTGATTCCTAAAAGTGATCAATACACTTAGGCCACCAATGTATGACATGCTTACATTTTCTAAACCGATTTTTACCATCTTCGCTTCTACCTCATTCAAATACTCAAGATCTTTTGCAACCCCTAATACCGCCCTGCCAACCCAATGCCTCCGGTATGCATCGCCACAATCTTCCATTTCAGTAACTTTGTTACCTGCCCCCTGGCTTCCGATGCTATGTACCACCACATCTTTAAATGATACTTCCGGATTCACTTTGTTCACATGAGGGGGAATCGTATATTTCTTCGCCGCGTCTCTTGGTCTCCATTTTTGTTTATCATACCCCGTGTTTGCATGCTCAAATGGTTTATGATTCTTATCGAATTTCGCCAGCCTTACTTCGAGTTTAGCTTCGAATAGCTTCACTGTATTCATCCCTTCCAAAACTTCACCCACATTACTTACGTTCACCATTCGGACAAAACCAAAGTAGTTACCGTGAGCATCCTTTTTCCTTGCCACGTATGCATCTGAGATACACCCGTAAGGTTGGAACACTCTCCATAATAGAGCACTCGTAGCTTGATAAGGGAGATTAGCTACGAAGAACGTAATCTCGCTACGACCACCACCTTTCTTTAGTCTGCTTCTCCGGCTTGACACTCGGGTCCATGGTCTTTCCTTCTCCTGTTGTTGCTCCGCCATAGATTGTTTTGAGAGGGGGACCATCGCAGCGTGTGCTAATTCATCGATCTCTTATTAATCTATCTTGACCATGTGTGATTACACAAAGTGGCCGGGTTTGGTAATAAGTGATTTTCGCGAGTTTAAGGCTCTTTAAGGCATCAATCATCATAAATGATAATTAAACTTGTTAGAAACAATTAATTCTCATTATAAAAATCAACCAATAATTTATTTATTTATTGAGTAAAATGCTATTTTCGTCATTGATGTTTTGTTTAATTTGTTATTTCACTCAAAAAAATTCTTTTGTCATTTCAGTCATTATAATTTATCAGATGTTGTAATTTTCACGCGTTCCACTAATTTTGTTAAAACCACCATTAAATATTAGAATATTTTAGAATTTTTCAATACCTTAATTATTCAATTGAAACAAATAAACCAATGAATATTCGATTAAAACAAAATAACACATGAAGTGACTAGTGAAACCTGACGCTTCGATTGAAAAGCTTCGATTAGCTCTAGCTCATGTTGTTCGATTGAGGTCTTTTGTGGGATTTCAATTAATCTTCACGGTTTGTTTGAGCGTGTATCGTTGTTCGATTGAGGTCTGCTGTGAAATTGAGGGTCTGCTGTTGTCACGTTTTATTTGATTGAGGTTTGCTATTGTCACGTTTGTTCGAACGTGAGAACAACAGACATCAATCGAACAACGGTACACGTTTAAACAAAACGTGAGGATTAATTAAAATCTCACTGCGGACCTCAATCAAACAACATGAGTTAGAGTTAATCGAAGTTTTTAAATCGAAGCTTCTTGTCTCACTAGTCGTTTTATGTGTTTTTTTAGTTTAAATTGAATATTAATTGGTTAATTTGTTTCAATTGAATAATTAAGGTATTGAAAAAAAGACTAAAATATCCTAATATTTAACGTATGTCTTATTGGAGGTAGTGAAGTGGATGAAAATAATAACACTTGGTAAACTATAGTGATTGAAATGACCATTAAAAAGTTTTTGGATTGAAATGATAAATTTAACAAAACGTTAGGGACCAAAATAATATATTACTCTTCTTATTTTTAGAACAAGAAATCAATCAATATTTACTAGTGTAAACTCTTGATGGGTTTTAACCAATTTTTACCTGCATCGAGATTTTGTGTAGAAAATCGAAATTGAGTTATTACCTATCACTGTGGTTTTAAATAACACCTCACTTTATGATATCTAAATTACTCTTTATCAGATTTAAATTTAGCTAGTCTTTATATAGTTTTTACCATTCGTGGTTCTTGTAACCACTTCCCAATAATAGGAAGTTTTGGTGGTTTTCTCAAAGGCATCACTCAACATCATGATAATTAAAACTCGTTAGGAGTTAGGACCTACTGATTTTGAGTTCTTGCTGGGTTTTGAGCAATTAGTTATTACTACTACTAGTTGATGAAATTAGTTTATAAGCATCATCAAAATTAATTTGGATGATAATCTATAGTTAAATTACAAAAACAATGGCTTTTGAAAAAAAATTTAATTTTGACTAAATATGACCGAAATTGACAAATGATAGTTTCACTTGATTAACTAATTTGGTTGCGGTTGCAACAATGTGTGCAACTATTGATATCTTGATAACACTCTTAATTGTGATCTTTATTTATTTTTTTTCAAAGGTGGGATTATTGTGTTTATCGATTTTAAAGGGGATTTAAAAATACTTTTAGCTGAAAAAGGTTACTACAAAATAACACTGTTTGCAATTATTCTTTAATGTTGATATGTTCTTGATACACAGATGATGAAAACTACAATCCTTGGTATTTGCCACTACCAAAGGGTGTAAAAACTAGTGTTTTCCATTTGTTTGTGCGTATGTATGTGCTTAAACTCAATCAACCACACACATTGTTTGCAAACTCGTTTAGTGGAGATCTCTCATATTAGGCTATGCATAGCGCCACCACCGTGATGCCATAGTGAGTCACGTGGTGTGAGTGACGCGCATGGCAACACCACCACCATGGTGCTTTTTTGCCGTGCCATTGGGGGTGCCAGTGAGTGTCACGACTATCACTTGCCAATATTCCTTGCGCATTTTTGTTTTTTCCCCCTCCTCTCACATCACTTTAACTTTTCTTTTATTTAATATGAAAAATAGTGTAATATGACATTGAGGTGGAAATAGGAGTTGTGATGTGCTGATGTAACATTAAGTTGGATTGTTATGTGATGTGACATGATAAAGACGCTAACAATAATCAAAATAACATTTTCTAGAGTTTCTTAAACAAATATTAGCTTACTATCATGTTTATCTTCGTCTCCTCAAACAAATGGCATATTTTCTCAATTGTGTTATGACAAACATGATGAATACCACGTGAAAACCAAACACAAAACACTCACTTAAGGTAGACTCAAATTGTTTGTGCCGGGTACATGACCTTGAAGAGGTTATGGTAGCAAATCATAATATTCAAACCCGAAACTTCTACTAGAAGAAAATAAGATAATTTATAATTGCACCACTCCTTGAAGGTTGAGTTATTTGGGTCTCATTTACTAAACACTACAGATTTGTCAATGTTTGAACTGTTTTCTCATAATACAAGTACAGGGGTGATGAGAGCCATAAATAGCTACTAAAAGTAATCAAAACCCATAAATATCAACTCAAAAACCTGAAAACATACCAGTACAAGAGACTCTTCGGGACTTCAAAAAACCTACACGTCTCGTAGAATAGGCCACCCTTTCCTTATAATTTCATTGACCTTTCCATCGATCCGGCTTTGAATTCTTGGTGGACACAACTCAGCTGCATACCCATTCATCTTTGCTGCCAAGCTTGATTTTTCCAATTCTTCTTCCGCCAAGTTACCAATTAACTGAAGAAGGAAGGGATTTCGTTTGAGTTCAAACTTCTGCACATTTCAAAGCATTAAATTCAAGTCAGTAGGTTACCTTGAGGCCTCAATACTATTTCAAAACCATTGGGGTAGTCTTATTTGAGAAGAAAAAGATGCATACAGACAATTTATAAAATAGAAACAGATCCTTAAAAAGACCTAAGAGGTTCAGATTTTGGAATTCTCTTTCCTCATGTGTAATTTCTCTGATTCCAGGCAAATCAAAGTGTTTGCTTAGGACTTAAATGACCAAACATGTTTATATTGTTCTTAAATGACCAAGTCTATACAACAGCCAGTCCCATGGTGTATGCTGTTTGCGGATGATATTGTCTTAATATCAGAATCTAGGACGGTGCTTAACGAGAGATTAGAACAGTGGAGAGCAGCAATAGAACGCAGGGGCCTAAGGATAAGTCGCGCTAAGACAGAATACATGCATTGTAACTTTAGTGGTGAGGCCGAAGAGGACACCCAAATCAGTATCCAAGGCATGGCGGTCCCCCGGACGTCTAGGTTCAAATACCTTGGCTCGTACGTACAGGAAGATGGAGAGATACACAGCGATGTAGCACACCGTATACAATCAGGATGGTGCAAGTGGAGAGCAGCATCAGGGATTTTGTGTGATAAGAGGTTCCCGGCAAAACTAAAGGGAAAATTCTACAGAGTGGCAGTACGTCCAGCTATGTTATACGGCACAGACTGTTGGGCCATAAAGAAATCGCACGAGAGACAAATAGAGGTCGCAGAAATGCGAATGCTGAGGTGGATGTGTGGACACACAAGATTGGATCGAATAAGAAACGAAGTCTTTCGTCAGAGGCTAGAGGTGGCGTGTATCACAGAAAAAATAAGAGAGGGAAGATTAAGATGGTTTGGGCACGTGAAGAGGAGAACGATGGCAGCACCAGTCCGAGCAGTAGAGAATATCAGCTTAGAGGGTAGGAGGAGCAGAGGTAGACCTAGGTTGACTTGGGACGAGGTTATTAGGAGAGATATGATGGACTTGCATCTCTCTGAGAACATGATCGAGGATAGAAGCGAGTGGAGGCGAAGAATTAAAATTAAGGATTTTTAGTGGGTTTGGTGGGTGGGAAGGGTATACGGTGACATATGGCCGTACCCCACACGTTAGGTGTAGTTTTACTCTTCTACCCTTTTGGGTGTTACATGCGCATTATCTAATTCTTCGTGTGATATATATCATTGTGTTATATGCTTCGTATCATGATGGTTACTGCCTTTGTTATGCTTTGTTATATGCTTTGTATATGCGTTGTATTATGATTGTTATTGATATATATCATTGTGTTATTTGCTTCGTATTATGATGGTTACTGCCTTTGGTATGCTTTGTTATATGCTTTGTATATGCGTTGTATTTTGATTGTTATCGTTATTGCCTGTGATAACGAGTCGGGGGTCTCTTCGGAAGCGGTCTCTCTATCTTTCTAGATAGAGGAAAGACTTGCTACCATATACCCCTCCCAGACCCTGCCCTCCAGCGGGAGACACTGGGTATGTTTGTTTGTTTGTTTGTTTGTTTTAAAATCAGAGTAACCAACAATCGACATTATATGATTATTTAAGAAACCATGGTAGAACGTAAGTGCAAGTTACAAATCATTAGACACTAGGTATTGAAATTTATGTGACAACTGGATCAAGAAAAAGAACCTGGTGTTCAGGCTCTGCCGGGTAAAAAGTTCCGAGTTGTTGAATTTGGGTTGTTACAATGCTACTCCTTGACTTGGTTTGCTCTCTTTCTTTGCTCAAGGTAGCCAATCTAGACTCCTCGGTTCCATTGACAAAAATAATAGACCTGTTGAACCAAAACATACACGTAGAAAACTTAGAATTTAAGTATTTAACATATCAAAATATAAACACAGATAAATGAAAAGAAATAGCAAAGACTATGCCACCTGTATTGGTTACCAACATCAGGACCTTGACCAAATACTTGCCTAGAGTCGTGGCTAGACCAGAAGATTTCCAAAAGTTGCCTGAAATTAATCAGCCGAGGATCATATTCAATCTGCAGAGAGTTCATGGAAGACCATGATGCATATTCTCTTAAAACAATTCAATAAACTCTCACAAATCATAGCATCCAGTAAGAAGGTTGAACTTGTAACATACATAATAGCATAATACCATTGTTTCATAAAGTGAAGGTTAACCTAAACATTATGGGACACTGTATCATTCATATAGCCTGCCAGCCTCATCCTTACTACTCATCAAAGTTTCAGCGTTGTCCTTACTACTTATCACCACAATCTTTACACAAACATACGTAACCAAATAAATACTCATGTTTATTATTTTTTTTTTCTGAATCAACTGATACTAATCTTTCTCTTCTTCTCTAATTCAGTTAAACCCAAATCAACAATCTCATTCTTACAAGCGATTTTGAACTACATTGACTCTTTGCTCCGTTAAGCAACCCATTAGATCAAGAAATTGTGACCTCTATTTGCTCCATTAAAATCAAATCTCCCAAATCTAAAAATCTAAAAACGCCCCCTTTGACATCAACTCAAAACACAAAACATCCAGATACAAAACACGATCACAATTCACAAATCTACCAAAACTACAATCAAAACGCACATACTTGTACGGATTCAGCATGATCACCCAAGCTTCTATACTCCGGATTAGTTTTCGATCCACCGGCGTAACCAACGGTGGTTCTCACGACTCCATCCAAGCAACCGAACACAGATTCGGCCCTCCAGAAGCTTCCGAGAGAGAAAACTGCAGTTTTCAGAAACTGATCCGGTGGATTTCCGGCGACCTGAGAGATCGGATTCGGAAACCTAATTCCGAGAGTGGCATCGGGGGATATTATAATGCTGATGATAAGGTATGATAGGGTTTGGTGGAAGTGAGGGGACTTCATTAGGGTTTTCACGTAGTTTCGCCGGAGATTGGGAGAAAAGGTGACCGGAGATAATCTCCGGTGGATTTGGGGGTGATTTCCGATGAGTAAAACGTAGTGTTTTGGTTGTGTTAAACGGAAAAAAATGTGGTTTAACGAAATAACGAGGGTTGTGACTTTTAAATCATATCTATATTTTCCATTGTATAATAGCAGAACTGTGGCATAGGTTTTATCCCGAGTTTGATCCTGACGGGGAGCGAGGGTTTACGGATTCAATCCGGTTCCCACGCATCTGGGGGTTATGACTTATGACTTACGACTAGGTCCAGGGTAACCAGTCCCGATAGATCGTCAGGTTCGGAGTCCTCTACTGTTTAAAAAAATATATAATAGCAGAACTTGTAGAACTTTTATTATTTTTAATATTGAATAACTATTTAACATGAACTTGTAGAACTTTTATACAGGGATTGAGTCATTGCAACTCTTTACGCAATGTAATGAGAATTGACAATAATAACCGGCATAACTAATAACATTTGACAGTTACATCAGTAGAAACATCAAAGTAACTTTATTGCTACCAAAAACTCGTCCACATTTGCTAGCGATCAGTCAAATTTGCTAGCAATCACTTTGCTACCGACAGACCAAGTTGCCACACATGATCAATTGATCATGTAGATCACCAGTTAATACAGAAACCAAAGTTGCTACCGAAGATCATTTGCTACAAATTTTCGGTTATTACATACCAATATTTAATTACTACAACATATTATTTTTTTGCAACTCTTAATCTACCAAGTGATTTCGAAGCAACTTCTAAAGCATAGTAAACATATCAAGATATAATTTTTTTCCGGATATGGTTAGCTCGATTGCCGCAAGAGTTGCCGCCCATAAGACCACCGCGTGCGTTACCAGAGGCATTGCCTTAGACTCCCGCTCCCCTAATCTATATTAATGTATATTTTAACATGTCATTTGATCATAAGCAAAGTTAATTAAACTAAAATGAAAATGATGACACTAAAATCATAAAAGTTCTCATATGGGACGATATGAAGCTTGCTATTGAAAGGGGAACAACATATATCATTAATTCTTTATATAATAAGATATGCATGATGGCACTAGAAAACCATAGGATCTACATGTGTTTAGCCAGCAAACCCTGAGTGGTGGTGTTACTAGAGCTAGCTAAACTATATAAACCAGTGATCGATCAATACATCGGTGCGGGCTGAGGGTTAGGACTGGGGATAGTTGCATCCACATCAGGAATCGAGGGTTGGAAGCAACTGTTCATACATACAAAGTTAGAGAGACCACAGTCCATAAAGCATGGTGCAATACTTTGAGATGACCCAAGGGTGCAAGTGACACCACACCCCACGATCTCTTGCCCGCATCCTGTGAAGCATTGCATCACTTGTTGAGCTCTTGAACCACCGCCGAGTATACCTCCAATTCTATCTTGTGCTGGGGCTGGTGTTGGTTGTTGCTGTTGCGCCACCGCCAACAAAATACCAACACTACTATTATGGTTGATGGTAGATATAATAACCATTGACATTATGGTAATTTGTATAGGTAAACTGTATTTTGCTAATGTGGAGGTTTTGCATGGAGACATGGGGAATGATATTATAGCCAAATATCTATAGAAGCTATATATATAATGCTTCACTAGCTTACTCAAGACAAAGTGAAAATGTTTATTTATATTCGAGTTGATCGTTGGCTAGCGCGGATGTAACTTATACCGAGGACGTAATCGTTGATCGACTCTTTGGCGGATATTATGGAAGCATGCATGTGGAATGAAGTAGTTGGTGTTAAGATAAATTCTTTATTTCTTATCATTCAAATGGTGTGATCAACAAGGAAAGTGATCGATGAATAAACCATTTATGGCTTATTGAGTAATCTAGGTATAAATAAAGTTACATGCTTCACAACTTTCGTTTCCAAATGTCTGAGAAGTCGTCGCACGCTCTTTTGTCATTACTTTTCACATTTTGTTAGTTAAAAACATAAAATTAGTTAATATTAATGTTATTTTAATTACAGTGTACTCTACGGTTGCTTATAAAATTAGCTTGATATGGTTACATTCGAATAACAAGTTGTATATCAGCTTCAAATATATAATAAGCCTTGAACTAGATAACAAAATTAAAAATTAAAGCGTTGCATCTTATTTGAATTTGATAGTATTATATGTCTAAACTAGTTTGTATTGTGTCACTACCACAAATGACCAATAATCAACTAGTGGGTTATGAATGTTATAAAAACCAATATACTTTCAGTTTTTTTTTTTCAGAAAAATTCAATACAACTTTTTACACATAAAAGCCAATATACTTTATGTTTTGATTCATAAAAGTCTCTTAATAATATTTGTACATAAAAAGCCAACATACTTTCTCCTTTTTCACATAAAAACCCTTTAACAGTTATTTACACATTAACTTACTTCATTTGTTAAACTCAAGAAAATTCTAAAACGAAATGAAAACAAATTTTGCAAGTTTAACTTATGGAAGCTTGAGTTCGGATGATTTAACTTATGGGAGCTCGATTTTGGATAGTGTAAGTTACGAAAGAATTTGCTCAAATTTAACAAGTGACTCTAATATGTAAATGGGTTTTTATGTGAAAAACAAAGAGTATGTTAGGTCTTTTATGAGCAAAAATTGTTGAGTGATTTTTATAAGACAAAACCGAAAGTATGTTGGTTTTTTACATACAAAAAATTATGCAGAGATTTTTATAAGAAAAACTAATAGTATGTTGTTTTTCTATGATATTTAATAGAATAATAGTAATGATACTTCTTTTATTCATGATAAACATGCTACTACTTAAGAAAAACTAATAGTATGTTGTTTTTTCTATAATACAATATAAAACAAATGGAAAATGCATATAAAAAGCAATTTATATTATAAGCTTGTTTAAAAGCGATGTGTTAAATGAGCACTTCAAGTATTGACTGCACTAACGAACAAAGAACAATTGATGATTATGGCTGAGAATTATGTTTAAGATTATCCTTTAAAATAGATTTCACGATTCCACTTAGACAACACATCTCGCCTGAGTAAATTAGTGTATTAGAACTTGGAAAAAAATAAATATGAAGTTTAATGAATACTCCTCTCTTATATTTGTTGAAGGAAAGAGATATGCTAAAGTTTCTTTGACTAATACTCAAATAGGGGAGAGTTTATAAGAAAACCACGTAGTTTTATAAAAAAACAGAGTAAAAATCAATGAAACTGGTCCCATAATTTATAGATTTTTTATCACTACCCTTCATATTGTGTATGAGTGTATATGTAGGGGCAATGATGAAATTAAAACCGCAACATAGTTTTACATATATATCACAAATAGATTACGTATACATAACATATTTTCATTCGACATAGTGTTACGTATGCGTAAAACTCTTCATTCCCGTATTATGTTTAATATATATGTAATAGATACGTAGATACACTTTTATCATTTAAAGAACAATAAAATTATAAATTATACAAGTGGTTTTTCGTGGTTTTTTTCCGGCATAACTATTGGTTATTCTTATGAACCCTTTCATACTCATAAGTTTTTCCTATCTCTAAAATAAACCTTCATATTCATAATATAATCACACAAACTATAATTTTCATGTCCGTTAATTATGCAATAATCAAGAGTTAAATACATACTAAATTGTATTACAAAGAGTTAAATGGCATACTAAACTGTAATAAAACCATCCTTAAGATGTCATATGAACCATTCATTTGTTGAAAAAAGTTAGTGTTGATCATGATTCATGACATGATTAGTGACATAACATTGTTTATTCCAACCACTCGATTTTTCAATTATCTCAAGTTAGTGAAAATTATATGTTACATTAATTTGAATTTAAGTAGTGCGTGTCTTTGGGATTGGTTCATGTCTTTAGGATTGGTTGCTACAGAACAAATGTACGTTGTTATCTTTTCTATATTTCTAGACTAGATGTCTCTATGCTTATTTAAGGATTCTAGTATTTCTAAATCATTTGTAACGTATAATATCGTTAAATTTTGCACATATAAAAGAGCTTTCCTAGTATCACACGCTTTATCACACATAAAACTTTTTCATTTTCTTTTACTAGGTAAAGCATTATAAATATCGAGTTTTGCTTTCTAATTTTAACACCGTTTTCTTCACATCTTGGATCCATCTTTCTATAGGAATTGGTTTAGAAGACCTTTTTCATCATAGAGTTTTTGTACATAATATCCATCTTTAATTATATTCCATAAAACAATATATTTTGCATTCACGTATGTTTGAAATCTTTGTTTTGAAGAGTAAAGTCATTCTTCTTCAAACAAAGGTTGTCTTATCATATAGCACCAGCCCTTCTACATAGCTGGTAAGAGCAATTAATCAAACTTTAATTTTGATTAAAAAATTTAAGTGCAACTTGCTTTTATACTAGTTGGTGGACACGTTATTTTAATTTTTTAAAAGATTTGAATATATGTTTTTTATAATCACACACATAACAATAAACAAATCAATTAAAGGATATGGAATATAAAGTTACCATCACACACCATGGTTTGAATGAAAATTAAACTTAGGGGTTGTTTGGTAGCATCTGAATCAACATCTTAATGATTTAGATTTCTGAATGGTGCAACACTTAATGGTTCAAACTGTTTGTTTCATGAGCAAATATCTGAATGATCCAAACATCTGCCTCTGAATAGTTAAACATTATATTAATGCTGAATGGTTAAGAGGTTTTTTAAGACCTCTTATCTGAATAGACATTTGCCTTTGAATAGTTAAACGATATACTAGCTTTTAATGGTTCAGAACTCCTAATGGTTCAGATATCCTAATGGTTTAATACTTAATGGTTCAGATCTCTTATTGGTTCAACACTTAATCATTCAGAAGTTACCGAACAACCCCTTAGCCATATGTGATATGTCTACTCCTTGGCCCATGATTATGAATTGTGTTCACTATCAAACGTCTTTCTAAGCCCAACACAAATCGACGTAATCAACGTTTAACTAACATGACATAATTACTCCCAATGTCTCTTTTTCATTGGACAAATAACTGGTATGTCTCCCTTATGTACAACTTGGAATAGGTCACTGGTAAATACCGATCATAGGAAACTAGCGTTCGTTGTAGTCAATTTTGCTTCTAGATTAGCCTTGTTATTGACGTTGCATTATTGACCTTTTGATGCTGTTAAAAACTAAAAATTTGTTTTTTTGATAATGTTGTTATTGTTTTTTTTTCACTAAATTGGCAGGTGCCAATAAAAAGTAAAAAAGTATAGTTCTCGTAAGTCTTGAAATAAAAATAGAACAACCCATTTTTTCTTAGTCTATCCATGTCGATGATCAATATATGTGTCAAAAATTATACCCATATTTTTTTATTATTTTTTGTTTTCAGGTTCTTATATATAAAAGTATACTTGCATAAATTACAGTTGTTATTAGCCAATGTAAAGTTATTTGTTTGAATGGGATTATAAGATTGAATATAAACAAATTAGGTGTTGGTGTATCATGTAAGGTTTGTTATAAAGATTAACGATCTTGAAATGGAAACTCAAAACTTTATAACTTTCTTTTAGTATTGTGTAATTGGTCAATCAAACCTTTTTTATATGCTTATTGTTATGTGTTTCTGAATAAGATTGAAAGGGTTGTGTAGAAGATTTACGTCGAACTCTTATTCGTATGCATTAAAGTTTGTTTTTTTAAAATTAGAAAAACAAAATAAAAAAACTTTAGCATACATCACGACAATGATGTAAACCGTAAGTGTTATTGTAAGTTTAACTTCATTGTAGAATCTGGTTCAGAGTTTCAAGTATGTCAAATCCAAAAATTATGGCAGATACAAAAGTTCATTAGTTATATTGATGAACTTATCTTGACCTAGCTACGTTTGCAACAAACGTTTTAGGTCTAAGTTTCAGAACCTCGCTCACCTTTATATATGGAAAAATTTAATAGTAGAGCTCATAACTTGAAGTGAAAAAGTTGACAACATCAGGGAAAGCTCAATCTAGTTGACTGAATATGCAACTTGGCCTAGAAAACCTGCAACAGTCGCCTTTAGAGGACAGCGTTTTGGTTTCAGCTACTTTGGACTGTTAAGATTAAATCAAACACTCACCGAGAGTAATAGAATATATAATACAATATCCGTAAAAATATTTAAAACTAGTCCCATAATCTATCTCGTGTCCATATTCCCGTTCCACTACCGCCATGAATGTTTTAAGTGACTGGGTTAGGTCACACGTTGTGGTGTTTGGGGGAGGGTCGGGGAAACCCGACACCGAGTGGGAATGCCATCCGTTGGATCTGGTGACACCAAAATTCTCAAAATTCAATGAAAATTCACCGGGCACCACGAAAACTTCTTTTGTTTTTGTGACGTTGCCAAACTGAAAAACAAGTAACAGTAAAACAAGACCTTACAAATCCGAAAAAAAAACCAAAAAGAAAATAAGACGTAACGTCCTGTCGCCCAACCAAAAATTAGAAAATGAGGGAAATCAGTCTCTTGGTGTCAAATTAAGGTTTGTTTTTCGAAACCCTAGCAGTGCAGTGCTTAGATACCTGATTGGCAATTGCATACATGAAAAGCTTGAAGTTAACTCAGCAATGTGGGATGAATCAGCAATTGCTTCCTTCAAGCTATTTTCTTCAAACGATGATGATAACAAACCACAATTAGGGTCTTCCTTTATCGACAGTCCACCAGAAAAGCCTCCTTGCCTTGAAGTTCTTCCTTCTCAGGTATCCATTAGCTTTTGTCTATTCACTTTCTATACCAAACTTATGTCTAATTTTACTTACACTTATAAAGGTCTCATCTTCTGTCAAACCCACGTTGGAGCCCGTAAATCTTGATGGACTCACCCTTCTCAAGGTAATAAAGTCTTCGTTTTTATCATCATTGAGGTGGAATCTGTTGAGTTGCTAAAGTTATTGTTTTTATATGGGATGCTGAAGATTTGTGATGCCCAATGATGGTGTGGTGTTTCTTGTAATAACTTTACTTGCCCTTTTGTTGTAGGGGCGAGTTAGTACTCATGATGTTTTCGCATTGTCGAATTCGGATTTGGTACCAGGAAAATATGAAGGTTTGTATATGATGCTTCTTTACTTATCACAAGGGTCTTAAACCGTTGTCGATCAAGCCTGTAAACAATTTGTGTTACTGTGATTATTATTTGTCTGTGATTGTTTGGGCTAGGTGGGCTAAAGTTATGGGAAGGTTCACTCGATTTGGTTAGGACTCTTCGCTTAGAAGTTGAATCCAACAGTTTATCATTCGTCGGCATGAAAGTGCTAGAGGTGGGATCCTGAATCATTAGTTCTTAGTTCGTTGGTATATAAGTATATATGTTCTTGATTCATTTTGGTAAATTCTAACCGCATTTGATCGTATTCAGCTTGGTTGTGGGCATGGGCTTCCTGGAATTTTCTTGCCTGCAAGTAAGCGTTTGAATTTGTTATTTTTTCTTGGTCTTTTGTTCTCTACAAGAAGATTCTTTAAAGGATTGATTTCTTCTATATTTTAGGGAGCATCTTCTGTACATTTTCAAGATTTCAATTCTGAGGTCTTGGAGTGTCTCACAATACCTAATGTTGTTGCTAATCTTCCTGTAAAGTCTCAATCATTGAGTGCTGATGTGGAAGTCCGTTTTTTTGCTGGTGATTGGAGTGAAGTGCATCAAATTTTGCCCAATATACAAACTGATCACCCGGAGTCAAACTGTAGCTCAGGGTCGATTGCGTCTATTGGTTATGATATCATTCTCATGGCTGAGACTGTTTACTCAGTTTCTACTCTTCCTTCCCTTTATGAACTTCTAAAAAAGGTGCCTCATGGTTTCATAGATGTGGGAAATGAACTTGTTGGGTAACGGATTCAAATGGGTTATTATTCGTACAAGTACAAACATGACTTGAAGCACTTTTTTTAAACATATATATTGAATAGTTTCTGCGCTAAATATGATTAGAAAATGTATATTAATATAATCAATCTAATATTTTAATAGTGATTTAGTATGTTGTATAATTAAGCAAGCTACTTTGAGAACCTTTCTTTCCGGTTTCCTTGTATGGCTGAACATTTTTATTTTACTCATATGGCTTCTTAGAGAGAAATCATAATCTGTATAGACCCATATATATGTGAATGGTCAAAATTGCCACCTATATTTCAAATTGATTCTCTTTTTCTGAGCAAATTGACATTATGTTTACTTGTTTGCTTGTAGTGTATGCGTCATCCTCATGGAGTTGTTTACATGTCAGCAAAAAAGTACTATTTTGGAGTTGGAGGGGGATCTAGGAGTTTCATATCATTGGTTGAGAAAGATGGTGAGCTATTTCTCCCTTTGTTTAGTTATATAAATGGTTTGTTTTTTGTAAGCTCCTGCATATTATTACTACTACTAATACATTTAAACTATAAGTTGAGGAATAGTAATTTACAAAAAGCTATTGCAGCAGGTTACATTTATGCATAGGTTAGAGTCCCAGGTGCGTGACAAACAGACCACTACTTTTATAGTTTTATCCCACCTGCACATCTTCAACCTCAGACTTGATGTCACCGGAGATATATGGCTTGCTTACATGTTTTTGTTCAACACATGTTATCATTTTCAATAAAGATTGGGAATCATAGTTTCATTAGGATATGAATTATCATCTAGAGTTTTTATATATATAGGATTAGGGCTGTAAGTTATGCGTTAGTTATGCTTGATTTTAGGTGTTTTACTGTAGATACAATTGAGCATCATTGGGCTAGTTGACTCTTCTCTTGACTAAAAGTCAAGATCTTCTATTCTTTTATTATACCTGATACAAGGTTTGGTGTCTTTATAATTTGATATGGGCCATATAAGTTTTTGAGGTCAATGAAACTAAATTTCAACATGAAGGTTGATATCTGTTTTTTTAAGAAATAACTGTTGGGTGTGGCTAATATGTTTCAAACTATGAATTAAAAAAAATTAACAGCTTTATGCAATATACTAATGGCTTGTTCTGTAAATTGCATGCCTTTCTTCCACAGGTGTTATGGTGGCTAGCCTGATTGCTGAGGTGGGGGGTGGATCCTCTAATGTCCGTGAAGTATGGAAACTGCGATTCAAGTAAAATTCATTATATCTCCATATGAATGAAGTTCATTTAATATTATTCCTGGTTTCTTTTCTTTTCATACTAAAGAGATGAATCATTCAGACATCTTGTTTTATCAAAAAAACAAAACAAAAAACATAGCTTTCACTCAACTCCTATATTACATTGATGGCACTTTTGAGCACCATCTGTTATAAGGATTGGATGCAGGAGGGGTGCAACCAGTGGATTTTGTATAAGCTTCACCTCTACAAAGAAAATCTTCAGGTCCTGAGCCTGATGAGTTGACCAATTACTCTAACCTGCTTCGCGTTCTTCTATACTATTATATAAATCTTTAAAGAAAAATAGAACTTTTAAAGATTGGGTCACGTCCTATTAAAATGAACACTTATGAATGACCATTTACACTGGAACATAAAACAAACAACAATCATGGAGATCTGGATTGAGGTCCATCAGTGAAGTTGAGAAACCAGTTTCCAAGTCTCTGCAACTTAGGTGGTGTTTGTTTTTTAGAAAAAGAGCTTTTAAAGCTCTTTTGTCTGCGCCAAAAAGAGGCGAGCAGATGTTTGAGGTCTGCAGAGTGTTTGTTTTTTTGAAGACGTTTCATTAAAAAACGTCTGCGTGACCTCTTCTCCAGAAGAGGTGGAACAATGTCTTCACACCTCTTCTAACCTCTTCACAGTTTATTTCAACCCTAAACTACTTCTCTTCCCCAAATACCCACGCCCCACTCCTCCCCACAACAACCTCTGCTCCAGCGTCACCACTCCCCCGTCGCCACTCCCCCTTTCGCGCTCTGCTCCACCGTCGCCACTCCCCCTTTCGCGCTCTGCTCCACCGTCGCCATTAGTATATCTTCCAATGCCTCACGAGCTTGTTCAATTTCGCCCATTTCGTTGAGCAATCTCGCCATTAGGAACCTCCAATCCAGGTTTTCGGGTTGGGCCGACACGAGTTTTTTCAAAAGTTTTAAGCTTTCTTCATCCTCCCCTGCTTCCAGCTTCTTCTCGAGCAACGTTTTCATGGCGTTAATCGCTTCGGAATTTGATTCTAGAAACTCCGGCAGCACGGTTTCTTCTCGTGATTCCGATTCCGTTGTTGCGACAGTTGGTGTAATCGGTTCGGCTATGGCGGAGTGGTTGAGTTGAAAAGGTTGAAGCTTGGTGAGTTCCAGATTGTGGATTTGTGGTGGTGGAACGATGGTTTTAGGGACATTGAAAAAGGGGTGTTGAATAATATTACAAAAAAAAAAGAAAAAAAGGAAAAAAAAATAGTTTGAGAAACTTGTTAAATGCATGTTTTGTCATCCTTCAACTAGTGTTATAACTAATAAGGGTGCTCAGGACACAGTCTAACCGTCGGTTTCATAAATCGGTTTGGCTGGTAATTTCGATGACATTACCGCCAATCATCTGGCTATTTAAATCGGTCATTCGGAATGTGTCATTCGGAAATAATATGGAATGAATGATCTAAAAAATGTTGTTGTGGTTTAATTTATATTAATTCAGCATTGTATAACTCTTTTAACAATTTATTTTAATTTCAGTTTATTGTGACGGTTTATTTAAATTTCTGTTTATTTTAACTTTTTATTAATTTCAGTTTATTTCAGCAGTCTGCAGATGTTACAAAACAAACAGTCTTCTTAATACAGGCTGCAGAGGTTTGGTCCACCTCTTCTCCTACAGATGTCTGCAGATGTGGCCTGCAGACTGGAGACGTTTTACCTCTTCAGAAACAAACAACACCTTAGAGTTCCATCTGAAGATACAATACAAACTGTTCCATGGTTTGGACCAAACCTGCCAGTTGATTATATAAAGTATTACATGAGTAAAGTACTACTCACATATCCATACAATATGGAATAATTATAACTTAATTACTTCATGTTGTTAAGTAGACAGGTATATATGTTATTCAGGCCCGGTTCTAAGGATTTTAGTGCCTGAGACATAAGGCCTACGAATTAAATTATATAAACCAACTTTTTTAAATGAAAACAAACGACGCTGTGTCACCAGGTCCCTTCTGTTCCTCTATCTAGTTCAATACGGCGGTTCCAATCGGTGGATGGGTCACGAAGTCCAATTGACTTCTCTGTTTTTGGTAATCCTTTTTGGCGGGCAATACCAATTGGAATTTGGGTTTTTGATTTTTTGATTATCTGGGAAGGAGCTTCTGATTGACTTAATGAAACGGGCTATAACTAATAAAGAGAAGTAGACCTAAATAAATTGGGTTAATTTTAGGCTATAAGTATTTAATATATATATATATATATATATATATATATATAAATATATATATATATATATATATATATATAATATATATATATATATATAGAGAGAGAGAGAGAGAGAGAGAGAGAGAGGGAGGTTCCCCTAAAAATTAATTTTTCCCTAAGAATACTAAGAAGTAATCCTAGCCTTCTAATTATCTAATTAAGGGCTAAGATCAAAGTGTAGAAAAAAATAAGTAATCAAGGGTAATTTGGGTATTTTATTATATTACCCACAATTGTTGACTTTTTAAAATTTCCCCCTATTTTTTTAAATGCTAATAACTTTTTCATACGACATTATTTTTTTAAATAAATTACATCATAAAATCAAGCATTTTTTCTCTTTAAATTGAGTATAGTATTACTATAGTTTTTTTACAAAAAAAAAAAATCAAATTACGTGAAGTTGTGCTACATTTTTAACGTTTTTGTGCTGCATTTTATAAAACAGCACAAAGCTGTGCTGTATTTCATAAAACAGCACAAAGCTGTGCTGTATTTCATAAAACAGCACAAAGCTGTGCTGTATTTCATAAAACAGCACAAAGCTGTGCTGTATTTCATAAAACAGCACAAAGCTGTGCTGTATTTCATAAACAGCACAAAGCTGTGCTGTATTTCATAAAACAGCACAAAGCTGTGCTGTATTTCATAAAACAGCACAAAGCTGTGCTGTATTTCATAAAACAGCACAAAGCTGTGCTGTATTTCATAAAACAGCACAAAGCTGTGCTGTATTTCATAAAACAACACAAAGCTGTGCTGTATTTCATAAAACAGCACAAAGCTGTGCTGTATTTCATAAAACAGCACAAAGCTGTGCTGTATTTCATAAAACAGCATAAAGCTGTGCTGTATTTCATAAAACAGCACAAAGATGTGTTGTATTTCATCAAATGGAAGACTAACATACTCACGAGCAAACTCCTCCGCAATCTCAATCGCCAGTTCACCATGTAACGCCTTGCAGTACATATACAGCACCGTATTCGCCGCAGTATAATGTAGCAACAGCAGTTTCAAGAAGCACAAGAAACCCGATGCAACAACCGTCTGCATAACAAAATCCCAACTTCTCCAATCCTTAACAATTGCAAAATCCATCATACTGCTTGAACCCATCCACACCCAAAAACCAATCAAAACACCAAAAACCAACATCAACGACAACGAAACCGACCGCGTCCCGTTAACCAATACGCGCTACGCCACAACGGCTTAAACCCCCATTTCGATTCGGTTACAACAATCACAGAACTCAACCCCCAAATCACTTGGAAGTGTAACACAATCAAACCTAAAGAAACACCAACAACCACACAAAACCAAAGAAAGTAACTCGAATTGTAGTCAATCACAAACCCTAGGTTTTCTACTAGCTTGATGATTACAACTACAAACATTAAAAAGCTGATGGAGATTAAACACATGAGGAATTTAGCTGCGAGTGCTGTGGTAACGAGGGGGAAGAAGGAGGATAGAATGGATTTGATGGAGGATGTGAGGTTCAGGGGTCTACCGTAGAAGCCGTGGTGGGTGCTGTAGGTGATTGAGGCTAGAGCACATATTGAAATGAGGTAGGTGATGAGGGTGTATGTGATGGGGAAGATTAGGGTTCGTGGGGAGGTTAAGGGGTGGTTGAAATCGGTGGTGGTGGTGGTGGAGGTTAAGGGTGTATGTGATGGGGAAGATTACCTTTGATTTCTGCATATCCATCATGATCAAGTATGATGATATGATGTATTTAATAAAACAGCACATTATATTCGAATTTGTGCTGCATTTTGACAAAATACAAAAGGGACTAATGAGTGTGTTTTAGGACCATAATGCCCTTTAACCCTAATTTGAAGAGTGCCACATGTAATCTCCTTATTCCTTCTTACGCAACTAATTATTCTTAGTTGAACCTCTACCTATATATATATATATATATATATATATATATATATATATATATATTATATATATTATATATATATATATATATATATATATATATATATATATATATATATATATCAGGATCATTACAGAACCATTTTTTATTTTCAGAACCAAAAGAACCATTGACTTACATAAATGTAAATCATAAACCATTGGTTTACATAGATGTAAGTTAAACCTGGTGATATTTAGTTGTTTTTTTATAGTTTATTGTTCATGTCTGATATACACATATGTAAAACAGGTCAAGTATTACCAGACTTAATATACATTTATGTAAATCAATGGTTCTGTAGTTCTGAAAATAAAAAGTGGTTCTGTAATGATCCTAACCATATATATATATATAGGTAGAGGTTCTATTAAGAAATAAGTTTTGCCTAAGTAGGCTAAGAAGGAATAAGGAGATTACATGTGGCACTCTTAAAATTAGGATTAAAGGGCATTATGGTCCTAAAACACACTCATTAACCCCTTTTGTATTTTATCAAAATGCAGCACAAACTTCTCCATCTCTTTCACCTGAAGCTTTTGTTCCATCTTCTGTCTCTAACTTCAACTTCTTCGCCTTCTCAGACGTAGGGTCCCAAGTGTTGTCCGGTCGGAGCCGGAGCTCCGCCTCATCCCCATCACGATTCTCCCCATCACGATTCTCCAGTAGCACGATTGCATCACTTCCTCTTTCTCCCAAAGGTTGTTGAACAGTCGGACCGACAAAACAAGATGGCGCCGCCTGCAGCGGTGGTCGGAGGCGGTGGAGAACGACAACCACCGCAGCAGCAGCAACAACAGCAAGGTGCTGGCAGCATGTTCACCGGAATCATTAGGATTGTCGTCATATATTACTTCGCCTCCAAGTTCTTCGCTTCCAATAAACCCTCGTCTTCCGGCTCCGATCCCGCTGTTCAGATCTCCAATCTGTTTCAGAAATCTCAACCTCTGGTGCGTTTCTTTTCTCATTTTGTTCACAATTAGTCCTGATTGAGATTGTGAATCACTTCGATTGGAATTTGAGAGGGATCGTTGGTGATATACGTAAATCTAATTCGTATGTAAACGTTTTTGTATATGTGTCTGGACATTTTGATTGAGACGTGTGGATGTTACACGATTTACAAGCTTCAAATTGAGTATTATGGGTTTTGAAATCTGTAATTACATTCAAGTGTGTATTCAGTGATAAATGGAAGATTGATGGTGATGTTGTGTGTGCAGTTAAGTGTGTATTCGTATGCAAGCTTCTTGTTTTGTGCTGTTTTGTGTTGTATTCAGTGATAAACAACTCTGGACTCTCACCTCACTTTTCTGAGATGATTAGTGCGTTTTGTGCTGTTTTATGAAATACAGCACAGCATTGTGCTGTTTTATGAAATACAGCACAGCATTGTGCTGTTTTATGAAATACAGCACAGCTTTGTGCTGTTTTATGAAATACAGCACAGCTTTGTGCTGTTTTATGAAATACAGCACAGCTTTGTGCTGTTTATGAAATACAGCACAGCTTTGTGCTGTTTTATGAAATACAGCACAGCTTTGTGCTGTTTTATGAAATACAGCACAGCTTTGTGCTGTTTTATGAAATACAGCACAGCTTTGTGCTGTTTTATGAAATACAGCACAGCTTTGTGCTGTTTTATGAAATACAGCACAGCTTTTGTGCTGTTTTATGAAATACAGCACAGCTTTGTGTTGTTTTATGAAATACAGCACAACTTTGTGTTGTTTTATGAAATACAGCACAGCTTTGTGCTGTTTTATAAAATGCAGCACAAAAACGTTAAAAATGTAGCACAACTTCACATAATTTGATTTTTTTTTTGTAAAAAAACTATAGTAATACTATAATCAAATTAAAGAGAAAAAAATGCTTGATTTTATGGTGTAATTTATTTAAAAAAATAACGTCGTATGAATAAGTTATTAGCATTTAAAAAAGTAGGGGAGAATTTTAAAAAGTCAACAATTGTGGGTAATATAATAAAATACCCAAATTACCCTTGATACTTATTTTTTATACACTTTGATCTTAGCCCTTAATTAGATAATTAGAAGGCTAGGATTACTTCTTAGTATTCTTAGGGAAAAATTAATTTTTAGAGGAACCTCCCTCTATATATATATATTAACCGTTGATTGTTTTGATCAAGGGTTATGATTAAACAAGTTCACTAAATGTAAATTATTGATTTATTTAATTGGTTAATTTAAAAAAGGGTATATTAGTAATCTATTATATTATTTTTTCTCTCCAATTAGTTAGTAATTAATTAATTTTGTTCTCTCTCCTCTCTCCTCTTATTTCTAAAAATTCATCAATTACATTTGAAAAAAAGAAATTATTTAAAATTGAGTAATTAGTATGTGATGCGTCATAATTGATATTTGTTTAATGTTTGCATTCGATTGTTTTTTTCATTTTTCACAGTGCTCGTTGATTTACATATATGTAAATCTTTAGACTGGTCGTCTACTCAAATGTTAATATTTTACATATACATAAATTTTCAAATCAATAATCCATTTTTTAAATTGATCTGGTATTTACATATATAAAAAATATCTTCATACTAGTCATTTAGTTTTCAAACTTACCACCCATTTACATATATGTAAAACTTTTTCTAATCGTTTTTTTTCATATACATACAGGTTCTACATATGTGTGAGTCAACTATTTACATATATGTAAGTTTTCAACACAAACTTAAACCAAATCATAAACTAAAATTCAAGCTAATTAACACAAACACTTGAATCAAAACATAAAGTCATACCCTAATTTTAACCAAACGATCATTGAATTTGTGAGAAAATAGATTATTACATTTGTGTACGTAGAAAAAAAATGTATAGGTGACAAAAAATATATATATGCAAAATTAACAAAACATTTATTTTCATATATGTATAGGTAAAAAAGATAATTGATTATATTTGTTTATGTAACGAAATTGGATGCAAAATTAACTCAAATATATAAAATCATTATCAAACCATTATCAAAGTATCTTTAACACTTTTTATGAATATACTATGAAAAAAGATCGAAGAACCGTCCAAAAATCAATGCAAAGTTGAAATTGAGCACTAAAAGAAAAAAAACAATTAAAAAATTTCATCCAATTAATGGAAGATAATTGTGTAACTTCCTAAATTAATTATATAGCATTAAAGACTCATATTAAATGCATATATTAAAAGATCATATTGACCTTGTTGTATTAATTAAAAATAATTAAATAAATAAAATCAATGGTTAGGATGAGTTCTCGCAGTTCTCACGATCTTTAGGAATCCTAAAAAGATCCTGGCCCTATATATATATATATATATATATATATATATATATATATATATATACACACACACATACGTATGTATATATATATACATACGTATGTATATATATATACATACTATATATACATACGTATGTATATATATATACATACTATATATACATACGTATGTGTATATATACACATACGTATGTTGTATATACACATACGTATGTGTATATATACACATACGTATGTGTATATATACACATACGTATGTATATATATATACACATACGTATGTGTATATATATACACATACGTATGTGTATATATATACACATACGTATGTGTATATATATACACATAGTATGTGTATATATACACATACGTATGTGTATATATATACACATACGTATGTGTATATATACACATACGTATGTGTATATATATACACATACGTATGTGTATATATACACATACGTATGTATATATATACACATACGTATGTGTATATATATACATACGTATGTATATATATACATACATATATATATACATATATATATATTATATGAAAGAAAAAATTTCAAATACAAAGTGTATTTTTACTATAAAGTGTGAGAAGACACAATGAGTCAAAAAAGACACAATGAGTAAAAAAAATACACAAAAAAATTATATCTCACAATCAAAATCGAATTTCAAAAAATAATTTAAAGCTTTTGTTCCCCTAGTCGTCCTCAATAAGAAAAAAATAAACAAAAAAAAAAAAAAAAATAAAAAAATAAAAAATAACGTTTTTTTATTGTGTCATTTATGAAAGACATAATAACTTCACTGTGTCATTATGAAAGACACAATGACGTCATTGTGTCAATATAAAAGACACAATGACGTCATTGTGTCACAATGAAAAAAATTATTATTTTTTTATTTTTTTCTGAAAGAGGACAACGAGATGAACAAAGGCCCCGAAGTGTTTTTTTAAAATTCGATTTAGATTGTGAGATATAAATTTTTTGTGACTTTTTAGCCTTATTGTGTCTTATCACACTTTGTAGCAAAAATACACTTTGTAGAATAACCTCACCCTTTTAATATTTAAAAACTATAGGTTTAATGAGTGAGGGGTTGTTTGGCAACGTCTGATTAAATATGTGCTGAATGAATAAGAGGGTTTGAACCAGTAAGAGGGTTTGAACCAGTAAGAGGGTTTGAACCAGTAAGAGGGTTTGAACCAGTAAGAGGTCTGAATCAGTAAGAGATCTGAACCAATAAGTATGTTTGGTTGTAAAAAGAAAAATTAAAAACCATACACCAATAATCAATATTATCCCTGTCTTCACCCTTTCCTCTCAATTATCCCAAACCACTTCATAAACACCTTCACCACTAATATAATATCTACAAAAAACTTAATAATGTTCTTTCTTTATCTGCAACATTCTAGCAAGTTCTTCATCAGATTTTAATCTGGCAGAATCCAATTGAGGGTTTTCGTCATTTATCGAAACCAACCGAAGCTTGTCGGATATTGCAACGAGATCGGAGTCATCGGACACAATCCCGCCCCACAACCGCCACCGCCACCTTCTTCCACCGCACCTGCACGCCGGCACCTTCTTCCGCCGCACCTGCACCACCACCACCTTCTTCCGCCGCACCTGCACCGACGACACCTTCTTCCGCCTCACCTGCACCGCCACCACCTTCCACCGCACCTGCACCTGCACCGCCGTACGACCAGACCCCCTCCACCATCGCCACCGCCGACCGCTTCTTCGCCGGATCCGCCCTCGTCACCTTCGCCCTCGCCCTCCGCCTTCACGTCTGACTCGGGTCAGATCTTGGGTAGTGTCTGACCGAATTAGCACCTCGGTCAGACCTCTCCTCCGATAAGAGGTAACCAACCAAACGCCCACACGTCTGACCGAGTCAGACATGAACGTCTGACTAGGTCGGTCAGACCCAAACAAACAGGGCCTGAGTGGGCTCTGTATTAACATTAATAACTTTGTGTATTATTGTAATTATCTCATATACGTAATATGTTTTTAGCTAGTTTAATAGTTCTAAAAGGTCAATATTAGTTGGAACTATTTCTTATTCACCTACTCTTGTTGTATAATGTATGTAAATACTTTTGCAATCAATGAAAGCAATGTTTTCAGAACCGGATCGGACGTCAAACCGGACGCCTTACTGGTTTGGTGGTCGGACCGGTCGGACCAGTTGGACCGGAATTAACTATATTTTAATTATATTTATATATGTAATTAATATAAGTAATTTATATATGATTTATATATATATTTTATAGTTATATATAAAACTTAACTATACTTGTATATCCGACGTACTAATTTATGGCACTCCGTTTTTACCCACTAAAATCAAAAAACAAAAAAAAAACCCAAAACCGGTCCGAACCGGTCCGGTTTCCCGGTCCGACCAGCGGTTCGGGACGAACTGGCCGGTTCGACCAGCATAAACGAGTCACACCAGACCGGACCAGGCATCGATTCCCGATCGAACCGGTCGGACCGGCCGGTCCGATCCGGTCTCAACAACACTGAATGAAAGCATTAAGTTTCCTTTCCTAATACTCTGCATTCCTTTATGGTAATCAGAGCCTGAATTCATCACCCACGAGAATTCGATCCCATCTCCATCACATCTTTTTTTTTCTTCCTTTTCCTCAGTTGATCGCCATGACTCGTCAACCCATTGTTCAACTCAGTGCTTCAAACCATTTTTCGATCAAATTCACATCCAAACAATTTTTCCTCATGGCCCAAGCAGGTTTTATTCCGCCCGTATCAGCCTTGAACTCGATCATCACATCATCGGCCAAACCCCTCCACTGGCCAAAACCTCGTCACTAGTGATATCACTAGACCGAACCCGGACTATCTCCTGTGGTTTCGCCAGGATCAGATAAATCAGCGCTCTCCTCAGCGGTTGTTCTGATGATATCCTCTGCTGCTACATCCCGCCAAGCTTGGGATACTCTCAAATCTAGTTATGCAAATAGCTCTCGGTCACTAATCGTCTCCCTCAAGTCACGCCTTGCTAAAAACCTCCAAAGGGTCTTGATCCATCACTGAATTTTTACATGATATGAAGTCCATCTCTGATGATCTGGCTCTTGCTCAAAGTCCAATTGAAGAAGAGGATCTAGTAATCCATTGCATGAATCAGTTGGGTGATGAATACGCCACTTTTGTTGCCGCACTCAAATCCTGTGACACCAACATCACTTTCCCTGATCTCTTTGACAAGCTTTTAGATCATGAACGCACCTTTAAACAAAAACACACCAGGACCCCCTTCTAACCACTGTTAATCAAACCTAGCGACAGTGGTCTCGCTCCTATACTAGACCCTCCAATGAAAACAGATTCACCTGCTTCAATCTTCCATCAACAACTGTAACCACTGGCCTTTTGGAAACCAATCTACTCTAAGCAAGCCTCGAAACAACGAAACCAATCCTACTGCCAGTTCTACAAGATACCAGGTCACGATATAAGGGCCTGTCGTAAGCTTGCCAGGATCCTTTGGGAAAACAATGCTCCTTCTCATGGGAACTCATCATTAAATGCTCCAGTTGTCAATGTCACTTCACCAAAACAAGCCCCATGCCATCGACCTGGATGTGGGACACTAGCGCTTCATCCAACACCGTATCGAGTCCACACTCTATGCCCGTTCTTTCTGAATACGGATGTCCAAATGAGATTGTCCTTGGGAATGGTAAAATCCTTTCTATTACACATATCGGTCACACCACAATTCCCAACAAATTACGCCTACTTTACTTAAATGATGTTTTAATTGTTCATCATTTACAAAATCATCTCATCTCTATTGCTAAAATGCGTCGAACTAATCATGTTTCCGCTGAATTTTTTCCTTTTCATTTTCTGGTGAAGGATCTACGCACGGGGCGCCTCTCATGCGGGGAGTGAACGTTAATGATATTTACTAACAGACTAATTGCTTCGCTTCCTCGAATAAATGCAACCACAACAAGATCTTTATTCGTGTGGCATCACACTCTTAGACATCCCTCGTTCCAAGTTTTCAAGTCTTTAATTGTTAAAATAGGACTTCCTTGTAATAAAATGTCACATGATTCGTTTCATTGTAAATCATGTTCGTTGAATAAATGTCATAAGCCTCCATTGGCCAAAATTCTTTTGTTGCCTCCAAACCACTTAAACTTGTTTACTCAGATGTTATATATATTATGTTATCTTTGTTGATTTCTTTTCTAAATCGTATGGGTATACCTAATAAAATGCAAATCAGACGTGTCTACCCACTCCACCGATAACGTTGGGGAATATATTGGCCTCTCATCATATCTTATATCCCACGGCATCTCTCACTACACCACTCCACCTCACACACCCGAGCAAAATGGGGTAGCGGAGCATCGCCATCGCCATATTGTTAAAACGGAGCTTTCACTATTATTATGCTCACATACCTTTCTACTTTTGGCCCCATGCATTCCAAACTGCAACCTATTTAGTAAACCGCCTTCCAACCTCCATTCTACACAACACATCCCCTTACATTGTGTTATTCAACACCGACCCCACCTATTCTATAGTAAAACCTTTCGGCTGCCTTTGCTATATGTGGCTTCGACCCTACACCTCATCTAAACTACAACCTCGCTACAAGCAATGCGTCTTTCTTGGCTACTCTACCTCAAATCTGCATACAAATGTCTTGACCCAACCACCAACCAACTCTATTAATCTCGTCACTTTCAGTTTGTTCAACATCTTTTTCCTTTTAAGGAAACACATTCACAACCTCCTTCCATGTCTTTTAACTCTTTTCTTCCCTCACAAACTCCTGCACTTCGTTGTCCCCTCATATGACTCTACCCCACCTCCTTCACAAAGCTCTAACACTCCTATTATTCCACCACCTTTTCTCTCTCATTCTTCAACTACATCCATAACCGTCAATTCTTCAACAACAACAATCCTACCACCTTTACTTTCTCCTTCCCAATCTGTATCTCTTACTCTCCCCACACCATCCTTAACAAGTTCTCCACCGCCCCTCAACTCACCCGAACAGCCTCTACATGCAACACCTTCCACTCTTAGTCCTTCACCTCATCCATCTCGCTAGCCTTAGCCCTACCCAAAATACTTCAATCCTAATTTCATCAACTCCACCATCTTACATCTTATGTCCTAATCTCTCAAACCAGCAACCTACTCTCAAGCGATGAAGGATCCCGATTGGCGTCGTGCCATGGATATCGAGTCTAATGCTCTTCTTTAAAACCACACGTGGGATCTAGTTCCCCGCACCACCCAATAACCATCGGATGCAAATGGTCTTTCGGATTAAACGAAAACCCAATGGCACCGTTGACAAGTACAAAGCTCGTATTGTTGCCAAAGACTTCCATCAACAATGTGGCAAGGCCTACTTCGACACCTTCAGCCCGGTTACCATTCACACCATCCTTTCCATTGCCTTGTCTCAATAATGATCCTTACGCCAATTGGACGTCAACAACACATTTCTTCATTGCATCTTCATGAATATTTGCACATGATCCAACCACCAAGTTTTGCTAACTCTCAGCTTCCGAGTTATATTTTCAAACTCCGAAAGTCGCTTTACGGCTTAAAGCAAGCATCACGAGCTTGGTATGATGAGCACACTTTCTTCTTCTTTACTTTGGTTTCAAGAAATCCCTCCCGGATGCCTCCCTATTCATATACAATCAACAAAATGTCATTTGCTACTTTCTTGTCTATGTCGACGATATTATTCTCACAGGTAATAATAGGGCTGTTCACGAACCGAACCGAACCGAACGCAGGCTCGCTCGAACTCGGTTCGTTTCAAACCGATCCGCTCGGTCGTTTTCAAACCGAGTCCGCTCGGTTCGGTTTGAATTTATGAATTCGAGCGCAAACATCTTGCTCGAACTTGGTTTGGTCTACAACCGAGCGCTCGGTTTTGCTCGGTTTCGCTCGGTTCGAATACACACCCACGCACACACAGAGTACACACCACGCACACACTGTTATGCACACGCATTGAATTCGTACATACATACACATTACAGTAGCATACACACATGTTTCGCCAACAGAACCCGAACGTGACCTAAACAACAGAACGAAATGACAACAAACAATTACGAGTCTAACCTTCAAATGGTGTTTACGGGGAACTTGATTGCAGCTGGTTTCCATGATGCGGAAGGACTATCAAATTCGGAAACAAGAGGCACGACGACAGCCTACAAAACCAAACCCACCACCCACCTCCTCTCATCCTATAAGATGAATATAAAGCCTTAATAGCTAACGACACCTGAGAATGGTTCCGAGGCCTGCTAACGATCATATTATTAGGTGCATGTGTCTTTTTCGCCACAAGTTAATGCAGATGGATCCTTACAACACTACAAAGCACGGTTAGTCATTAATGAGAAAAGTCAACTGGTTGGTATTGACTGCGATGCTACATTCAGCCTAGTGGTCAAGCCCACTACCATTCGTACCATAGTTACCCTTGCGGTGTCCTAATCTTGGGCGATACACCAACCGGACGTTAAGAACACATTATTACACGGTGATCTCTAAGAAACTGTCTACATGTTCCAACCACCCGGATTTGTTGACTCCTCCAAGCCCAAACATGTCTGTCACCTTAAAAAATCACCATATGGGCTCAAGCAAGCCCTTGTGTTTGATACCAGCATTTTGCAACTTACTTATATCGTTGTGGGTTCCAGAGCACCACCAACGACACTTCTCTAATTGTCTTTATACAAGGGTCCCGAATGGCTTACTTATTGCTCTAT
The DNA here is from genome assembly GCA_024085815.1 of Flaveria linearis. NCBI lineage: Eukaryota > Viridiplantae > Streptophyta > Magnoliopsida > Asterales > Asteraceae > Flaveria > Flaveria linearis. The sequence continues at coordinate 33,747,484 of CM044016.1, read as the reverse complement.
GTTGATGATATCAAATTAACAGCAACTGATGATAGGTTACTCACACAGATCATCGACTCTTTATCTCGGGAATTTGCCATGACTGACCTGGGTAAGCTACACAAATTTCTTGGTATTAATGTTAAATCTAGACAGGGTTGACTATTTTTATCCCAGGAATCCTATGCTTCGGACATTCTAGCTCGCGCTAATATGTCGCTTGTAAACCATGCTATACACCTGCAACCGATGGTACCTTATACCGAAGCTTGGCCGACGCATTACAATACTTGACGTTCACTCGGCCTGATATTGCCTATGCCGTGCAGCAAGTCTGTCTATTTACGCACGAACCTTGTGAGACACACTTCACGTTCCTCAAGCGCATTCTCCAATATTTTAAAGGTACATTGAATCATGGTCTACATATTACCCCCTCCAACTCGTTCAAATTAACGGCTTATTCTGACACTGATTGGGGGTGCCCGGGCTCACGACGGTCAACCTCCGGCTATTGTGTTTTCCATGGAGACTCTTTTCTCATGGTCACCCAAACGCCAATCAGTTATCTCTCATTCTAGCTCTGAAGCCGAATATCGGGGGGTGGCAAACACGGTTGCTGAAACAAGCTGGCTGCGAAATTACTACTTTATCTCTATGTTCCCATTCGTAATGCCACAGTGGGCTACTGCGACAATATCTCAGCCGTGTACTTAACCGAGAACCCAGTTCATCACCAACAAACTAAACACGTGGAGATTGACATATACTTTGTACGCGAAAAAGTTCGTATTGGTATGGTTCGGGTACTTCAAATTCCTGCAGACTACCAGCATGCTGACATATTTACCAAAGGACTTTCATGCTACTTGTTCCAACTATTCAAGTTCAGTTTGAGCATCCATCCATCTACAGCTCCAACTGCGGGAGCCTATTAGCTCACGTATTCACGCGACAAACCGGTCAAGCATCAGTTGACCGCAACATACTTGTTTCCGATATACTTGAATATATTTTAGATAATTATTGGTTTGTTAGTTTAGATAATTACTAATTTGTTATTCATGTATATCTTTTCCTCATTTGTCTCCCAATTAGGTGAGACCCTTCATGTATATATACTTGATCAAATCAATAGAAATCTCCGAGAGAGTTTTCTAAACTTACAAAGGGTTGGTCACGTTGAAGTTATAGCTATCCAAAAAATTCACCACTTTTAGTATTTAAATCATTATCACATTAGTGTCACATTCTTACGTCTATAGTTGGGATCTTGCTCACGCTATTGCCCCACTAACTAAGACAACTTCTGGGCGCTATGGTGTTCCAAGAGTGAAATTGATGCCATATGGCTCTTAGCAGGAGTATGAAAACCATGTCGAATGATCTAACCCCATGTGTTTATGGCCCCAACGTTTGAGTCCTAACCATGATTGTATGACGTGTGTAAAGTGTTATAACGTCTGTATATAGAGAAAACTTCAAATAAGAACTCACCCTAATAGTGATAATCATTTAACCTACTCTTAACCATTGATTATGATCCATCAACTTTAATCCTATGGTCCTCATTTAATGCATTAACATATTACAAAAATCACATTTTTAATCTCTAGAATGGTAATGTGGACAATTTACTCATTGTATTGAGTCTTGTGCTAGTGATGTTAACATGAACCGTTTTGTTTACATATATATTTATAACTAATTAAATTAAAAATATAACAAAAAATCATCTAGCATTGATCCTTAGCCAAAATGATTGATGTTAGGTACCCCAAGACTTCAATAAAATAAGTTGAGGTCTTGTGCTCAAATCTCATTTGAGACAAAGAAAGTGGGAGGTTCTATGTTGAACCAGATGGTTCTCTCAGTATGAAGGGTTTCCTCCCGAGTATGTTCTCAGGTTCGGGATGATAGGTACATATTGATGTACGAGCTTCCCTTCGGGAGCGTGCCAGCTTAATGCCCAGACGTATAATTGAGTAATGGAGATGATAGGGTGGACCAATAACCTGTCATGATCTAATTAGCCGTTAAAACATTTTTTTAAGTTATGTACGTTTATATTTATAATCACAGTAGAAAACTTTTACATCTTTTTAATGCGTGGAAATTACAGTTTCTTGAATTACTTAAATAATGCTAATGACATCAGTTGAATTATTTACAGTACATTAATTTAAAATTACATTTTTTTGAATTACTTACATTACATTAACATTACATTACAATTTTAAATAAGTGTTGCATGAGGGAGTTAGTCAGATATGGACTTTTCCTTATCAGGAACAACATGTCAAATAGTAATACAGTCAAAATAAGCCATGCATCTAACGTTAAATTCCCATTAACATTTTTCATGGAAACATACAACTTTTCAACGTCTACCGAATTATTCTTTCAATTTGATCATCTCCTGTTTCTCTAACCACAAATCTATGGTCGGCAACTTGATCTCCAGCTCTTTAACTCTCTCGAATCCATAGAGGTTCATCATTTAAGAGTATTACGATTGATGTGAATTAGATGTAATTTGCCAAGTAAAATTAAAATAGCTAACCAAAGCATAGTACAATTTATTTAAACGAACAGATTAGACAATAAATCTATAATGATAATAACAAAGAGTTCATGGAGTGTTCATTAAAAATAAAAGTTCTAGAGATAACCCTTCATTATGTGTATGTAATAGGTTAGAACCCGCATGTTACACAGATTGGAAAAAAAAATTTAAATAACTAATAATTGATACCTAATAATTAATACTTATATAAAATAATTTTTAAAATAAGATATGATTAAAATTACATATCACTAATTAATTTAAGTCATGAAGCAATAATATTAAATTGAAAAGAGAGTTATAACTCAATGGAACTAAAAGCTTGAGTTTGATTAAGGAATTATATAAAAATATTAAAACAAATAAAAACAACAATATAACTTGCTCAAACTAAAATTTACTAGTGTAAAAGTCTATGATTGTTTAAATTTAACTCATTGAAATAACCCTCTTATAAATTCATGTAACCGTGTATATAATAAACTTTTTTTGATACTATTTAATACAAATATAAATATTATCTTTTTTCAATAATTATATTAGTAAAACTTCATTCCATTAAATTACCTAGTCCTATTCAGATAACTCACTTCAATAATTTTGAAAGATATCTCATTAATAATTCCACTCACAACTTTTATTATTTAATTATAAACTAGGTTTTGGCGTGCGCGTTGCCGCGCGTATGCGAGTTTTAATGTAACCCTAAATAAAAATCGAAATGAAGGTTCAAAATCACAAAATCAGTAAAATACACAAAGTAAAACACACCAAACCCCAAATCCATAACAAATCAGAATATGCAGAACCCAAAAACTAAATCAAAGCCCAACACCATACCAAAAACAAAAGAAAATCAAAGCCGCAAGAAAGCGACACAGTCCAAAATAGAAAACCGACGAAAATCTAAGCCCCGAAAAGAGTAAACAAAAGGAAACCCAAACCTTAATATCGAAAATCGTCAGGGTATCGATTGTTGGATTCTTTATGCCCAAGACACATAAAATATTGATGTGGTTAGTACGTAATGATCCAAGTCGGGTCATACCCAATAACAAGCTTAGCAAACACCAATATAAATATTTAATTGATGATATGATCATGCAATTAAATATATACACCAATTTTGAAAATGGGTTTTCTATATAAATTGCATATGAGATGAAACAACTTATAAGGATATTTGTTCATGGACATTATTTGTAATGTTATTTAAGTTGGTTAAATAACATCAAATAATGATAAAAGTGTGTGCATAAGTTATATAATTAAAGGTTAATTAGATAACTTATAGATGTAATTAATTAAACAAATGTAAAAGGGTTTTTAGGGGGAAACCCCAAACCCCTTTTAATTTTCGGCCGCCCCTTTGAGGGGTCTTAGGCCTTTGTTTAGTTGATCCTTTCTTCTTGAAAACACACACACATCCTCTCTTCTCTCTCTCACATGCAAAGGACCAAGACCCACTTTCTCTCTATCTTCTTCAAAGAGTTCAAAGCTGAAAATTCGATTTTCAGCTCTTCTTGGTTCGAGTTGGGTGTCAAATCCTAGCAACAAGGTGTTTGCATGATGCTTGTGGGTATGGATGCTTGAGGACACCTCTCCTTGGTGTTTTGGTCATTCAAGAACTTCATTTTCTTCATCTATCTCACGATTTTCAGCAGCTCTACAAAGGTAGTTTGTATGAGTTGTTTTGGTTGTATTTGATTGTTGTTTCTTTTTGATAGCTAGTCCATTCACATATATTTGATCCTATGGTTTTGGGTTTATTAAACAAAGTATGAACTTTATTTTTCAGATATAAAACATATATTAAGCTTTAATCCGCTGCGTTTTCATGTTAAATGATTAAACATCTTTGATAATGGTCCAACAAACCCAACATCAATAACGAAAGAAAGAAAGCAGGAACCAGGAGAAAGACAACGTCAACGAACCTACAAATCAAAAATACGTGTCCAGATACAAAAACCCAGAAAAAACCTCACCCAAAAATCTCGAACCCACACCCAAAACAAATCATATTAAACACAAACAGAAAAAAAAAATAAAATACAAACAAAAAAAAAACAAAATTTTAAAAACACAAACAAAAAAAAAAAGAAAAAAGAAAAAAGAAAAGCCACCCCAACCGATCAGACCTTATAATAAGAATAGTAATTAGTTAATTGTCAGTTTTTTCTTTGAGTTTTGGTGTGTTCTGTCAATTCCATCTAATTGTTTTTTATTTTTGGTCCAGACTTTTTTAAAGTGACATTCCATACATTTCGTTAATTTAGTTAAATGTATTATTAAGAGCATTCATTACCGTTCTCTAAATTCATTGAGTGCATTCCTTATGTTATATGGTATAATTATAAGAGGTTTTAAGTGAATAAAAGAAATGTGACCTTTTTAATATATTTAAGTAGTTGTGAGTATATGAGAGATAAAAAATAATGATAAATGTATAAAAAATATTATTTATTGAAAAAAAGAGAGAAAAGTAGTGATTTTTAATATAATTATATGAATGAAAATAGGGAATAAGATGTGAATGCTCGATGTTATGGGCATTTAAGTAATTATACAAATAGAAACTTAAATTAGATTATATGTATATTAAAACTTAGGGAAGAAATGACAATTAGTTCTTATATAATAGGTATATATTTTTAGTTGCAGTAACAATAACTATTATATAACTATATTATGTTAAGAAATATATAAATATTAGCATCGAATGATGAGGTGTATATATGTGGTTTTTGAGTTGATTAAGTTTATAACTTATAAAGAACCACTTGTCAAATTTTATGAGATTAAGGGTACACGTATCTGCGTATTGTTATAGGAGATATATGCATATGTTTAAGTGATTATATATAGTCATATAATATAATTTATTTAGTCCTTTCATTTCAGACCTCTATAAATGATTATGCCTAGTGAACGGGTCAACTCTTCTCGTTACTCTTTATTAAAAATATAGATAATACAAGAGTTAAAAAACAAAATATTCTTTTTTCAAACTCATTTATATTAAATGGTTGTTAATTATACTATTTAATAACATTTAAACACTTAATATTTTTTTAAAAATATAATGTAAAATTTCTAAATCTTGAAACAACTAAAAGAATGAATATTCAAAACTAAGAAAATGTATATATTTAAAGTATGTTTGTTTTGGGATATTTTAGTTTAAAAAAGTAGAGGGAAGTCAAATTAATTTTTTTTATGATTTTCTCTAATTAATAAGAAAGAGACGGAAAAACATATTTATTTAGATGCTAAAAAGTTGACACATGTCTAATTAAACTTTTTTTTATTATATAGTATAGAGTTCAGAATTATATGATCATGATACAACGTATGTCATAGTTGTCGCTGATATATGATTCCAATAGATCACACATATAACAAATTATCATGGTTTACATTTAGCCTTGGTTTTAGCGGGCACCGCCTACATTACTATTCTAATTAAAATATTTGGTCGGTGGTAGCTTCCTTTTTTTTGTGTGTTTAAAATTTTTCTTTGTTTATTTCTTTTTTAATTTTTTTTTCCTTTTTTTGTTTGTGTTTTAATATGGTTTGTTTTGGTGTGGGTTCGAGATTTTGGGATGAGGTTTTTTGTATATGGACACGTGTTTTTGATTTGTAGGGTTCGTTGACGTTGTCTTTCTCCAGGAGTCTGCTTTCTTTTACGTTATCGCTACCCTAAAGATTCTCGCTACCCTGAAGATTCTCGCTATTAAGGTTTGGGTTTTCCTTTTGTTTGCTCTTTTTGGGGCTTTGATTTTCGTCCATTTTCTATTTTGTACCGTTTCACTTTCTTACGGCTTTGATTTTCGTTTGTTTTATGTATGGTGTTGGGCTTTGACTTAGATTTTGGGTTCTGCATGTTCTGGTTTGTTATGGATTTGAGGTTTTGGTGTGTTTTACTTTATGTATTTTACTGATTTGTGGTTTTTTAATTTAGGGTTACACTAAAACTCGTATACGCGCGGCAACGCGAGCGCCAAAATTACTAATTAAAGCTTTGGTCGGTGGGGATTTCCCTTTTTTTTGTTTAAAATTTTCTTTGATTATTTTGTTTGTGTGTTTATTTTTTTTCTTTTTTTGTTTGTTTTTAATATGGTTTGTTGTGTGTGGGCTCGAAAATTTGGGATGGGGTTTTTTGTATCTGGACACGTGTTTTTTATTGTAGGGTTCGTTGACGTTGTCTTTCTCCGGTTTCATGCTTTCTTTCTATCGTTATCGATACCCTGACGATTCTCGCTATTAAGGTTTGGGTTTTCCTTTTGTTTGCTCTTTTTGGGGCTTGATTTTCATCCGTTTTCTATTTTGGACTGTGTCGCTTTCTTACGGCTTTGATTTTTGTTTGTTTTGTGTACGTATGATATTGGGCTTTGATTTAGTTTTTGGGTTCCGCATGTTCTGGTGTGTTATGGATTTGGGGACTTGGTGTGTTTTATTTTGTGTATTTTACTGATTTTGTGGTTTTGAACACTCATTTTGATTTTGATTTGGGGTTACATTAAAACTCGCATACGCGCGGCAACACGCGCGGCAACGCGCGCGCCATAATTACTAGTTATTGTTTAAGCAATTGAGTAAATTGACAATGTATACATCATAAAATACTATTACGATTATAACTTATGAAGTTAATAAAATATAAATAATATGTAAACATAAGAGTATTATTATTCTAGTATCTTAAATCTTATGTACATGTATTAAATGGATGTAAGACATTCAAATATGCATACATCCTACTGACGTAACGGGTGCCACCGAGACTCTAAATAATAATAAGATAATACTTAATTTATATAGTACTAGCTTTAATAAACTCGTGCATTACACAAGTTGAATAAAAAAATAAATAGAATAAAAATTTATTAATTATAAATCGATATTTTAAAATAAGACATGATTAAAATCTTTTTTATAATAAATAAAATATTTTTTAAAACAAACATTTTAAAAATGTGATACTTAAAAACTTTCTTCTATAACTCTCAATTTTAACTATTTTTTGTTTATAAAAGTTTACTTTTTTAAACAACCATTTATAAAATATTTTGTATTTTTTAAAAGTTTGATGTTCTAAAAGTTTTCTAAATTATGAAAAAAAATTCTTAGAAATAGGAAGATTTAGTAAAAAATATTAAAGTGTGTAATTTAAAGTATCATAAATAAAATAATACCTAACACATAAATTCTGGAATAAGTTTTAGTCATAAAATTAATTAATGTTAATTAATAATACCTATTGCGAACCGAAAATCTTAAATAAATGTCGTTGGTAAATCCGTTTTAGGTTTATGAAAAAATGTTATTTCGTTGCAAACTGTAATCTGATCACACATGCAAAAAAATAAATAAACGTATTTTAAATTAAAACGATGTGGCGTATAGATTGATATTGCAACTTTTTAAATTCTTTTTTTCACCTCACGCTTCTTTTATTTAGAATGGACAACATTTTACAGAAATATTTATACCAATAATGCTTTTACTTGACTAGTAATATGCATTTTTTAGGTAAGGTTACGGTACCTAATAAATTTTATTAGTTAAGAGAAAATAATATAAACCAAAGACGTTGAAGTTTCAAGAAAGAACACAAAGTTCCAAACAAAAATTAGGAATTAACAATAGGGATGTCCAACCGTCACCACCAAAGCTTAAAGCCTTAATGTCCAATCATTTTTTAATAGTGACTCACAATGTATCGATTTTTACTTTTAAATTACATCAAATCCTAAATACGACATGAAAAAATTATACCACATTGTTTTAATTGGATTGGCGCCGAAAATAGAACTCTTTTACACTTTAACTTCAATAATAGGAAGCTCAGCTTTAGTAACAAGGTAACTACTCAACTCTTTAGAAATTTCTTGTATAAATTCTCTCATGTTTGGTCTTTTATAGCCTTTTTCCCTTTGTGAATTTCAGAAGTACCCATAACGTTCTCTGGGGCATAGCTACAAGCTTTAACGCAGCGCGATGTAACATACGAAAATTCATTATTCTCTTCATCTCAGGAGGAACAAACCTAGCTAGGGCAGTAAGCAACATTAAGGGGGGCGTTTGGTATGCGGAAATTCAATGGAATTCAATGGAATTGGAATCTGAATTCCATTGGTCATTGTGTTTGGTTGGTGGGAATTCGTTGGAATTGAAATTTGAATTCCATTCTTCACGTGTTTGGTTGAAAAAGAATTTGAATTGAAATTGGAATTAATTCCCTCAAATTCCTTCAAATAAAGGATTTCAAAATCTTTCCAAATATTGAAGGATTTCAAATTCCACCGACTCTTGCCTCCACCACTAACCGCCATCTACCACCCCGCTCACCGCCGACCGACACTACCGACGACCGACCGCCGACGTCCCCCGCCAACCCTAACCCCCGCCGCCCCCAACCGCCGACCGCCGCCTACCACCCCGCCCACCGCCAACCGACTGTGACGCCCCCGTCGCCGACGCCGCTGCCCGCCCCCGATCACTGACCACGCCCGTCGTCCGCCGACCGCCGCCGTCCGTCACCGGCCGCCGCCGACCGCCGTCATCCGCCACCGACAGCCGACCCCGACCCCGACCACCGCCGACCCCCATTGCCGTCACCGCCGCCCACCGACCGTCATTGCTGAACCTTGTCTCGACGACGGGCGTTATCGGTTGGTGGCGGTCGATCGGCGGCGGCGGTCGGTTTTTGACAACGGGCGCGGTTGGTGGTCGCGGTCGATTGTCAACGGTGACGGCGGCGGCGGTCGGTGGTATTGTGTGTGTGTGTGTGTATATATATATATTTATGTATTATGTATGTATGATGATCGGTGGTCATTGAGGTGGTGGCGGTTTGCAACGGGTGATAAATTCCAATTCCTTTATAATGTATTGGCACTGGAAATACATTTAGAATTTAAATTTCCTTTATAGATTTCAATTCCTTTGAATTTCAAATACTTTGGAAAATATTGAATTCCAAATACAATTCCTTTGAATTCCAATTCAAATTTCAATTCAAATTCCAATTCCAATAAATTCCGCGAACCAAACGCCCCATTAATTTTGATTTTCTTGATTCGGTTCTTATTTCTAAATCATGTTGTTCCTTCTTGCAAAAAGCGCAATTAGGAGTTTGGGAGTTTGCTAAGTTCTATGAGAAGACTACATATGGGAACATCGGGGGAGGGCCTGAGGGTGTTCTAGTGAGACCCCACATGGTCCATTTTTTCGAGAAGCTCAAATTAAAAAAAAAAACAAAACAAAACAAAAAAACAAAAAAAAAAAACAACTTCACTATATTGTACATTCTACATGATTAGAAAATTCTTAAAAGGAAAAACCAATAAAAAATAAATCCTATCATATTCAATATGCTTTATAATTTTAGCTAATCTGAACTTTAACCCATTTAATAAAATAACATTTAAACCTAATTAAATAAATAAAAATTTTAATTTGCGGCCGTAGTCCAAACTCAAATAATGGCAATCAGCAGAAAGGTTGAAGTTTTTTATAAAAAAAAAAAAAAAGTTGTTGAAAAAAAAAGCAGAAAGGTTGAAGTGATTACGGGGCAGAACCCTTTGTGAATGAGAGAGATAAAGACGAAAGACAATGACCAATCAAGTTTCAAGGTGTAATTTAATGGTAAAGTTTGATTACCATTAAGCTCCAAATACGAGTTTTTCGGTGGGGGACAAGAATGAGAAGTGTAAACTTAAATTGGTAATATTTTATGGATAAATGTAGGATTTTAATTTATGAGACGTGAGAAGCGGAGGTTCATGAGTTTGAGGTTTGATTTATGAATTTATTTTTTAATTTATATTTTTATAAGAGTGAAATAATTTTCATGCTTAGTTTCGATTATAATTTTTTATTTATGATTTGATTTTAAATTATTGTTTTAAATATAATGCACTTACAACATTCATAATAGGTTCCTTATATATTTTAGGTGTGTTCTTTATATTGAATGAAATGGTTATTAGTGGTTGTGAGTGAATGATAGAGAAAAATATTACTGTATATCTTTATATTTGGTAAGATATTGTCATCTCTATTAATATTTTAATATTTTTTAAAAGTGGTTGTTAATAGAGTAGAGAGAAAATATATGATAAAAATATAGAATAACTATTATATAATTGAAAGTAAGAAAAAATTATAAATTTTAAAATAATTATAATATTAAAGATAAAAAAACATGATGCGAAGGCTTTTACAATTTGTATTTTGACTAATATTGATAAGGCCAGGTAATGTTAATCTTTTTTATTTATATAATTTATTTTAGTGCCATTATTAGTTTGCTTTCAAAAATACTATGAAAGTCCTAAGTTTACTGCATGAACTAAGTTATTTTAATATTATAAATTTGTTTTGTTCATTGCTATTATAATTATCATCATACTAATCAATTATTTTCATTTATATAAGCTTATTTTTAAGGGCCATATTTACAACTCGTACCGAGACCTTGTAATTTGAGGAAAAGCACTGTCCGCCAATGTCTTATTTTCTATTTAAAATCATTTGATTCTTTTAAATAAATTTTGTTTATATTTATTTAAAAGATTTCTATCTTTTCATATTTTTCTATCTTTTCATATTTGATATTTGGTAAATGGTGCGCTCTACAATCATATATTAATTCAAAACTTTCAAATTAAGATATATTATCTTAATACATTATTAAATCCGTTCTCTCATATCTTTATGATTTTATTTTGTCCATGATCATGTACGTCTCATTAAGATATTATATGTATACATAGATTATAGCCAGGCACACACACATATATACTAATTCGGAAATTAATAATCGCATGTCCTATATACATGAACCGTTCAAACTTGTGGCCTAATGAATGAATTAAGATTTCTTTTTGATTAGTGAAACAATCGTTCTTGAGTTCATGACGTAAAAAGATATGTATTAAATATTATATAGAATTTATGTTTTAATTCTCAAAAAGATATTTTCCATAAAGGGAAAAAGTATATGTTGATTAGATATAAAAAGATAAACAAAAATTACACTTGTTTAGTAAATATTTTAAAACAAGACTTATTTAGTAATAAGGTTTTAACAATCACCCATTTGATAATATCTCTACATAAAGATAATAGGGCCAAGAATGTAATCAATACACTTGACCAAAAACATTGAATTTGAAAACAAATATTAATTCAAAACCAATAATCTCTAGTATATAAATCTCATGTCCCCATAACCCTTAGAACTTGTGTCAAAATGGCTCATATGAACACTCATAACCATGAAGACAAAACCATTGAGTCTGCCATGATCTTTGCCCAACAAACCCATGATCACTTTCCAAAACAATTCATTTGGCCAAAGATCATCTTGCTCGCACTTCTACCGAAGAGCTCAATGAACATGTAATCGACCTACACGGGTTCTTAAGGAGTGATAAGGAGGCCACACTACATGCAGCCAACCTTGTGAAGGAGTCATGCAAGACCCATGGTTTTTTTCAAGTCATTAACCATGGCGTCGACCTCGATCTTCTTACTTTAGCCCAAGAACATGCTCGTGCATTCTTTAAGCTTCCAATTACCGAGAAACTTAAGTGCAAGCAGAAAGAGGGAAGTGTTGTCGGTTTCTCTAGCGCGCATGCACAACGATTTTGTGAAAAGCTGCCTTGGAAAGAGTTGTTAACTTTTGAGTATCATGAGAATGGCCCTAATGATGTTGTAGCTGAATTTTTCGAAGCCGCATTGGGAGGTCAATACAAAGAAACTGGGTATCGAAAGTTTGTTTATATTTCTATATATTCAATTTTTATCTATCAAGAGTTTAGAGTTTAAAGTTTAGGGTTTATCTGAGAACTAACCCTACTATATATACCATATGCAGGTTGATCTATCAAAAGTTTTGTGGGTCAATGAATAAGCTAGCTCTTGATATCATTAAGTTATTAGAGGTTAGCTTGGGTGTTGAGGGTCATAACCATAACTACTATAGACAATTATTTGAAGATTCTGTGTCACTAGTGAGATGTAACCATTACCCACAGTGTGAGAAGCCCAACCTAACCTATGGCGTCGGGCCACATTGTGATCCCAATACGTTAACTCTACTTTATCAAGATCAAGTTGGAGGATTGGAAGTGTTTGTGGATAACAAATGGAAATCTGTTAAACCCAATCGTGATGCTCTCGTTATCAACGTAGGTGACACTTTCAAGGTACGTTCTTTCTTGCAACACATCATATTGGTATGTTTGTGTTGCATTGCAACTCTTTATGTTTCATTGTTCTTTAGAATGGTTAAGACTTGCGTTTCTTAACTTGTTATTGATTTATGGGCTTGAATATGTACGTAGGCATTATCAAATGGGAAGTACAGGAGCTGTTTGCATAGGGTAAGTGTAAACAGTTGCAAACCGAGGCTGTCGTTAGCGTTCTTTTTGTGCCCGAAAGGAGATAGACAGCTTAAAGCACCTCAAGATTTAGTGGATAAAGATGGGAGAAAGGAGTATCCAGATTTCAAATGGGAAGAATATCTTGGATTCACACAAAAGCATCGTAGGGCTGATGAACATACACTTGACGAGTTTACCAAATGGCTTTTATCTTCTAAAAATAGCAATGCATAAGTAGGGATGCCAATAAGTCTAGTAACAACAATGAGTGATAAGTAGTTGTATTACATGAATCGAGTTGCATATCTATAGCATCATGTCAGGACTCATGAGTTTTAATTTCTATTGTGTATTTTATATAACATTTACAGCAAGTAATTGGATTGATTAATTACCTGTCATTTTTATATTTTCATTTTCGTTTTTTACAGATTTAATTACATAAAATATATAATTCTTTCCAAATCCTCAACAAATTTAATGGTGTTGTGCATTTGTAGCACATTTACTTTTTCTCACAGTAAATGTATGTTCAAGTCCCACAGACTACATTTAATTAATAGTTGTGTTGTTTTTATTTTTGTTATTTTTTGGCAGTTTTTTTTATTTTGTTCATTTACTTTATTTTATTATGTTAATGAAAATTAAATATTTTGTTTTTTGGTTTCTTATTTATTTCCTTTAGTATATAACTAATAGTTTATAAACCAATTAAATAATTTATAGGTTTTACCCACTTCGATGTTATTTTTTTAAGATTTATAATAATACATTATGACATTCTTATTAACAATATAACATTTACTTGTGATGTATCTACATTTCAAACCCGTTTAAGAAACGCAAACATACACATATATATATAACGATCACAATGTGTAGCCTTACATGTGGCAAAACATAATAAGAAATGCAAACATACACATATATATAACGATCACAATGTGTAGCTTTACATGTGGCAAAACATAATATAGCCTCCAATATATATTTGTAAAATTGGAAATAAATAATCCAATCTTTATCAAATTGGCCACTAATAATCCCACCTCAGGTATTTCCCAATATTGGTCCAACCTTTTTCATCTTTTTGTTTTATGGTCCCCTGTTAAAAAAAAACCCTAATGGAGTTAACTCTCTCCTACATGGCTTGGTGACTTGGCTTTTTTTTATTTTCTTTCTGCCTTATACCAAATTACGTGGATCCCCTCCATTTAACCTTAATATGAACAAACTGAGCCCTAGTTTAAGAACTTTAGAAGAATTCGAAGTTGAGAAGAATTCAAGAAGAAATGAGCTCTTCCTCTTCCTCTTCTTCATATCAGTCGCGTAACTCCAAGATTTTTAGAATTGGTACTGATGGAAACGTTTATTGTAACCATGAATTGATTGCAATTCGTAGATTAGCTGGAAAACGAAGTAGTAGGCAAGGTGATGAGTTTTATGGATGCCCTTTATGGCCTGTAAGTTTGTTTCTTTCTAATTTCAATTTTTACAGGTCCGATTGCAATTTATGAATGTAAGATTAAGAATGAAGTTTTTGATTTTTGATAGAGAGCGGACTACAAATTCTTTATGTGGAAACAAAAAGTTGATGCTGTAATATTGAATGGATGCAAATGTGTTATTGAAAGATTGGAGTTAGAGAAAAGGGTGATTTAAGATGAAAACAAACGTTTGAAAAAGGCAGCTTATGGGATGTCAAAGAAAGCATATGTTGTATTTGTTTCTGTAATACAGTGTATTGGTTTTTTGACCTATTTGGGCTTTGGAGTCTTTGTAATCGTTATGCATTAATGAAAATGGCAACTTTGTATCAAAATGGCGTTCAAGTCTTAGTCTTTGTAATCGTTATGTATTGATGAAATGCAATTGACAATTGACGTATTTGATACATTTGATGGCAATGCAATATTTGACACATTTGACACACTACTTCTATTAACTAACGCATTTAGTAAAATGACACCTTAGTAAAATGAGCACCCATTTGACCCATTAAACTACCTTCATGATTCTCGCGATAATGACAAAATACGTTAACCCATTTGACCTATTTAACCAACATAAATTGCAACATGATACCCATAATAACAACACCTATTTAATCCATTAAACCACAAGTAACCAACAAAATTATAACATAACAATAATATTAAAATCCATAAACCCATAATTCATAACACATCATCCAAAATGTATCCAAGATCCATAACAGTTGACAACATAAAAAGTACTTGAAAAATATAAAAGTACTTGACATCATAGTACTTGATAACACATTAAACAACCATCCAAAAAACATAAAAGTACTTGAAAAACAACACAATTGACAACACATATCAACTTGGACCTTTATCATATCGGTGGGTGGTCTTTGTAACCTTTTTTGGCCTTACTCTGTTTGCATTCCCCTTTATCTTTTAGAAGCTTGAGATTGTTGAGTGGTTTGAGATGCTTGTGGTGCTACTGTTGACTGTGATATTTATGGTGCTGCTGTTGACTGTGAACATCGTACAATTATTGACTTTCGTGGCCTGTAAATCTTTTTTTGACTTGGGAACTTTATGGCTGCTGTTGTTTTCTTTTGAACATGTCTTTTTGTTATGACCTTTTTGGCCACAGTTCTTTCAAGTCATGAACATACCATGCCTGCTTAATTTCCCTGGTTTCTTCATTTCATGAGGATCTTTCTTTCTGTTCTTTTTAGGTCTACCAGGACCAATCTTGATTTGGTGGTGGGTTTAAAGGAAAGTCAACTTTTAGCCAATATTTTTCTGATGACAATGGTGGGATAGTGTGTTCATATGACATCATATACACCTCTTCGGTGTAACTCTTGTGAACATATTCCTTAGCATTATGGTTCATAAATCCTTCAACTGCACATGTATGATAACATGGTATACCAATTAAGTCCTACTTCATGCATGTACAGGTTCTTATATCCATATCCACAGAGACATCATCAAAGTACTTGACTTGAAACAAGGTTTTGCTTGATGGGTACATACTACAATTATAAGCCTTGTCCTTCTCTCTATCTAGCTTTCTTGTTTGAACCCTAGGGAAGACGACCACCTCTTTAACAGACATTTCATCTTGCTTTTTAACTAATCTTGTCATAACTACCAATCTGATGTCTTCTAACATGTTTATTATATGCTTTGATCTAGACAGTATGATATACCCATTAAAAGTTTCTGCCATATTATTAACATGTTTATTATATGCTTTATCTAGACAATATGATATACCCATTAAAAGTTTCTGACATATTATTAACAATGACATCAGTCTTTGTATCAGTTTGAAGGTAGCACCTGTAGAAGCATTTAGGATTCTGAGTGACGAGTTCTTCAACTGCATCAACATTGAGTTCCCTTATTTCTTCAAGAGCCTTTTTGTGGTCAGCCTCATTATATACTCTAGCAGCCTTCCAGAATAACTCTTTAAGATCATCACCTTTGTCTTTTTTATGCCAGTTTGCATAGATGTTCCTAGCACAATTCCTATGCTCGGTATTACCCCAACTAAATGCAACAACATTTAGTAATCCCTGCAAAGAACATACAAATTATTAAATGGTAGGCATAAATTGTATCATATAATTCCAACTATGAATTATTTTAGGCAAATACACCTTTTGCTGGTCAGATATAAGAGTCCATCCATTCCCTTCATTAGTCACACCTAAGCACTTCTTCAACTTAATCATGAATCAATTCCAACTATCATTGTTCTCACCTTCTATAACTGCCCAAGCTATGGGGTACATCTGATCGTTCGCATCCCTACCAATAGCAGCCAATAACAGTCCCCCTAAAAATGTCTTTAGAAAACAACTATCAAGACATAAAAGTTTTCTGCAACCTGCTAGGAACCCCTGTTTAAGTGCATCAAAGTAAACAAATAACCTGAAGAAAAGCTCATCACCTAGATCACCTCCATAATACTCTGGTGGCACAGTCTTTAGTTCAAAAGTAGATGTTGGGTTAGCTTGTTTCAAAGCTACTAAATATGATCACATCTTACCATAATGGTCTTTTATTGGACCATGCAACTTCCTATGGGCATAAGTCTTAGCCTTATAAGCCATCCAATTAGTAATGACAACCTTGAATTTCTATTTAATAGTATCCTGAATTTCCTTTGCTGACCATTGTGGGTTTGCTTTGAAAACTAGCAAAAACTGGTCAGCTATAAAGTCTGTAGTAAGTTGTCTGTTTTTCACCATATTTCTCTGACAACTGTGTTCATTAATTGCAGTTTTCACCATGAAACAATTTTCTTGGATGATAAGAGGTATACACCTTAAATGGACACCCCTTAACAAAACTAACACCAAATCTACCTTGCATGTTCTTGTTACTTACAAAAACTCTAAGATTTGTACCATTACTAACAACATAAATTTTAATAGCATTTCTAAGAGCATCCCTTGTTGGGAACCTTGTACCTACTACCTAAATCCATTTAGTCCAATCTGTAGATTCACTTGCCACAGGAACATCTGCCTTGTGCTTCTTTCTTCTTATGTCATCATCCTCACTCTCTCCAGGTGAATTTATATACCTATTAGAGTCTTCATAGCTACTTGCATCACTATGTTGCTCTTCAACATGTTTCTCACCGGATAACCCAGTCAATAATTGCTTAACCAACTTTTTCCTTGATAGTGAATCTTACTTTATTGCAACAACGGATTGTTTCCACTAATCATCATCATCATCTGTGCCAGCTTCATCTGGAATCCAGCTTTCATCTTCTTCATCACTTTCTAATTCAGATCAATTCTTTGCCGAACTGTCTTCCTCAGATCTAGATGCATCACTATCTTGGCTAACTAGGTTGGGCAACCTACTAGGAGAACACCTAGTTAACTCTTGTAGTTGCTTAGTAGGTGTTACAAGTCTATTAGTAGTACATATAGTAAATCCTATGACAGGTTGGACTTGTAGTTGGGCTTCTGGTTGGGCTACTGTTTGGGCTTTGGTTTTACTGGATTAGGCCTTAGGTGTATGAGACTTACCTTGTGCATAAAGATCAAGGATATGTCTGGCCTCTTTATCCCCCAAATTGGCCACCATATTCATGACATCTTTGTCATTATTAATCTGCATAAATCCTACCTCAAACTTTTTTCCAGGCATGAAGTAATACATCTCAAAATCCCTTGTTTTGTAAGATTCGGTCTCAATCAGGTAATCCATCAGCTCGTAATACATCAGCTCATAGGATGAGAAGAGATGGGTGGTGGGTTTGGTTTTATAGGCTGTTGGGCCGGAGGAAAGGGTGAAGTGGTAGTGAAGAAGGGCTATTGCGGGTAAAGGGATGGGGTGGAGGAACCAAGGTAGGGTCGGGGGTCAGAGGAATAGTGGAGGGTGGGGGAATGGGGTTAGAAATCTGGGAGTTTGGGATTTGGTGGTTGCGTCAAGAGTATGTGTGGACAATAGGTGGAGGTGATTTGGCAGGAGGAGGGGGAGTAGATGGTTTGGGTGGTGGATGGGGTGTAGGGCAGAAGGTGGTGGCGTGAAAAACAGGGGAGGGGTCGGGATTGAAGGTGGTATAGTCATACGGTGTGGAAGGTGGGTGGCGGTAAAAGGGAAAATGTATTCGTCAAATATAACATGACGAGACAAAGTAATCCTATCGGTGGATAGGTCAAGGCACTGATACCCTCGAATGTCGGTGGGATAGCCTAGAAAAAAACAAAGGGTGGAGCGCGGGGCAAGTTTATGGCAATGGGTGGCATAAAGATTGGGATAGCAGACACAACCAAAACACGTAGGTGGGAGTAAGAGGGTTGTTTACGGTAGAGGATGGAGGTGGGGGAGTGGAATTAGAGGAGTTTGGACGGGAGAATGTTATGGAGGTAGATTGAGGCATGGAAGGCCTTGACCCAAAAGGCGGGGAAGGGAGGCATGAGACAGTAGGGAAAGCATGATTTCATTGATGCGTCGAATCATGCGTTCGGCCTTCCTATTTTGTTCGGATGTGTGCGGGTAAGAAAAACGAAGTTGGAGGTCGTGGGTGGAAGCAAAGGAGGTGAAGTGATGATTATCAAATTCACCACCTTTATCGCATTGGAAACTTTTAATTGGTAAACTAAATTGGGTGGTGATAGATTTTTGGAATCGGGTGAATTTACCAAACGTTTCTGATTTAAATTGTAAAGGATAGATCCATGAATGACAAAAACTAGAAATCGATTGTTTAGTATAATAAATCAAATGACGATTGGAAAGAAACTGCATGATAGGTTGCCTGGGTGACCGAGGCGGGATTCCAAAAGTTTAGTGAAACCGTGGAAGAAGCCACATGAACGGTTGCTTGAGCGAGGTAGGTGAGGGGGTAGAGATGACTGGTGTTGTTATGCCTGCTCAGGATCCTCCCATCCTGAAGATCCTTGATAGAAAAACCATGAGATCAAATTCAACGGAGACATTATTATTAACTGCAAATTGACAAACATATATAAGGTTTTTTACTATATTTGGAGTGTAAAGGATATTATTAAGGTGACTGGCTTTGGTCGAGTGAGCCAAGGCAGTGTTACCTGATCCGCAACTGGCATGTGATTACCATTCCCAACAAATATAGAATTAATTGGACGAACCGGAGAAGGGACCGAGATCTTACCTTGGTCAGATGTTAAGTGAGAAGATGCACCAGTGTCCATATACCATTGCTCATAGGTTGCACTGGGTTCCATAGTCATGGCATGAAAATCATCAGCAAGGTCAGTAGGCTAAAGTGGGTCATAATCTGCCAAGTGGGCCTACGTTGCCTTGTTGGAAGAAGTAGGAGGCTGAGTAGGGTTGGTGGGTCGTGGGCTCCAAGGGGCAGCCCAGCCGGCCTGAGTGGGGTATGGACAGGGGGATAGCCCAATAGGCATAAGGGTTGGGCCATTGAGGCGAGCAGCCCAATGTGCAGGAGGCGAAGGTGGGCCAGACTGGGTAGGAAGCTGCTGTGGTCGGCTGTTGCGAGCGGGACCATATTAGCGGCGGTTGGACGGATGACCGTGCTACTGATCGGTGGGTTCCCGACGCCGTTCGGGAGTTGGTTGTTCATTAGTTGCCATGGCAACCATAGGAGCCTAAGATGTTTGATCTGCCGATACTCGAGTAAACTGGTGGTGGTGCTCCAGTTGAACCATAGAGCACGTTGTTTCCTAGGTGGGTACAGTTTGGTTGATGTAGGAGGCGACAGAGTCGTACTCGAAGGGTAGCCCACGGACAAGTTGTAGAACCAACCGTTTTTCAGGGACCGGATTGTCAACGTCAAATAATTTGGATCTGCAAGTTCCTTGATCCATTGGTAGTGTGCTTCCGAGGACGGCATTGATCGGAGGGTAAGGTTCATGAATTCGTGCTCGAGGGCAGCAGCCCGCAAGCCTTTATTGTTCAAGAATATATTCTTGACGGGGTTCCATGCCTCCAAGGCTGTAGACTTGGATTGGATAACGCGAACCAGAAGATTATTCGTACAATACCATAAATCCATTGTAGAACCACTGCATCGATTTTGGACCATGTAGAGAAGTTTGCATCATCGGCTGGAGGGGGTTTTGTGCCATCAATATGGCTGATGACATCATACCCTTGGGCATGAAGAGTAAAAATTTTAACCCACGTAGAGTCGGAAACCTTGGTCCCGTCTAGCACACGAACTTTGTGCTGGATGTTCGTGACAGTGTAAACAAGGTGAAGGGAAGGAGCTGAAGCTGGAGCGGGGGTTGCAGCAGGTTTTTTAGGGGGTGCGGTTTTCAGCCATGGTGAAACATGGAGTTTACGTGAGTAGCAGGTTTGCTAATGTCGACCAAGGCCGAAAGGGGGAGGGTTCGGTAGAGAGCCTTGTGAGGATCTGATACCACGTAAGTTTAGGAAATTCTCTCGGAGATTTCTATTGATTTAATCATGTATATATACATGAAGCCATGAAGGTCTCACCTAATTGGGAGACAAATGAGGAAAAGATATACATGAATAACAAACTAGTAATTATCTAAAATACATTCAAGTATATTGGAAACAAGTATGTTGCTGTCAACAGATGGTTGACCGGTTTAACCCGTGAATACATGAACTAATACCCTTTGCCAACCTATAATCCATTTACTCATTTAGCGTTACACTTGAAGAATGAAATATAATAAATTACAAATTCATTTCACTTGTTCAAAAACTGTAAATTGTTTCTCATTTAGTCATTTCTAACCTTAAGCCCAAACCCTTCCCATTGTCTTTTCTCTCCATCCAACAACTACCACACTCGTGCCTCAGTTATTATTGTCTAATGTTTAATGCCCATTTTTGGATACACATATGTTGATGCTGAATTGAGTTAACTTGATATCGACTTAAATTTATTCTAGTTTTATATGGTATTATTGTGTAAAACGACATCTGATTTTGAATTGAATCAAGTGTAAACAGGATTATTAAAATATTTCAATGGTCCTGTAAAAATTTAACTTGTGTATGTTCAATTTAAAATTAAAATATTTTGATGGTACTATCAGGAATAAAACTAGATAATTTGAAGATAAACAAGAACAATATACAATTTCTGTAATGAAAAAAAGTACACTACAAAAAGCCAAAGACTTCTATCTTATAAAAAAAGAACCATCCCAACAGTTTTAATTAAAAAAGACAAAGCCACTCATGAAAAGTGTTGGACAATGGTAAAAACCAATTGATAGTAAGATTTCTGAAGGATAGAAAACATCACCTAAACATATCCTTACAATATATAAAACAAAGATTAAAACATTATTCATATCTATCCTAACATAAACCACATCACCATCAAACATTTCAAAAGATCCACTATGTTGAAATGGTATGAACCTAGATAGTAAAAAGGAGAGAAAGAAATGGCTACTGTACATGCATATAAATAAAGTTGACTTGAATATTAACGAAGTTTATTCTGAGCAACGGCGTGACAAAGCTCGAGTTCTTCATCAAACAACACTCTGTTGGAGGGAAATGATTTGCATACGGGCTTTGGCAATGCAGATGGGACAATGTAGCTTGAAGAAAATGACGATTCCTGGAACAAAACTGCTGCAACCTGGTGCATTTCAATCCATTTGAGACGTGATGGTGAGCGCGACCCATGCCTTGGTGCTTTTGGTGTTTTAGGTAATGGCATTAGCTTCCTTTTCTCATCCTCACTGTAGTAGATGCAAAATTATGTCATTTAACTTAAAGCGTCGATGCTGGTTAAGTTTGATCTCTCGAAACCTCAAAGTGTATTTTGATGCGTAAGACTTTCTAGATTAATTTATTTCAAATATTGATTATTGAAAAAATACAAATGTTATAATCATATTTGAATGTTTATAAAAGAATTTAATTAGACAAAAGGTGTTTCAGATCAACTAGACCTGACCCACATGAAAAAATAATCATACTCATTTTGACCCCTAGTTCAATGGCCCGTTTTTTAACCACTACTGAGGATGATTATTTCCTAAGAGCAAGAGATGAGACTTGAGATACCAACCTCACAAAAGGCCAGTGTTGTGAAGGGATCGGAGTCATTGTGTTCAGCATTTCTTGTCGAGACCTATCTGGGGTCGTGTAGTTAAAATGAAACTTTCGAGCTATGGTAACCTGATTCAATGCATAAACAGTCATTTACCAAATTTCCCACTTTTATAGTCACAAGATTTAGGCTGTAATAAATAGAGTTTTATGCATGCATAAGATAAAGATAGAACACAGAGAGAAGCTCACAGCAGTTCTGATCCTCTCCGAAACATGAAAACAGCTCGAAGTTGGTCATGGTGCAGGTGGCAAAGTATTTTGACCTTGAATCACAAACACGGAAGAGTTAGTCAGATCAAAAGTAGAAATGCTGACTACAGATATCAAAACACTTTCACCTGAATACATATAAAAATTGTGATAAAACACCAACAGCATCTATATAATAAGCTTGAAAAACTTCAAATAAACACAGTAAAAAGTTTAGTTATCACTACAGGCTTTTCACTCTTCATCCAAAGCAATTTCTCCTATACCAACTATTTCTAAAAGTAGAATAGAATTTACTCATTTAGACAGATATAGTTTCAGAATATTAGTTGTTTCTTTTCCAATTAAGACACTACCATACCAGCTTAAGGTTGAGAAAGTAACCTTAAAATAACAGAAAGAAGAATCTGAACAAGAGAAAGGGAGAATTTTTTGAGTGTGTATTTAGCTCCTTTGTGTTCATACATTGTAAAGAGGGCACAGGGCAAACTAAACAAAAGATTCCCACAAAAATGAAACTTAAAGGTTCATCTGTGATCAATGATCCATTTCTAACCCACAATATTAAACTGCATCTTACTTAAACTCGAGCACAAATAACTTAGTTCTTGGTTGCTCAACTCTTAGCCAAAACAATTATACCTGTGGCATGTTATCTTAACCAGTATATGTTCTCCTTTTCAAATCATATTAGTGCTAGCACAACAAGCTCGATTACTAACCGCAAGCGACAGAACTAATAAATACTAGTTTTAGTAGCATTAACCAAAATGCGATTCAGTATTTCCTCAGTCCAGGAGAATGGAGATGAGAATGATTTACCAGCAATTCCATTGGAAGAGACTCAAGCATTGATTCAGAATCCGCCTTCCCCTCATCAGGGCACGGTGTTCTCTGTAAGTTATTATCTTTCAGCAAATCAACAGGCCCACATCTTAATCTATCAGGAGATAAAAGCATAGGACTTTCATTGCCAGACTTCTGACACAAAAGACTACAACCAGCTTTTTCAGCATCCAAAACAGCAACCCTTTTCTTCCCAAGATCCAGACACGACGTAGATGCTGAAGTTGACCCTTTACTATTACAAATCTGACCAGCAACCGGCTTCAGATATCTGTTAGGATCATGAAGCTGTAACTTCTGCTTTGATTTCATAGATGCTTTGTTTTTACGAGACCCTTTCCCCATCCTGCTTCCTTCCTACTTCTTGATTCGGATCCTTGTTCTCCCTAAAGCAGAAACTTTACACTGTCAACAGATCCCAAGCCATTACAAACAATTAAACATCAACTTAAAATCTCATCTTTACAGCAATTGAAAAAACTTCGGAGAAGCTGATACCAAAGGGTATTTAATTGTTTCACTCAATTTCCAAACAACTATATGTAATCAATGAACATACGGCCTCAAAAGCCAACAAAATAAAAGCCTAAACTGAAAACACCAACATACATACATCCAACTGTCATCCTAATGGTAAAGTGGTATACTCCCAAACCAATGACTGCGGTGCATGTGTTGTGATTTCAAAGGAGAATAAGCATAAAGCAAAGAGTGTCTGTTCGTCGGTAAAAAAAAAAAAAAAAAAAAAAAAAAAAAAACATAGATCCAAACTCGAGATTACAGCAATGGGCTATACACTTCAAAATAAATGCAAAATCCCTATGGAAGCTCCAAAAACAGAAACAAATCAACTAATTCAGAACACATGCACAATGAACACGAAGTAATAAATGATCAAAACAAATCAGTTCACGTCTCAAATTCCAAACACTATAAGTAACCAATGAAGATACACCGTCAAAAGCCAACAAGATAAAACTCTAACTTAAAACACCAACATATATAGATACTAGAGACACCCTGAAAAAAAGAACCCATAGATCCGGACCCCTAGATTACAGCAATGAATTATACACATCAAAATAGATACAAAATCTGAATCAAAGCTCCAAAAACAGAAACAAATCAACTAATTAAAAGCACATGAACAATAAACATGAAGCAATGAATGATGAAAAGAGACCTGAAATCAAAGCAGAAGCACGGGAAGCCGGCAAAGAGAGATGAAGGTGCTAGGGTTTTGAATCCACAATTTGAAACGCCCGCCAAAATTATGTTGAAACGCTTATGGTTTTATTTTGAGAAATTTAATGAAAAGGAAAATGTATGTGAGGTTGACACGTGGGAGGTTTTAATTAGTGAGGTGACAGAGGCGTACGTGGGTTGTGGGAATCCAAAGTTTTTGGTGTGTCCATTTGGCGTAATTGTCGGCGGGTAGATTTGAAATATTATTATTTCTAATAATCATCTGTCTTTTTCAATTTTCAACATTTGCCACACGGGTTTAAAGGTTTTTCATTTTAACCCCTCAGCTAGGCCTGGTAAAATGGACGGGTCGGGTCGGGTGTCGGGTCAAGATGGGTTCGGGTCAGGACGGGTTCGGGTTAGAATGGGTTTAGGTAAGAAATGAGTCAGAATTGGTTCGGGTCAAAATGGGTTCGGGTAAGGATGAGTCGGGTCAGGACGGGTCAAATCCAAAAATATCAAAATTCTCAATTTGGTGTGCATGCTTGTACAATGCAAATGATATCTAAAAGCACAAAATGTCATCTAATTCACCCAAATTCACCCATCAATAATGGTATATAAAAGCACAAATAACTTCAATCAAGGTTCAGGAAGTGAAAATACGCATTTAAATGAGTGAAAATCAACAAGAACCCACACAGACATTTAAGCAAACAGTTGGTGTGCATGCTTGTACAATGCAAATGATACATGACTTTGGCTCAATTCATTGCATCACTTATTCTCTTATATTGCAGACTACTATTGTTGAATTGATAAAATAAATTGCTCAATCGAATTAACAATATTTGAAGGGTCGAACCTGATGCTTGTTCTTGCGGTGATAATCGAAAATTGAAGTGATGGGCTGTCGATTGCAAAAGAGCATCCAGAAACAAAAGGGAAATCCACCGCACCGCCGCCGTGCTTCGTCGGAAAAACTCTACGCTACTCGTTGCTCGACCATCGATCCATCAGGTAATATCTGATTAGTGGAATACCATCTTCCATTAGAAAAATGAAGATTCTTCAATTCCACCCAATCGCAATTCTCCGTGGTTTCACACGGGGTGAATTTACGTATCTTCTTAACGCCGTCGCGATCACCGCCTGTGTGGAGGAGGGTGCCGTCGGGAAGGAACTGGGCAGAGGAGCACCAGGTGTCGGTGAGGATGGTTAGTGGTCATAGTTCGCCGGTGGTAATCAAACAATTGGAACTTGGAAAGAGGTTGAAGGATTACCCGCGTTCATTTCTATGACCCATCCAGACCCATAAGATATTTATATACTAAAATTCATGGCCCATTCTGAACCATTGAACAATTTTTTAGGCCCAGTATGACCCATTTCTTTTCTTAAAATGTCCATAAAAACCCAATATGGAAGCTATGGGCTTAAATTGCCAGGCCTACCCTCAGCACCACCCTTTTGTATAAAACGACATTTGGGCTTCCCTTACCGCCGCCATCATCCCCCCTGCAACACCACTGTCTTTCGTTACACCATCGCCCCCCCCCTCCGACGGCGCTTCGGATGAAGGATTTCTGTTTTTAGCCGTGTCGGTGGTCGTGGCGCTTCCGGTTTCAATTCAGCTTGCCTGCCTTTGCTGGTGGTGGTGCGTCCGGTTTCCAGATCTCAACCCAGTGGGTTTATGGTTCTGGTTGCTATGGCGTTGGAGCCGATATGGTCGCCTGCCGCCCATATTGGTTGAGATCCGGTTGTTCTCGTGACAGGGGGCGGTGGTTCCGCAACCGGTGTCGGTTATGGCGGCGGCGCTTTCTACCGCCTCCGCCTGGCGTCTCGTAGCATTGGTGTCGTCGCCGATGGTGGCTATTTCACGTTTGGGTGGTCGCCGGCAGACAACATGCAGGTGGTGGTTGGGCTGGTGTCGATGTCAAAGTCGGTGCGGCCTGCCGCATTGTAACGTTGGCTCCGCCGCCGATGATGATTACAACGGCCTTCCGTTTCCAGTTACATCGCGGCGGTGGGTTCGCCGACTGTGCGTATATCGTTGCTCTTTGACCTGGCCAACCGACTTGTACACTTGTGGTTCCAGTGATTCGATGTTACCGGTAGTTGTTTCTTAAACTCGGTTTCAGTATGTTTCTTCCTTTATTAGGGTCTCTGTTACACAACTTTGACTGACTCAGTTTATGTTGTTTTATATGATTAGTGCTTGTGACATGAACCCTGGGTTATTGGTCTGATGAATGTGTAGGTTTGCTCTGAAACCGTATATCGTTCGAACTTCGGTTCCCCTACATGTTCTTTGGCTATGATGATTGTAATATAGATTGTTGCTTGGTGTGGCATAAACGAGGATGATGAGTGACATGTTTTTCACTTGCTACCCGTATTACAGCCACATCGATTTACTAATGAGATCTGAGCGACGCTGTATATGCTTATTATGATTTTTGTCTTTGTATTAGTCATTGCTATGTTGGCTATGATATACATGAAAACTACTAGTTGGATTGGCCTGGCAATCATTTTCAGTGTGCAGCCATAACTTGCCATTAGTTCTAAGCCGCACATTAAACATTCCAATCTTACGCACCGATTTGCGGCGTTCCCAAGACGCGCAACGCGCGTCTGGGTAATCACACTAGTTAGTTTTTATTAATATCTTTGGTAAGCAGAGAAATCAGAATTGTTTCATGATTTATATATATTGATTTGTGTTTTTTCTTTTCTTTTTTTGTTTGTTGAGTAAATAGGAAATATAAATTATAACACCCTTGTGGGGTAAAAAAATGTTTCTTTATTGTCTTTTTATAAATATTTATGTAAAATGTTGACATGTTTGTTGATAGCACGATTTTTTTTTAATTATGCAGAGTTCGGCTGCAGTTACGGATGTAAACGAGTCGAGTCGAGTCAAGCCCGAGCTGGCTTAGGCTCGAGCTCGGCGCACTTTGATTTTTGAAAGCTCGAACTCGAGCCCAGTTCGTTTGTAGTTTTTTTTAATGTTTGAGCTCAACTCGTCGGAAAATTTTCAACGTCGAGCTTGTTTCGGGCTCGGGTCATTTTTCATTAAATTATTATTTTTTTATTTTTTAAATTAATTTTATATATATTGATAATTATATGTAACATAATGTTTATTATTTTAATTATAGATATCATAAATTTATATATAATGTTATATATATAAATAATAATATTATATAAACAAATAATTAATTTAAGAGCATTCACAGCCCGTCCTTTATGAATCTATGAGTGCGTTCTCTATATTATAGAGAATGACTATTAGTGGTTGTGAAAGGAGGATAGAGAAATGTTACTATCCATCTTTATGTTTGGTAAAACATTGTTCATCCTTATTAGCTTTTTAATATTTGTTGAAAGTGGTTGTGAGTGGATGAGAGGGAAAATGTAATGATAAAAATATAAAAAATATTATTGTGATTTTTAATATAATTATAGAGATGAAAATGAAGAGTGGGTTGTGAATGCTCTAAGCTCATGAACCGGCCGGAGCTCGATATTTGAAGCTCGGTCTCGAGCTCGTTTAGTAAACGAGCTATAAAATGATCTTGAGCTCGGATTCAAGCTCATATAAGCTCGACTCGATTCGAGCTATTCTCGAGCCGATCCCAAATAGTTTTCAAATCGATTTGACTTGTTTAAACCTCTAACTGCAATTAGTGGAATGTTCCGAATGGTAATAAATCAAATGATGATTGAATGGGTATTTTGGATGGTTATTTTGTCTTGTGTTATGATAAATATAGCAGTTGGAGATCGATTCCCATTAGAGTTTGGTAGAGGGTCGTTTAATTATGAGTTATTAGAGCATTTTAACTCATCTTATCTCTAATCTCATTTTTATATCTTATATTTAAACATAATTAACTTAAAAAATTACTTAATCTCAACTCTTGTCTTCATTCTTCATCCTTATATTCTTAGAGGAAAACAAACTAACTATATATTTAAAATATCATTATTCATGCTTCATATTTAAATACTTTTATATTTTTTTTAATTGGATATGAGTAGAAGAAAACAAACAAACAAACAAGCATACCCAGTATATCCCACTCAAGAGCAGTGTCTGGGAGGAGTAGGTGGTGACGAGTCTTTCCTCTATCTTGAGAGATAGAGAGACCGCTTCCGAAGAGACCGCTTCCGAAGAGACCCCCGACTCGCTAACACAAGCAATAACAATAGCAATCATAATATATGGCATACAACACATAGGTAAATATCACATAAAGATTTAGAAAGTGCGTACAACAAATAAGCGGCATGAATCACCTATATAGGGCAGAATGTGGAATACCTACACCTCACGCAAGGGGCCCCGCATCATGTCTTCCTTTTTCCTTCGTACCCACAGAACCCACTAAAAGTCATTAATTTTAATTCTACGCATCCACGCACTTCTATCTTCGATCATGTGCTCAGAGAGGTGCAAGTCTATCATATCTCGTCTAATTCTCTCATCCAAGTTAACCTAGGTCTTCCTCTACTTCTCCTACCCTCTAAGTTGATGTTCTCTATTGTTCTAACAGGTGCCGCCATCGGTCTCCTCTTCACGTGTCCAAACCATCTTAATCTTCCCTCTCGTATTTTATCTGTGATACAAGCCACCTCTAACCTCTGTCGATACACGTCGTTTCTTATTCGATCCAGTCTTGTGTGTCCACACATCCACCTCAGCATTCGTATTTCCGCGACCTCTATTTAAAAAAAATATTATTTTAAATGAATATAGATAAATATATGGATGAGATGTAAGATATTTTTAAAATATGAAAGATAAACTTTAAAAATAGCAATTTATAACTAAATTATCGAAATTGGGATTTAGAATGTATTGTGAATGCTCTAAGTGGTAATGTCAATTGGTATTTCTAGCATGTAATTGATTATAAGGCATCAACCTTAGGAGACCTCACAATTAAATCATAAACATAAATTTTAAACTAATCAGTTAATAAATGTAAGCCTATCTTCACATATTTTTTATGTTTAATATATAACTTGACATTTCATAACGTTATATAAATAGCAATAACCATTACATCATAACATAAACATAATCATAGCATATCATGCAAATATAATGATAACATAATATCATAGTCAAGTTAGATCTCATAACTTTTTTATATGTAATTCATGAATTTTAATACTAGTTGTAATTACCATAATATAGGTATGGGAATAAATAGCTTTTTTTTTGTATATAGCAAGACTAACTTCTTTTTCTTGCAAAGTGTGCAAGACTTACTATAATCAATTTTTTTACAGGACTTTTTATCTCATTTTTGTTATGCTGGCAAGACTTAAATCTCTTTTATATACAAGACAATGCATAACCCTTTCTTATCTTTAGACAAGACTTAGTTATATATTTATTTCTATTCATACTATTTAAGGACCCTTTTCTTGCCTAAGCAATAAGACTTAACATAGCATGAAACATTGATAATTTTGTATATAACCCTTTCATATTCCCTCAAGCCCCTTTTCTTACAAACGATTAGACTTAGTGTGTTAATTACTCATCCTTTACCTTTCTTGTATGCATTTAGCTATAACTATACTTCTTTACATTATCATACTATTGGATTATACTATACATGCTACCACCACCTACGAGTGTTTTACTTACATAAGTGTAATTTCATTATAGGGGGTTAGATGTGAAGGTATAATGAGATACGAAGATTATATCTTAGTTGGGAAGGTATTTCTTTTTTATTACCAATGCCCCTTTTAAGATATCCTTATTTACTCTTTTAACCCATACTTGTAAAATTTGGGCTTTAATAAGAAACTTTAAGGAGTTACGATGATAGTCTTACGCATGATGGAGTAGAAGGTACGTGGCGGAGTTGAGTTTAGTAGGATGGGTGATTTAATCTTGTTAATATGTGTAGTTGTCCTTTATGCAATGAATTAGCGTTACATCTTCCAACTTTCTGTTTTTTTTCTTTGTTGCTACTATTTTACTGACACAATTGATATCAGAGCCAAACTTTTTCAACTCTTAATCGATTGATTATGACCCGGGCCCATGATTGAAGAAAACATTATAGGATAACAAACTATCACTATTACAACTATGTTACAACCAAAATAGATGGACATCATCTGAAATTCAGCCACCCTAGCCGACTTGATAAGGGGTTGACATACCTTAATTATTACCACCATTCCTCCTTTAGTGACCGCACGCAAAATTTGTGTTGAGATTCAATCAATTGATAACAATAAGAAATCAAAGACGAAATGTGTACTAAAACTGCGAGAGAGTTTATTAGGAATTGAGAGATACAACTCGATCAGATCAAAAATCACATCCCTAAAACAAGAACAACACTATTTATACAATCTCAATGTTAACGGCTATTAACAGACTTCTAACCACCTTTAACAACCAACACAAGAAGTTTACACAAATAGCCCCTGATCTATTAACAAGTTGTTAATAGACATAAAAGCTTCGGAAGAAATACAACAAGCTTCGGAAGCAATATAAACTTCAACCTTCGGAAGCAGCTTATGACTAACTTCGGAAACACCATCATATTCAACAATCTCCACCTTGTTTCCAAGTTAAGTAACATTTAAAAGTTGTAAACAATACTCAAATTTAGGACCGGGCAATGCTTTGGTTAACATATCCGCTGCATTATCCAAAGTATCAACTTCACCAACTCTTACTTCCTTTGTCTTAAGCACATCCCTTTTGAAATGAAGTCTCACATTGATGTGCTTCGTTCGCTCATGATGAACTTGATTTTTAGCAAGTTTCACAACCCCACGATTGTCACACAACACCACACTATCCTGCAGTTCTCCTCCCAGCTCAGTAACAAACCTCTTTAACCACAAAGACTCTTTTATTGCCTCAGTTAAAGCAACATACTCAGCCTCTGTTGATGACAGAGCTACTATAGACTGCAAAGACGCTTTCCAACTCACTACACTACCTATCAAGGTAAAAATATACCCGGTCATTGACCTGCCTCTATCTAAATCTTTTGCAAAGTCACTATCAACATACCCAGTTAAAACATCTCCCGACTTTTGCTTCTCACCAAACAAAATACCAACATCTTTAGATCCATTTACAATCCACAACCATTTGATGTTGTGGCTTGTCAACAAGAACCCAAGTTTCATTCTGATACAGAGAACTCATTTCATCCTTCATAGCACTTAGCCATTTTTCTTTATCAACCGAATTCATGGCATCACTAAAAGATAAAGGTTCTTCTAAAATTTCTTGTTCAGCAGTCATAAAAGCATAAGCAAGCATATTCTCTGATGTGTCTAATCTATATCTAGCAGGTGGCTTAATATGTCTCCTAGATCTATCTCTAGCTAGGCTATAAGAAGATGATCTTGGAGACCCCTGACTTGCAGCCCCTTCGGCATGGCCATCAAGGCTGCTGTCTGAACTATGGCCTTCAGACCTCTCAGGGTTAAAGTCACTTGACTCACCAAGCTCCAGCTCAATTTGACACTCCTTTGACCTGTCACCTTTAGAACTCTTCAATAAGTCCTTATATACCATGTCTTTATTAAAAGTGACATCCCTGCTAACAAACAACTTTGGCTTTGAATTATCAACTTTCCAAAGCCTATATCCTTTTACCTCTTCTGCATAACCAAGCAACACACACTTAACAGCTCTGGGTTCAAGCTTTTTTTGCTTAACATGAGCATAAGCAACTGTACCAAACACCCTTAGATTCTCATAACCCTCAACCTTACTACCAGTCCATTTCTCCATAGGTACCATCATATCAATGGCTGATGATGGTGACCTATTCACCAGAATTACTGCTGTGTACAAAGCTTCTGCCCAAAAACCTTTGGGTAGTCCTAACTCATGTAGCATACATCTCACCTTATTTAGCAGGGTCCTATTCATTCTCTCAACTAAACCATTCTGTTGAGGGGTACCAGGAACTGTTAGGTGCCTTTTCATACCCTGGGTCTTACACATGGTTTCAAAATCAGAGTTATAGAATTCAAGGCCATTATCAGTTCTTAGCCTCTTAACCTTTTTACCCATTTGAGTTTCAACCATCATTTTCCATTCTTTAAACTTGTTAAAGGTTTATGTTTGTGTTTTAAAACATAAACCCACACTCTTCTTGAAAAATCATCAATAATAGACAAGAAATAATGACACCCACCCAGAGATGCAGTTTTAGTTGGCCCCCAAAGGTCTGCATGTACATAATCCAAAATTTTTCTAGTACAATGTTTACCCTTAGTAAATTTTACCCTGTGAGCCTTACCCATAATACAATGCTCATAAAAACCAAACTCACCATTTTTCAACTCACTAAGTAGATTCTATTTCTTTAATTCAACCAGACCTTGACTACTCATATGCCCCATTCTCCTATGCCATAACATGGTAGGGTTGTTCTTATTTCCTTCTACAACAGTTGCCCTACTCAAATTTACACAACCTTCTAAAAGGTATAGGTTATTTGTAACCCTACTTCCTGACATCAAAACCATCGACCCTTTAACCACCTTAGCCTTCCCATTCCTCAAACTTACACTATATCCTTCTTTTTCAAGTAAACCCAAGGATATCAAGTTTTTAGTGAGATTAGGAATGTACCTCACATTCTCTAGTTCAAAACTAGTGCCATTGTCAAGACTCAACTTGACTGTCCCATAGCCTTTTATGCAACAAGGTCTATCATCTCCCAGCATCACCTCTCCCAAATCTTCTGCTGTAAACTTCTTGAAAAACTTCTTGTGAGGAGTCATGTGATAGGAACATCCTGAATCCATGACCCATGAATCACTTACATGCCCTTTGTAACCACAAGAACATCAGAGGATTCATAACCATCCAAAGATGGTTCAGGTGATGAGCTTTCTTGATTCTTGACTACATTGGCATCTGGTTTCTTGAATTTCCTCTCTGGACATTCCCTCTTCAGGTGTTTCTCAGAATTGCAAATGTAGCACTTTCTTCTGAACCTTGACTTTGATCTGCTCTTGAACTTGGACCCCTTTTGTTCATTTCTTCCTCTGACTTCCGACCTACCCCTTACATACAGTCCATCAATGGACTCCTCTTTGATATCTGTTTTCTTCTTCAATTCTCTCGAATTGAGTGCAGCCAACACTTCCTCCATGGACAGTGTTTCTCTCCCATACATCAAGGTTTCCACAAAGTGTTCATAGACTGGGGTAAAGAGGTTAGAAATAAAATTGCCTGGTCTTCATCTGCAAGACTCACCTCTATATTCTCCAAATCAATCACCAATTTATTGAATTCATCGATGTGATCTGCAATTGATTTCCCAGGGCTCATCTAAAAAGGTATACAACTTCTTCTTAAGATACAACCTATTGGCTAAGGATTTTGTCATGTACAATCCTTCCAATTTGGTCCAGATTCCAGCCGCAGTGGTCTCCTTCGACACCTCTCTCAACACCCGCTCACCCAGGCTTAGGATAATCGCACTATGAGCCTTCTCTAATTTCTCTTTCCATGCTGTTTCGATCTCCTTCTTCTTTTCTTCAGGGGCATTCTTCGGCACTTTCACATCGCCGCCTTCAAGCGCCTCTACCACTCCCTGATGAACCAACATCGCCCTCATCTTCAATCTCCAAAGACTAAAATCGTTCCTTCCATCAAACTTTTCCAGTTCGAATTTAGTCGTCACCATTGTTAACCTTCAATTAAGACAATTGAATCTTCTTCTGAGAAAACGAGCTCTTGACCTCGCTCTGATACCAATTGTTGAGATTCAATCAATTGATAACAATAAGAAATCGAAGACGAAACGTGTACTAAAACTGCGAGAGAGTTTATTAGGAATTGAGAGATAAAACTCGATCAGATCAAAAATCACATCCCTAAAACAAGAACAACACTATTTATACAATCTCAATGTTAACGGCTATTAACAGACTTCCAACCACCTTTAACAACCAACACAAGAAGTTTACACAAATAGCCCCTGATCTATTAACAAGTTGTTAATAGACATAAAAGCTTTGGAAGAAATACAACAAGATTCGGAAGCAATATAAACTTCAACCTTCGGAAGCAGCTTATGACTAACTTCGGAAACACCATCATATTCAATAATTTGGATGGGGTTGACGATTCCAGGGATTCCAAAGGCATCTTCCGACTTACATGCCCTTGACAAGTCGATTTCTTAGATTTAATGTGGAGGGTTTGGAAGGATGGATGTATTGATGTGACCACTTTTTGTTATTGTATCAATGTTACCACTTCTTTTTGAGGATTTGGAAGGATGGTTATAGTAACAGAATCATGCCCATAAAATTGCCATCACTTCTAACACTATAGTGTTTTTCCCAAAAAAAAATAAAAAAAATAAAAGAATGAAGGTTTTTCTTAGCAAGTCTCTCTTTGAAAGCTTCTTTATCAAACTCATAAAAGTAAGGTTTTTCCACATCTCACCCTCTCCCCACTCCACTGTATGAGTTGGATTTTATTGGGTACGTTTATTTGTTTGTTATCTTGTATTGAATACAAATAATCAATTTTGCATTGAATGAAACACAGGCACCACTTGCTTATTTGGGCAATATGGGGATAGCGATGTGATAGATACATTTTCTTACCTCGTCTATAAACAAATCTTTTAAGCAGGGAGGACTAGATCATATAGAAGTGGACCAACAGGAATACATATCGGATGGTGAAGGCAGAAACATGCAAGATGTTGTTATGAACCCTGATCAATCCAATACTGATGCTGCTGTTTTGAGGTCATCGCTTTCGTATAGCTACCTGGACTTGCCTTTTAGTGAGGTTATTACAGAAAGAAAACGAAAAACTTCATCTCTGAACTACATAACTCAAAAACACGAGTTAGATGTCAGCCAATGTGAATTAGTTCAAACCTGATGGAAATCACATGAATGCTTGCTTCAACTCTCCATGTGAGACAGATATGTCATAGTACAGTACTCAAGAACATGATGATGACCTGCAGATGAATGCTGCTTTGATGCTGCATACTAGGTTACCTATAATCTAGGTTTCTTGAGAGTTTTCTGAGCCTTTGATGTGTATGTCTTACACTATAACCTTTTTATTTGATCTGGTTTTTCATTTGTGTGAGCTCAAAGCATTCATGGATGCTACGCCTTCTACTTATAAGTAGAGGTTGCAAAATGCATGAGTTTGGTAACAGGTCAAAATGGGTCCATGTGGCTCGGGTCCATGAGTTTGGTAACAAGGTTGATATTAATAATATGTTTTATAAAAGGATTTAGGAGGTTTTATACATAAATAAGCTTTGGAAGTTTTGGTGACTTTTGATCTAGTGGACCCATCCGACTTGTTTCCTATTATGTTAACATTTTGATTTTGCTCGTTTGACATGTTGCAGATAAAAAGAACCATAAAAGCAATGTTGCCAACGAAATAATAGTAATATAAATCAATATAATATAGTGAAAGCAAGTTGCCTTTACTAAGAACTTAGAAGGCAATTACATCGTTGGAGCATCTTTATAGTTTAAAATTTTGCACCCTCTGTTACATGTCAAATAAGTAGAGGGGGGGCTTTTGTAAATGTAGCATAGTATGAAGGTTATCATTGTAAATGGGAGTAAATGTGTACTTAAACAATAGGGAAGAACGTAATGAGATTAGCTATTGATTTTGAGAGTAATCTCCTTCTTCTCTGTGTTTTCTTCTTCTTCTCTATCTTTAGCTCTTGATTGTTCTTGATTACCAATTGTGTTCCTAACAATGGTATCAGAGCATTCCTTCCTCTGACCGTGGGTTAGGGCAGTGATAGTAATAACAAGATCAACATCGTCTATTCAAGAATTAGAGCAACCAATGATTTTACAAACACCATCGGAGTTAGGGCAACACAGATTTAGGGCGTGTGTAATTGCCCTTTAAAATTCCAAGTTGTCGCATAACAATTCAAGAACAACATCTACTGAAGGTTGGAATCGATTCAGAGCACAACAACAACATCAATTATGGAATTAGCTATGGAAAAGATTATGTCAATCACGCAAGAAGGTACCATTCAAGACTATTGCCACGAATTTGAAACTTTGCTTAACAAGGTTAAAGCTTCTGAAGAATTTTCTGAAGATTATGCAACGTATCTCTTTATTTTTGGCCTTAAACCAGAAATTAGGGATATTCTTACGATGTATCATAATATGGACCAAGGTTTAAAGTTGGAGCAGGCAATTTCTTTGGCTAGATTACAAGAAGGTATTCTAAATGGGTTTTCATTTCATGGGTCAATACATCAAGGATCATCAGATTTTAAGGTTAGTACATTCAATCCACACCAACCAAGTAGCACTGTTATCTTTAATGATGATGAGCGAGTTCTTCAATCACCTTATTTTTCTCAATTCATGAAAGTGGAGTATGCCCACCAAGTGTTCGAGGAAATGCCTAAAAGGGTTAGAAATGATATTCAAGAGCCCATTAATCATGAATATGAATCTAAAAACAGAAATCAAATTCAAGAACCAAGTAAAGAATATGAAACTGAAAAAGAAATTCATGACTTAGTTGGTGATGATGAGTCAAGACAAAATAAAAATGATACTAGCATGTTTGAATACAAAGTTGGTTCTCTAAATCGAGTTTTGATTACTCAAGAATGGGAACAAATCAGTCATGTTAGGTATCTTTACGCAGCGGAAATAAACAGAATATTTTACGCACGCACACAAAAGCAATAAGAACACGAGAATTTATAGTGGTTCGGTCAAGATGACCTACGTCCACTCTCTGCAATTAGGTATTTTATTAAGCTCAAGGGACAAGATTACAATACAATGACATGCTCTATATATAAGAATAATTAGGGTTTTAAGAAGCTTCAATGGGCCAGGCCCATAACTTCATCCGAAAGCCCAAAGGCCTTCACACCTTAACAATCTCCCACTTGAAGGCCTTGCGAATACTCCAGCTAGCCATATAAGTACAAAGCAACCCTGTCATCAGTAATCTTCAAGTAACAAAAATCCTCCAAGCCTTCAATTCCAAAGAACAAGCTAAGATTTCAATCCAAATCCCCTAGTTGCAGAGGCCCCTTCTCATCAATTACTTGAAAGGGCCCGTTGAAGCTCCCCGAGCTCCAACCCAGTCGTGGTAAATTCCACCAGCGACCCATCCTCTGTCTCAACTGGTTTACACGATCCACCAGATTCAGAGATACACCGAGAACCACTAACACTCTCCAAATTCAGCAAACAATCACCAGGAGAGATTTTTCCAGTCGTAGTCTTCAAAACCCAACGATTCTTCTTGACTGTACCTGGAACATGCCCCATGCTCCCACTGTCACAAAATCTTCTGACTGGTTTAGACTTATGACCCCATTCAGCTACAATCTTTGCTCTAGACTTCATGTTTGCAAAATGAACTCTCTTAGCAGCAGATTTAGCGAACCTGACTTTGACTTGCTTAACCGGGTTGATCAGTCCCTCAGCAGGTACCTCCACCATGTACAATGACCCATGCTTATCACCACGAGCAATCACCCGGTTCCCATTGATTACCCTCCATTTACCACCACCAAACTTGACTTCCAGTCCTTGTTCATCCAATTTACTAACAGAAATTGATTTCTTCTTCAAACCTGGAATCACTTTGACATTCTTCAAGTTCCATGTAGTTCCCAATGGAGTCACCAAATCAATATCACCCATGCCCATTACATCAAGCATTCTGCCATCAGCGAGACGTACCTTCCCAAAATCACCTGTTTTCAGATTCACCATCATTTCACCGATGTGTACGGCGTGAAACGAAGAACCAGAATCCATGATCCAAGAGTCCACACTGTTTTCAGCCTCAAGAATTAACACGTCACCATCATTGACATCCTCAGCAGCAGTGTTCAGACTTTTCTTTGGACATTGACTCTTAACATGTCCATCCTCGTTGCAGATCCAACACCTCACATTTTTCCGAGTCCGAGTTGAACTCTTTCCCCAACTCCCACTGGCTCGGCTATTTTCCCTTCCCCTGCCAACATGTAACATCTCAGAAGATGATCCAACATTTGCACTTTTCAGACGTGTCTTCACCTATCACAATGTCTCGGATCTTTTCAAATGTCATGTCGTTAGCCCCATAGAATTTGTAACAGCAGTTACAGTTCCGGACCAACTATCAGGTAGTGAAGATAGCAACACCAAGGCTCGAGTCTCATTATCGAATTTTATTCCCACTGATTCTAATCTAGTAAGAATAGACATCAGATCATTAATATAGGAGGTGACTGAGTTTCCCTCTTTCATTCTCGTCATGAACAGTTCCCTCATCAAGAACACCTTGTTAGCTGCAGACGGCTTTTCATACATATTTGACAGAGCCAACATCATACCACTTGCAGTGGTTTCTTTCATGATGTTAAAAGCAACGCTCTTCGTCAAAGATAACATAATAGCCGCTCTAGCTTTCTTGTCCTTGGAATTCCAGACTGCTTCTTCAGTTTTCTCCATACTATCCGGTTTCTTTTCCAGTACCATATCCAAATCCTTTTGACACAATAATGCCTCTATTTGCATTTTCCACCAACCAAAATCAGTGCCATTGAACTTTTCGATCACAGTCTTCCCGTCTTCAGCCATAGTAGCAAAACAGAGACAAAACAAACGAAGCAGGCACACTGAATAGTTGATAACCAGTCAACAAAGGATAGACAAACCAGATCCGGTACTTCCAACCAAAGCCCTGGAACCCGAAACACCCAACCCGACGCTTCACCTGCAAAACCTGAGCGAAACCAGCAACTCCAAGAGATCCCAGCCGGAACTCTAATCGCAAAAATCACTCAAAAAACAGCCTCCAAAACAGCAGTAGCAAAACAGAACCGAACAACTGAAAAAACAGAAAAAATTATGCCAGTACTGCTCACGGCCGAAAACACCGTTCACGGCCGGAAAACAATGTTCACGCTGGAAAACACTGTTCACGCCGGAAAACACTGTTCACGTCGGAAAACACTGTTTACACTCTGTACTGTGGCGGCGGCTGCGGAGGAACCCTAGGTGGCGGTGGCGGCAGAAACCTTAGATAGCGGTGGCGGTGGCGGCAGAAACCCTAGATAGCGGTGGCGGCGAAAATCTTCAAGAGCCTGATGCTCTGATACCAGTTGTTAGGTATCTTTACGCAGCGGAAATAAACAGAATATTTTACACACGCACATGAAAGCAATAAGAACACGAGAATTTATAGTGGTTCGGTCAAGATGACCTACGTCCACTCTCTGCAATTAGGTATTTTATTAAGCTCAAGGGACAAGATTACAATACAATGACATGCTCAATATATAAGAATAATTAGGGTTTTAAGAAGCTTCAATGGGCCAGGCCCATAACTTCATCCGAAAGCCCAAAGGCCTTCACACCTTAACAATGAGGTCTTAAACAACGTTGATGCTTGTTTTTCTAACAAATTGTTCAAGAATTATGGTACTTTACTTGAGGAATTAATGAAGCATAATCATAGGTGGGAGCTTGGGAAAATATTATGTGTGGATAAGGTGTATTCTGCTGATCATAAATTGGATACTGAAGATCCACTTATTGTTTTTAATGATGTTTTGGATATTGAAAAAGAAGCTGGTGTAGTCAAAGAACTAAAAGACACTAAGACTTCAGATCTTGTAGCAATTGTCATTGAGTTTATGGCATGTCAAGATGCTAAAAGATGGGTGATGATTTTAGGTGAGTGTGTAACGGTTGTACAATCCCGTGGTACAGAGGGTTATTTTGTTAACAAGAGTAGCATAACTAAAGTTGCAACTTCAATAGACCAAGTTGGGAATAGGATCCGGGTCCAAACATCTGACAAATCGACTACAAGAGGCACATGGCATTGTGAGCAGATTGTAGTTATTCAATCTGTGAAAAATAGGATGTCAAATAGTTATTCAGATGTGGAGTTGCCACCAAAATTTGATAGAGTTGGCATTGGAAATTTGATTTTGACCACTTATAAAGACAAGAGATGGGTTGCTATATATAGACGACCAATTTCATCTCGTGTAGTAATGAAGTTTAATAATCTGTCGGATGCATCTGATGTAAACCTTAGTCTAGATATATCCTTTTTGTGCCAATCCAACGTGAAAATTAAAGACGATTATAAACAAGGTGGTCAATCTTTATGTGTTAGTAAGTTCTATCACACAAGATACCTAGCAAGAATACAGTTGTGTGTGTATGGTCCTTTTTGTGGTGTAATTGATATGTGTCTTAT
Organism: Flaveria linearis; assembly: GCA_024085815.1. NCBI lineage: Eukaryota > Viridiplantae > Streptophyta > Magnoliopsida > Asterales > Asteraceae > Flaveria > Flaveria linearis. The sequence goes on along the minus strand of CM044016.1, from coordinate 33,706,459 downwards.
GTTGGAGGAGTTGAATAACAGTGCTTTGAAACTAAGGGGAGCAAATTATGGAACTGCAATGAAATACTATTGGTCTCTGGAAGGTATAATGAAATATTTGGTGAGGGCTATATGTATCATTTGGATCTTGCCGAGTATTCAAAATAGCCAACAATATGTTCAAGATATTATTAATGACCTAACTGGGAAGTGGCTTCGTAATAAGCAGATACGATGCATTTGGGATACCCAAGTTGTTAGTACTAAAGAAACAAACAAACAAACAAACAAACCCAGTATATCCCGCTCAAGAGCAGGGTCTGGGAGGGGTAGGTGTAGGCAAGTCTTTCCTCCACCCAGATAGGTGGAGAGACCGCTTCCAAAGAGACCCCCGACTCACTGTCAAAAGCCATAACGCTAGCGAATTAGTATATAATCAAAGATACGATAAATGATACGATAAATGATACAGCCCACAACATACAACATACAGTAAAATATCACCAGAAGGAAAAAAAATGAACAAGCATACATCATAAAAGCAGCAAGATTCCCCTAAAAAGGGCAGAAGCGGGCTACATACACAACAAGCCCCGCAACACGCAATCAAAAAGTCCCTTCGTAGATGCAGAACCCATTAAAAGTCCTTAATTTTAATTCTACGCCTCCACTCACTCCTATCCTCAATCATGTGCTCGGAGAGGTGCAAGTGTACCATATCTTTCCTAATTTTCTCTTCCCAAGTCAACCTAGGTCTTCCTCTACACTTCCTACCCTCTAGTATGATGTTCTCGACTGCTCTAACCAGTGCAGCCATTGGTCTTCTCTTGACATGCCCAAACCATCTTAATCTTCCCTCTCGTATTTTATCTGCAATAGAAGCCACTTCTAACTTCTGACACAACATTTCCTTTCTTATCCGATCCATTTTTGTGTTTCCACACATCCACCTCAGCATTCGCATTTCTGCAACCTCAATTTGTTTCTCGTGCGATTTCTTTATGGCCCTGCAGTCTGTTCCATATAGCATAGCTGGGCGTACCGCCACTCTGTATAGTTTTCCCTTTAGTTTTGCTGAAAACCTCTTATCACATAAATTCCTGATGTTGCTCTCCACTTGCACCATCCTGCTTGAATGCGGTGCGTTACATCGCTGTGTATCTCTCCGTCCTCCTGCAGGTACGAGCCCAGGTATTTGAACCTAGACGTTCGTGGGACCGGCATACCCTGGATACTGACTTGGGTGTCCTCTTCCGCCTCGTCGCCAAAGTTGAATGCATGTATTCCGTCTTAGAGCGACTTATCCTTAATCCTCTGTGCTCTAGTGCTGCTCTCCACTGCTCTAGCTTGTCGTTAAGCATTGTTTTAGATTCTGATATTAATACAATATCATCCGCAAAAAGCATGCACCACGGGGCTGACTGTTGTATAGATTTGGTCATCTCATCCAACACTACTGTGAAGAGAAATGGGCTCAGTGCAGATCCTTGGTGGAGTCCCACTTCCACTGAGAAGGTGTCTGTGTCTCCTACCGGTGCTCGCACACACGTTTTTGCCCTGTCATACATATCCTTAATTATTTTGATATACCTCTCTGGTACCCTTCTAACTCGTAGACTTTCCCAGATTAGTTGTCGCGGAACACTGTCATATGTCTTTTCTAGGTTGATGAATACCATATGAAGGTCCCTTTTCTTTTCTCTATATTTCTCCATTAATCGCCTTACGACGTGTATGGCTTCTGTTGTAGAGCGTCCTGGCATAAATCCAAATTGGTTTATCGCTATCTGAGTTTCCCGTCTAATTCTCATGTCAATAACTCTTTCCCATAATTTCATCGTGTGACTCAACAGCTTTATTCCCCTGTAGTTTTCGTAACATTGAACATCTCCTTTTTTCTTATATACGGGGACTATGACACTGGTTCTCCACTGGTCTGGCATCTTCTCTGTCTTAAAGATAGTGTTGAATAAGTCTGTTAACCATTGGAGACCCTCATCACCCAGGCATTTCCACACTTCAATCGGTATGTTGTCTGGCCCCACTGCTTTAGCCCTTCCCATTTTCTTCATAGCTCTTGTAACTTCGTCAACTGTGATGCTTGTACAATAGCAGTTGTTTTGTTGCGTTGTTTGTGTTGTTCTATCTATCTCAGTCTGTTGACTTGGGTTCCTTATGTTGAAAAGGTTATCGAAGTAAGTTTTCCATCTCACCTTGATTTCTTTCTCCTTCACCAAAACCTTTCCATCCACAGCCTTTATGAACTTCACCATTCTCAAGTCTTGTCTTCTACTTTCTCTTGCCTTGGCTATCTTAAACATGTCATGCTCTCCTTCTTTCGTCTCTAATCGTTTATACATCATCTCGTACGCCGTGTTCTTTGCCTCTGACACCGATTTTTTCGCCTGTCGCTTCGCCTCTTTGTATTTTTCTTTTAGCTCTGCGCGTTTTTCCTCATTGTTACAGCGTATAAGCTCTCTAAAACTTTGTTGTTTGGTTCGTATCTTTTCCTGTACATTTTCGTTCCACCACCAGGATTCCTTATGACCGACTGTCCTTTTTGTTGTAACTCCAAGCGTTTCTTTAGCTGCTTGGATAAGCCTAGTTGCCATATCCTCCCACTTTTGGTTTGCATCTTCCTGTGGTCCAGTCTGGTTCAGTGGTATGACCTTATCTCTAAAAATGGTAATCTTTTCATCTTTGAGCTGGCCCCATCTGATCGTAGGTCTGACTCTCTTGTTCGGTAGGGCAATTTGTCTCTTTAGGCGTATATCCGCCACCAACATATGGTGTTGTGTCATAACTGACTCTCCCGGTATTGCTTTACAGTCCTTCCACGAGCTATGATATTCTCTCCTCGTCAATATATAGTCTATCTGCGTGTGTCTTCCACCGCTGCTAAACGTGATTAGATGCGATTCTCTTTTTTTTAAAACGAATTAATGATGCCTAGGTCATGCGCTACTGCAAAGTGGGAAGCTCCCTACTGCCGTCATTCCTAAGACCATACCCGTAGCCTCCATGCACCAGTTGGAAATGCTCATTATCCTTACCGATATGTCCATTAAAATCTCCTCCTATGTATATCTTATCTTCTCTCGGTATGTCGCCCATAACGTGATCTAAACTCTCCCAGAACTTCTTTCTTTCCGTTTCTCCTAGTCCAACATGGGGTGCATATGCGCTAACTACTGCCACTACCTCATCCCCTATTACTATTCTTAACAACATAATTCTATCATCGTATCTTCTCACCTCCATAACATTATCATGAAGTTCCTTAGCAACTAGAAAACCTACACCGTTTTTGGTTCCATCAGACCCTGAATACCATAGTTTATAACTATTGCACTCTTTTGCTCTCCCACCCCGCCATCTAGTCTCCTGAAGGCACGCTATCTGAACCCTATGTTTCTTCAGCACATCAATTAACTCGAGTAACTTACTAGTTAGGGTTCCTACATTCCACGATGCCACCCTTAATCTACAAACCTTATTTCCTGTCTTCGCACCTCTCGTCACCGAACATGATCTCGGGGCAGCATAATAGCTCCTACTATCTATTATACCCGACAAAGTCCACTAAAAGTACCAGAAAAACACGGACAACACAGAAGAAAGAAACGCAGCACAAGTATAGCACAATCAAAAGGGAATAGTCCCACGAGGTCAACAATACACTAGGAGCACACAAACAAATCAAGACACAGAAAAAAAATCAAATCACACGATGCTGGTACCCCTAACAAAGACCACAAGAACTTAATCAAAAATAGCAACAATGATCACCACTTCACACAATGACACACTATCCTGAGTATAGATTCAAATAAGCCAATAAAAACCTATCTAGAGAACAGTTCTAAGATTAACCAGAAATGAAGACAACAAGCCCCAAGTTGTTAGTACTAGTGATGCAAAATACATTTTAGATTCTAAAGGTGTGGTGGAGTTAATCGATGGGTCTTCTAAGGAAAGTAAGGAGCCTGCTAATGGTGATGATTTTGAGAATAACCAACAATACATTATTGTTTATGTTGGCAACTATCACCAATTTCATACCTTTGGGGCTGGTGTTAAATGTGACTCTTTTCAATAACAAAAGATAGAAGGATTAACATGGAACATACTTACTAAGCATGTGAGAGCTACTAATAGTAAGATGAGAATGGTTAAAGATGATATCACCCAAGAAATTCAAGCTCATTTTTCTAATTTAGGAGACTTGAATTGTGTTACGAACAAGAATATCTTTAAAGGAAGAAAGTGGGTGCATTTATGGCATAGATGGAAATCAAAAAAAAATAAAAATAAAAAGTGTGGGATGGGATTCAATTATGGCCTGCATAACACTACAAAATCCGGTCCATATTCAGTAATCATTTAGTTTTAAACTTGTCACAAACTAGAGTTCTGTTGAAGTTTCTAGTGTTCATCTCAAACAGAAGCTATTATTGGACATGAAGCATTAAAACCCATGGATTATATTGAATGCTGCTTTGTTGGATTTGAAATTGGCACTAGTACGAGTCAATCATGTAAGGCCCAATTGATATCTCATGCAAAGGAAGGATGAAGGCTAGCTTGACAATGGGTTTTCCCTAGTAGTGGTGACCAAGTCATCCTTTCTGGTTCATGTTACTATTGGAGTAGTAGGACTAGTTGTCATTAAATTGTTGTAGCAGATAATTTTTGGGATTTTTTTTTCATTGTTTGATTTCTTTATAGTTCTTGGGGTCAAGAACTCTTCAAGGGGAGAGTATTGTTACATGTCAAATAAGTAGAGAGAGGGCTTTTGTAAATGTAGCATAGTATGAAGATTATCATTGTAAATGGGAGTAAATGTGTACTTAAACAATAGGGAAGAACGTAATGAGATTAGCTATTGATTTTGAGAGTAATCTCCTTCTTCTCTGTGTTTTCTTCTTCTTCTCTATCTTTAGCTCTTGATTGTTCTTGATTACCAATTGTGTTCCTAACACCCTCGTATTGATATTAGTGTTAATGAGGATAAAAAAAATCGTGAGGATGAAAGTGTTATGAAGAGGTAGCAACATGGGCTGGTTAGACACGTTGGGTAATGGGTCAAAACAGACTCGAGTTAAAACAAGTCATTTTCAAAAGTAAGGGTAAAAACTGTTGGGTTGGGCTGCAAACACAATAACTAACACATTAACTATAACTAGAGTTGATTCCCCGACGCGCGTTGCGCGTCTTAAATCGACCGTCGAATAAACATAGCAGAATAGTGTTTGTGGCTCAGAACCAACTGTCAGTTTACGGTGACTGACGACATTTACATTGTATCATCCCAACCACAAATCAATAAAAAAGAATGTCTCAAACAAACATACGTTCATCATCACTGATGAAATGCACCACGCGTATGCAAACCCAACAACAATTAAGAATTATCAAAGATCAACCAAAAAATAGAAAACCGAAAACAAACCTTGCAAATGATATTGCTACACAAAGGAAATCGCCACCACAAACAGATTTATGATAAAAATGGCTCTCAGATGTGGCCTGCACATCATCATTGAGCAACATGGAACCATTAAACGACGGCTGACATATGCAAACTCAACAACAATACTGAAGTATTAAAGAGCAACCAAGAAAACATGAAACTGTAAACAAACTTTGTAAATGGTATTGTTTCACAAAGCAAATCGTCACCAACACCAGATCTATGATATGGCTCTCAGATGTGGCCTGCACATCATCATTGAGCAACCTCAAATTTTATGTGAATATCACTTAATTAACTCGCATGGTCGAAAGTACGACAGCTAACATATACATATTTTTTAAAGATAAGGCTCAGAAGCGGTTGCTCGTTGTGGCTGCAAACAACATGTTTACCACGCCGGACAAGCAAGCATAAACCGTTCATTACATCATCGCCTGCCTACCAGATTTTCTTTCATTCAAAAGTTGAGAGCCAAAAGATCGTTTGTTGCGGCTGCAAAAATCGTGTTTCCCTCGCCGTGTTGGCCTCGCCATAACAACGAACATGACCTTCTTTACATCATCATCACCTTTAAACAAATGCAAAAATTACCTCTAAACACATAATGAGCAGTTGGGAGCATGCATAGGGTCTCGGATGACGCCAAGATCATCGTCATGGACAACCACAGAAGCTAAAACATGTAGAATCAAGAATCAGTTCCAGAAATTCCAGATCTACAACTTTCTCAAGGTCTCAGATGAGGCCAACCTCACCATCGTCGAAAACAACAATTTACATACCAGTAATCCTTCAAAAATTCAAAGTCGACAGCATGCACAGAGCCTCGGATAAGCCCAAGCTTGTCGTCATCGACAAGAACAAAATCTGAAACATTTAGAAGAACGATTTAGGTTAAAAAACTCCAGATCTACACAGCCTCAGTTCAATAAAAAAACCCACAATTGAAGGAAATGGCTAACCCTATAAGATACCCAAAACTGACACCTCGGTCGAAGTGCAGCGCAGAAACCACCGAAGGTGGCTGGTAACGGCCACCGGCGGCTTCCGGCGCACACAACGTGAAGTCATGAACCCTAGGTGTTGGCGGTGACACAACAAAGAGCACCATAGAGATATCCGTAGACAGATAAGGGAGGTGAACCTGTCAACGTTCTCAGATGTGGCATGCACATCATCATTGACACAGATGTCACCGGCGGTGATTCTCAAGACGGAGGTAAGCAGCGCCGGTCGACGGAATCGTTGGGTGACGATTTGCCCTCGCCGCGACATAGGCACCACCTAAGGCGGCACAAACAGGCCACCGGTGGCGTCTGTCACGACATTCTTAGATAGTCGGGCAGCGAGAACAACCTACCACACGACCGTCGCCACATACCTTAACCGACAACAAAAAATGGTTAGCTATCACGTCAAGCGGCAAGGAAAGTCGAAACACCACCGTCACCGCCTGCCATCACCACGGCAACCGCCATCTGCACAGAACCCAAGAATAGAGAAATAAGGCACCTGTTCGCGATGGAAACGAAGGGGCAAATGTGCAGCCGGAGACGACAGGCGAGGATACCACCCGACGACGTCGCACAACCACCGTCACATCTTCCTCTGTCGATAGTAATGAGGGGGTGTAACTTGTGATGAGTATGTTAAAGAAAGGATGATAAAGACGGTGGTAGGTGGACCCAAAAACGAACGGCCGAGATCGGGAGGAGCAACGTCGCCGTAGAAGAACGCATACGGTCGAACCCCACCAGAAACACCACCGGAACCCCGCACAATCTTCTTGAACATCTGTCTTTTGCCTTTGATGTAAGATAATGCCACGAAGCTGTTTTGAGGTACACGCGGCAGATGGTTACCCAAGCAATGTGCTGCTCACCGTTGATCATAAAACAAACGGCTTAGATTCCATATATTACTGTTCATCACGGTTTGCTAAATTAATATTATGTAATTATGAAAACAACATTATTAATTATAATAATATAAAAGGGAGTGAGCCTATAATGAAAGTAAAAGCACAGTTTACATATCAGAAAGGATAAAATAGACATGAGGAAACATCCCTGATATTTGTTTCTTTAATTTATTTATGAAAGCTTGTATATTCATATCTCACTAACAAAGCCATTAAATAGCCATAATAGTTTTCTAATTTCATGTGATAATCTACAGACCACAGGAACATCACAAACCTAACTAACGATTAGAATCAAATTAACCAATCACTACCTGAAGCGAGTCAGCCACCAAGTCCAACTATCAACTCACCAAGGAACAAGTGTGACTTGTAAATCCCTGAATTTGAATTGTTATAACTGATACCTCATTCATCTATCGACTACTTACACTTCACAACACAGACGAATAAGTTCATGGTTGAACGGGCATTCATTTGCAAACCCATAATGACAGTAAATACGCAATCACTTGTATCATTTACAAAACATAATGCTCAAGCCAGTCTAATAAGTGCACAATCATGTAAAAGATGAACCACAATAAAGGTGATAAAATGCAGTGTCACTGGGTCAAAGAATGAGACTTCATTGTCATTCATATTATGCAATACAAGCAAAGAGCAATTACAGTTACTCCACATAATGATATCAGCCCAAATAGGCTTCAAATCAACTTCATATTTGAAAAGTAGTTCTCATTTGTTGAAATGTATGTATAAAGCAATACCTAGAAGAGACTGCAAAAACGCTCATAGCTTCGTTCAGCCATCTTTCTCATGTCCCCTTGATGCATACACCGGTTACCAGTTCTAATGGGACCAAAACTAACATTAATCAACATAGCTCACACTGTTTCCCAAGAAGTGGTGTATTTATATGTGACTGAACCATGGCAAGAACATGGGTCAAATTAACCAAACAAACCCTTAAATTATCCATGCTCATAGAGCCTAGATATGCTATCTTCCCATTTATCATCGACTTCAAGACTGTTAACTATTTGAGTCAATTCTACAAGACTAAAACCTGGTACACTAAATCCTCTCTCCATCATCAAACACTTCATTCTGGTTACATCTTCCCACCGCCCTGCTACCGCATAGATTATGATAAGCAGCATCTGATATGACTGATTCAATGGGTCACTCTCAATCAAAGCTTCTGCAACCTGTTCTCCTACAGCCACATCACCTTTAAAACGACATGATCCTAGTAAACCAGCCCATGTTGATGATTGGGGCGACATATTAATGTCAACTGGCATATTCTTCAAAAATTCAACTGCATCATGAACTAAACCGTGGCTAGCATAGAGATTAGCCATGCACCAATAATGTGCAAAATTGGGCTTTACATTAAAAACATCAGTCATTTCAAGAAAATGGCTCTTACCTTCCGACAACAAGCCTAATCGTGCACAGGCACATAATGCTCCCACATAAGTGGCTTCATCTGGAATTAACTCACCTAGGTCTACCATTTCACCAAATAACCGAAGCCCATGTTTTGGGTTTCCATATATCGACTGTCCTGCAATCATTGCATTCCAACATACCAAATTCTTGATCGACATTCCATCAAAAATAACCTGAGCAACATCTGGCTTACCACATTTACTATACATATCGATTAGAGCCGTGCCAATAATTATAGTTACATCCACCAACATTCGGATAACAGAAGCATGAATCGATCTTCCCTCTTTCAATCTACAAGACCTGCCACAAGCAGTAACCACACTCACAACCGTCGTGTCATTCCACCGGACACCAGTCCTGACCATCTTCCTAAACAACTTCAGCACAAGTCCAGGGTTCTTAACATCCAAATAACCCTTCATCAAGGCATTCCAAGATACCACATTTCTCTCAGGCATTTGATCAAACAACCGATGAGCACATCCCATGTCACCCACTTTCACATACCCATCGACCATAGAGTTCCAAGACACCAAATCTCTCACAGGCATTTCATCAAATACCTTCCATGCAACATCATTCAACCCACAACTAGCATACATATGAATCAAAGCATTCTCCACCTGCAAAGTTCTATCAACCCCAACCTTTACACACTGCCCATGCCACTTTCGACCCAATATCGACTCCCTCGATTTCGAACACGAGCTAATAAGCGGTGGGAATGTAAAACAATTGGGTTTAAACAACACCCCATCTTCCTGAAGCATTTCAAAGTAAAAATTCCCAACTTTGTGGGGCAAAGAACCGCAAGCATAAGCCTTGATTACAGTATTTACACAGAAAGTATCAGGGTAATCAATACATTTGAAAATCAGTAGTGTGTAATCAATGTCGCAAAAATTCAAAGAAAGCTTCAAAACCCTACCACCAATAGATGGATTTTGCAAGAATCCTGAAGTTGTTAAGCGACTTTGGATCTGGTGAAATTGGGTCAAGTTTTGGCATGTTTGTATGAGATTTAGTATTCTATCTTTCAAAGTGAAATCAGATGTGAATTCAGAGGAATAAAAGTAGCTTCTTTTGGGATTTGAGATGGGGTTTATCTGAAAACCTTGGTTTCTTGCGTATCGAAGGAGCTCTCGCATTAAGGCTCTTGCCATTCATCTCCAGATCAGGGTGTTAAAGGGTACGTTAAAGGTTGACATCTTATGCAGCTGCCATGGCCTATTGCTTTAGGTTTTGTGAGGTATCGACTTCTTTTAAGTTGCTGTTTATTTTTTTTAACGGCAACGTCCGATCCTGTTTCGAAGTAGTATGTTATTTTAATCGAGTCCATTTATTCGTTTTTTAGTTGGAATCGCACCCTCAACCCCCTCATGAGAAAACTTATTATTGAGAAAACTCACCGGCTCAACTCTGAGCATTTTGCTTAGAGTGATATTTGAACTCATAACCTTCCTTTATTTATATGAGTACCTCATATTAACCAATCAGATTAAATATCATTGATCTTTAATGTTGTTTGTGAATTGTGATTGCATAACTTTTTAAGGATTGTCCTTTAATTTAGTTTTTATATATTATATATATATGTTAATTTATCTTTAAATTTAGTTTTTATATTATATATATATATATGTGTTAATTTATTTAGTTTTTACCAATTACAAATATTTTAATTATTTAATCAAAATATCAAACAACCCTAAAAGTGAAACCTCTAATTCTGTAATCCCTTATTCATTTTTATCACAACTCACAACTTTACGATTCAAAATCACCTCTCGACACTCGTCTCCAACCTCCGACCCTTGCCCCTCTGCTCGGTTGCTCCATGCGGCCCTGCCATCCGGGTGGTTGTCCCCTTCACCATTTCACCTTCACCTTTCGGTGGCTCCCTAAACCTCACTGCGACACCGCGACACCGTCACCGGATCTGCATTTGCCTGCCTCCGACGGCGTGACCGGAATTTCCTGACCTTGTTTCTAATCAAGGTATCTTAAGGTTATATGTGTTTCTTTTAGTCATAGAAGAAGTTAGATTTGCTTCTTTTAGGCATATAAGATGTATTTAAATTGTAAAACCGAGCCGAGTTTGAGATTAGGTTTGTTTCTTTTAATCGACAACCCAACCTGTATTTCCAGACCTTGATCCTAACTTATTTTATATGTTTTATCTGTTACTTTGTTAACTTTGGGTTGGAACTTGAAAGTTGTAACTCTTGAGTCTTGAATGAATTATTAGTTTTGTTTTAAATTGTAACACGAAACCGAGCAAAACCGAGTGCTCGGTTAAAACCGAACCGAGTTCGAGCATAAAGTTTGTGCTCGAATTTGTAAATTCAAACCGAACGAGCCGCTCGATTTGAAACCGAACCGAGTTCGAGCAAAGCTATGTTCGGTTTGGTTTGGTTCGTGAACAGCTCTAATTGTGGCTAGGGTGTAAAAGAAGCAAAAACCCAAAAAGAAAGAAAACCGACTCTATTCGTAACCCAGAAAAATTGAATATAGTTCTGAATTTGGTTTTTGTTACTAAGTGTCTTTGAATTGTGAGTATGTTTTTTTCTTCGGTTAATTATTAGGATAATCGAAAAGAATTCGATTAAATAAATCAAATAGTAACTGGTTTATCGAATAACCAAACAGAGTAAAACGGATTAATTCATTTTATTTGGTTGAGTTCATTTCGGTTAGACAAACCGAACGAAATAAATCGGTTGAATCTATTTAAACGGTTTATTTCGTTGAACTTTGTTCGATTACACAAACTTATAATTTGAATAGGTTCAGTTTTCAGATAGGCTAAATAATTTTTTAATTAGAATATACCGATATCCAAACCAACAAACACTCTAATTGTTACGACTAAACATTCCCACACATTATTTAAATTTGTTACACTCATTTATTGAAGTAATCTGTTTAATTTTCCATATTCATTTCCATTTTCATTGTCATCAACAGAATTGGTCTTATTGTTTAACGTTTTAAGGAGGTCATTGAGACTTTAAGTCGGGTGTATATTTATATTAACCCATTTATTCTATTACACATTTATAAAGGTTGGTTGGCTTTTTTTATTATTTTATTGAGTCTCAACTTTGCCAATATACACGTGGAGTATTTCTTGGTTGTTAGTCCAGTGGTTTGGTGTTACTTCCCTTTAATTAAAGACTCACGTTCGAACTCATTGAGCAACATTTTCTTGCGTAACTTTCTTTTTCCTTTTTTCGTAACTTTCTTTTTCCTTTTTTCGTAACTTTCTTTTTCCCATTTCCATACTATATTTTGTCAAATACAGTTCTTGCAAATAAAAAATATAACTTGGCTCTTAGTTCATTAGCAAGCTTACGCTTCTGTTTAACTCGATGACACGGTTTTGTCTATGGGTGCATGTTTTTGTTTTCTTTTTCTTTTTTTTTTTCTTTTTTCTCTAAATTACTTATAAATATTAGTTCTTTTTTACTTTCTTTAATAAATTTGTCGTTTAAATGTTAACTTCAGTTCGTGACGCAACGTGAGAGCCATAATACTCTCTTTTTTCTATGTTTCAACCACGTTATAACATCGATGTAACGCGCGTAACGAAATTCATTGACTCGCCGCACCGCGCGGGCTACTTTCTAGTTAAGTTATTCCTAAAACTACACTAATAGCAACCATAGGACTAAGTGTCCGTTTGATAACCCCTTAATACTCATTAAAAGACTTATCACTTAATAGTCTAGATGTAACCTTAAGTCTGACTAGTTAAGAGGTAACTAGTAACATGTTACCTCTTAACCATTTAAGTCATGAATAGTTAAAAGGTAAGCAATAACATGTTACCTCTTAACTATTCACACTTAAGATTACCTATTAACTATTAACAAGTAATTAAGAGGCTATCAAACATCCCTAAGTATATTAACCACTAAGAAAGAAACACTTTTAAATACAGCAACAATCTGGTTATTTATGTTTAGATAATATATAAACATGTAGGGTTTGTAAGAGAATGGACAGACACGAATAAGTCATTGTTCTTGTTCATTCGTTTAAATGTTATTTAACAAATAAATGGTTCACAGACAAATGTAAAATGAACACTAACAAAGGCAAAACGAACATATATAAAGAAGCACTTGGTTCAAGATATAAAATGAGATCAAGAACGAGCATTTGGTTTAGTAAAGAAGATGAGATCAAGAAACCTTATTAGCAGAGCAATAACAAGCACATGTGACTAGCAATTGAAGCTAACTTTACTTTAAGGGAGTGGTGGTTAAAGATAAGGGTTCAACGTTGATTGAAAAAGGAATGTCGAAAGGGAAGCAACGTGTAATACCGCAAACCTTAATATAATAGGTGTACATGCGCGAAGTATGAAAATTTACTTTCATATATTGTCGTGTGAATAAGATGATTATTTGAATGATGACATGTGATGTCAAGATTTTACTATTTTAAGAAAGCGTTAAATAATAATAAAATATTTAATTTTTGATCTTACTTCGTTTTTAACGAAACTTAGGTTAACTCGTAGACAAAAATGAGCTCATCCCGACGACATAGTTAAAATTTTATAGAACTTATATTTTAGAAGTTATGAGAGAAAAATGTAACATCGCGTATTTGCGTTAAATAAAAAAAATAATTTTGTTTAATACGTTGATTGTTAATTCCAATAATCTCAATAATCATAATAATAATAATATTGCTATTGATAGTTGTAAGAATTATAAAAAAAATAAAAATAAATAAACAATTATAAAAAAATTGGATTTAAAAAGTCTAGGGGGTATCTTGTAATTTACGAAACTTATTTTATAAGACCTTAGCATAAAATAACAAAACAATCAAACTATAGGGACCATTTCTGTAATTTCGCAAAACACACCCAACCCCACCCCCCTTCTTCCCCGTTTCTTTTCCTCCCACGATCGGCCAAAAATCCGCAACAAATTGGGCACTAAAACTTATAATAATGAAATTAATCGGAAGTGGACGAATATATATATGTTTCTAATCGAATTCTATACTCAAACTCATACAAAACACACACAAACATCACCTTCGTGTACCACCATAACCGTCGACCTGCAACTCTATAAAAACCCATTCTTCGATCGATTTTAACTAAATTGGATAAGGGGCTTTCAATTCCCATCATCATTTGAAGCTTTCTTCAAGTTTAATTCGATTATAATCACTGTTTGAGCATCATTCGATTGGCACCTTTGTCGCGGATCTATTCTTGTTAAGTTCAACACTAATTCAATCATATACGAGGTAATTCCACACACCCACACACTCGATTTTTCATGGGGAACAAAAGCCCTATGATTACAGAAGCAATTAAAATCGAATTGAACCTCAATTGGAGAGGATTCGAACTAGGGCTCGTTTGGGAATTGGGGGTTTAATGGAATTTGTGTTTAAAACGATTAAAAGCTGAGATCTACCGCAGCTTAGGCCTTTGTTCCACCGGTCCACTCATCACATTCTACACAAGAGGTCCCGGGTTCGACCCCGGGCAACCTCACTATTTTTTTAGGCCATTTTTAAGCCTTTAAAAATTATGGAAAAATTTATAAAAATTATAAAATGTTTTTACAAATATTAAAAAATTTTTAAACAACTTAATTATTTTCTGAAATTTATTTTAACATTTTATTTATTTTATTAAATGTTTTAAATAAATAAAATGACAAATATTACAAAATTATTTCTATAAAAGTGAACTTTTAATAATAATTTAATTTATTAAATTATTATTGGACACTATATTACTTTTAATTATTCAAGATAATTATAATTATATATGTTTTATAGATTCACAGATTATTTACAAAAAGTCATTTTGTGTTACTTAAATAATTAAATATTTTAATTAATTATATCATATAATTAATTAATAAAATTAATTATTTTTTTTCCACACTTTAACAATAAATCAAACGATTATGCGTATTGACACATTTTTATTAAATTTTAAACGTAATTACTTTCAATAAATTCATTTTATTTATTTTAAGACATTCAAACTAAATAAATTAAAAACCCAATGGAAATCCTAATACATTCCCAAATTCTCAAATCACTATTATTCTAATTCGAGGCACCGTTCCTTAGGTTAATCATAAGGAAATCGTTGGCGCCTAATCTATCACGTTCAAATTCTAAATCTCATCAATCAAGTGAGTATTCATATCCTCTTTTTATATCATTTCTTATTTGGGGGAAATCATGTGATATAATATTCAATCATGATATTCTATTGTTATTTCATTCTAAATTCAATTCAAGACATGTTATGTTATTATTTGCAACTATGTGAACTTACTATGATAAACTGGACGACAGTAAAACCCTAATTCAATCAATCAATCCTGGTATCAATGGTAGATCTACTGGTTTGGATAACACACCCCATATGAATAGTCAAGTGGTGATTGTGTATCAATGGTAGATCTACTGGTTTGGATAACCCACCCCACATGGCTTACGAGCGGTGATTGTGCCAGAGGCAATAGTCAATCTATGGTGTTTGTGTGCGAGTCTATTATTTGCAAGTGTCAAGTCAAGGGGTTTATATTGTATCGGTTTATCTATATGCTTTGCTATTGCAATATAAGTCTTAACGTTACCTTGTGAATTGGATTATTCTCAATCAAACAATCAATCTATATGTATATTCAAAATTATGTTTACTCACCGGCTAATTTTTAGCTGACTCGTTACTTTTCACATGATTTCAGGTTAAGCAAGTTAGTGGACTTTTACATGCTCATTTAAGACCCGGACTTAGTCAAAATAAAAGACAATTACTATTTGTGACTTCAACTGTTGTTATTGCTTATGTTAAACTCATGTTATCTTGTAATCTGATTTTAATATTATTTCCACTATTAGACAATCATGTGTTATGAACAATCAATCATTCCCTCGTCCGCTCCGATGATTCCGCCGTCGGTCGGAGTGTGACAGATTGGTTTCAGAGCCATGGTTATAGGGAATTAGGTTATTAGAAATAGAATGACCTAGACTATAACTAAGTACCCTTACACATGAGTCCTCTCATGTATTTTATATGCATAGATAGGATTATATGTGCTTTACATGTTTATACTTGATTATGTGATTATATGCCTTATGTGATTCTTCTTATGCTTTGATTCTTATCAATGCACACACGAATCTTAAATTATATTCTAAGGCATTGTGTGCCTAAATCAAATGGCTCTCAAAATGAGCGTTGAATCGTTATTCGTGGTTTTCAAATTCGTCAAAGTATGTGTCTCACAACTTGAAACATGCAATGCTGGAAGAGTGGGATACCCGTATCTCACGGTGTTCTGTCTAGGCAAGGTATTCGTATAAATCCAAATCAACCGATGGATCTGTCTACCTTACCTGGGAATCCTCGGGATGAGTATCTGCTTATAGGTACGCATGTCTTCAATAAGGTTGTGTTGGACATAACACTTTGATTAGTCAACGTACTCGCTTTGATTTACGAATCAAACGATTTCACTTGGAACATCTAATTGTTATTATGCCAAATTCCCGATTGTCGTTTTCATATTGTATAACTCATATTACCCAATTCTCATAAAATATCTTAATGATATTTCAGAATGTCTTCTCGTCAAATCCGTTCACAGTCTAGAAGCTCATCAAAACAGGGGTGATTCCCTTACTTTGGTGATGATTCTTTATTCGTTTCAACAAATGGTTTTTTAATTGTGTGTTTTATGAAATTTCATCCTCTAGATTAGGGTGATTTCCTTATCTTAAGGACTGACTTCAATTATTCTCATTGGAACTTACATTTCACAAATGACATGATCTCACCAAAATAGGATTGAAACCCGTACTTTGGTGACAAATGTCAATCTTCGATTGTTTTCTTATTGTTATGAAATCCAATCATCAAGATATGCGTGAAATTCATACCTTGATGATAATTTCATTTTTATGGATTGCATTCTCTCAATGAAACGACCTCGTCAAAGTAGGAGTGAATTCTGGATTTTGATGAAGAAGTTTATCTTGTTATATTTTATTTTTGTAAAACTTCATCGTTAAGATAGGAGTGATTTCCCTTACCTTAATGGTGAGTTACCTCGTCTTATTTCTGTGGATCCTCAACAATGAGTTGGGATCGAACTTTTTGATCGGAAGGTTAGTGGTCATATCTTGAGAGTACACCATCAAGTTAGGGTGAAAACCATACCTTGATGACTATTCTCATTTCTTGATCTCCAACTTACCATGGTTGTAATCAAGTGACGAGACGCATGTAGTAACTTGAAGGGGGAAATAATGTTAGTGTTTCGACCTATCAAGCCAAAGCATAATCTTTGAACTTGAAAAGAGACCCGATCGCTTTAGGTTGATTTTGATTCCAAGCTTGGAGCACGTAGATTCTTAAATCGATTTTTTTTCCTTTATTCTCATGTTTTGACTCGATCTAGCTACATCAAACCATTTATTCCTTACCTATCGACTTTCATTGTGAGTTATCATCAAAACCTGATTACGTGATGGTAGTCTTCCTAAGCAATCTTTTGTCAAGTAAAGATATTATCTCTGATCGTGTTGGTCACTTCATCTCTCGTTTCTGGAAAAGTCTCCAATCAGCTCTCGAAACTCAACTGAATCTTAGCACAGCCTATCACGCACAAACCGACAGTCAGACTGAAAGAACGATACAAACCCTCGAAGATATACTCAGGGCTTGTGTCATTGATTTCAGTGGATCATGGGATTCTCATCTTCCGTTGATCGAATTCTCTTACAATAACAGTTACCATACCAGCATCCAGATGGCATCATTTGAGGCTTTGCATGACCGAAAGTGTCGATCTCCCATCTGTTGGTCTGAAGTTGGTGAATCACAAATTACTGGTCCGGAATTGATACAAGAAACAACCGACAAAATTCATAAGATCCGTGATAACTTGGTCGCTGCTAGAAATCGTCAAAAGCATTATGCTGATAAGCCCATGGAATACAAAGTTGGTGATCTCGTACTTCTTAAGGTATCACCTTGGAAGGGAATGATTCACCTTGGAAGGGAATGATTCGCTTTGGAAAGAAAGGAAAGTTAGCACCTCATTACGTGGGTCCATTCAAAGTGCTTGAGTGAATTGGGAAAGTAGCCTACAAGCTTGAACTACCCCAAGAGCTCAGCAATATACATCCGATGTTTCATGTGTCCAACCTCAAGAAATGTCTTGCCGATGAAAATCTCCACATTCCACTCGACGAAGTCCAGATTGATGAATCTATGCACTTTATTGAGAAACCTGTGGAAATTATGGATCAGGAAGTCAAACAACTCAAACGTAGCCGGATACCTATTGTCAAAGTCCGCTGGAAATCTAAACGTGGCCCAGAGTTCACTTGGGAACGTGAAGACCAAATAAAATCCCAGTATCTTCATCTTTTCGTTTCAGCCTCGTCGTGATTAAAATTTCGGGACGAAATTTCCTAAACAGGGGAGACTGTAACATCGCGTATTTGCGTTAAATAAAAAAATTAATTTTGTTTAATACGTTGATTGTTAATTTCAATAATCTCAATAATCATAATAATAATAATATTGCTATTGATAGTTGTAAGAATTATAAAAAATAAAAATAAAAATAAACAATTATAAAAAAATTAGATTTAAAAAGTCTAGGGGTATCTTGTAATTTATGAAACTTATATTATAAGACCTTAGCATAAAATAACAAAACAATCAAACCACAGGGACCATTTCTGTAATTTCGCAAAACACACCCAACCCCACCCCCTTCTTCCCCGTTTCTTTTCCTCCCATGATCGGCCAAAAATCCGCAACAAATTGGGCACTAAAACTTATAATAATGAAATTAATCGGAAGTGGACGAATATATATATGTTTCTAATCGAATTCTATACTCAAACTCATACAAAACACACACAAACATCACCTTCGAGTACCACCATAACCGTCGACCTGCAACTCTATAAAACCCATTCTCCGATCAATTTTAACTAAATTGGATAAGGGGCTTTCAATCCCTATCATCATTTGAAGCTTCTCTCAAGTTTAATTCGATTATAATCACTGTTTGAGCATCATTCGATTGGCACCTTTGTCACGGATCTGTTCTTGTTAAGTTCAACACTAATTTAATCATATACGAGGTAATTCCACACACCCACACACTCGATTTTTCATGGGGAACAAAAGCCCCATGATTACAGAAGCAATTAAAATCGAATTGAACCTCAATTGGAGAGGATTCGAACTAGGGCTCGTTTGGGAATTGGGGGTTTAATGGAATTTGTGTTTAAAACGATTAAAAGCTGAGATCTACTGCGGCTTAGGCCTTTGTTCCACCGGTTCACTCATCACATTCTACACAAGAGGTCCCGGGTTCGACCCCGGGCAACCTCACTATTTTTTAGGCCATTTTTAAGCCTTTAAAAATTATGGAAAGATTTGTAAAAATTATAAAAATGTTTTTACAAACATTAAAAATTTTTAAAACAACTTAATTATTTTCTGAAATTTATTTTAACATTTTATTTATTTTATTAAATGTTTTAAATAAATAAAATTACAAATATTACAAAATTATTTCCATAAAAGTGAACTTTTAATAATAATTTAATTTATTAAATTATTATTGGACACTATATTACTTTTAATTATTCAAGATAATTACAATTATATATGTTTTATAGATTCACAGATTATTTACAAAAAGTCATTTTGTGTTACTTAAATAATTAAATATTTTAATTAATTATATCATATAATTAATTAATAAATCAAACGATTATGCGTATTGACACATTTTTATTAAATTCTAAACATAATTACTTTCAATAAATTCATTTATTTATTTTAAGACATTCAAACTAAATAAATTAAAAACCCAATGAAAATCCTAATACATTCCCAAATTCTCAAATCACTATTATTCTAATTCGAGGCACCGTTCCTTAGGTTAATGATAAGGAAATCGTTAGCGCCTAATCTATCACGTTTAAATTCTAAATCTCATTAATCTAGTGAGTATTCAATCATGATATTCTATTGTTATTTCATTCTAAATTCAATTCAAGACATGTTATGTTATTACTTGTAACTATGTGAACAAACTATGATAAACTGGACGACAGTAAAACCCTAATTCAATCAATCAATCCTGGTATCAATGGTAGATCTACTGGTTTGGATAACCCACCCCATATGAATAGTCGAGTGATGATTGTGTATCAATGGTAGATCTACTGGTTTGGATAACCCACCCTACATGGCTTACGAGTGGTGATTGTGCCAGATGCAATAGTCAATCTATGGTGTTTGTGTGCGAGCCTATTATTTGCAAGTGTCAAGTCAAGGGTTTATATTGTGTCGGTTTATCTATATGCTTTGCTATTGCAATATAAGTCTTAACGTTACCTTGTGAATTGGATTATTCTCAATCAAGCAATCAATCTATATGTATATTCAAAATTATGTTTACTCACCGGCTAATTTTTAGCTGACTCGTTACTTTTCACATGATTTCAGGTTAAGCAAGTTAGTGGACTTTTACATGCTCATTTAAGACACGGACTTAGTCAAAATAAAAGACAATTACTATTTGTGACTTCAACTGTTGTTATTGCTTATGTTAAACTCATGTTATCTTGTAATCTGATTTTAATATTATTTCCACTATTAGACAATCATGTGTTATGAACAATCAATCATTCCCTCGTCCGCTCCGATGATTCTACCGTCGGTCGGGATTTGACAAAAAATAAAATAAACAGCTGAATTAATTATAATTAAACAAGCAAGCAGACTGGCCAATAAGTAAGCAAGCAACCAGGCTGCTCAATCTCATCCTACAAGAATGAATTCAACTGTCTGGCTGCTTGCTACTAATAGAAGCTCATAGGTTTCCTTTAGAATATAAGTTTTCTTGAGAACGCTATATTATAAAGATAATCTCGAGTAATCAATACTCCATTTGCTACTAATGAAATTCAACTGTCTGGCTGCTTGCTACCAATAGAAGCTCATAGGTTTCCTTTAGAATATAAGTTTTCTTGAGAGCGCTATATTATAAAGATAATCTCGAGTAATCAATACTCCATTTGGTATTGTTAATAGTCGTTTTTTCTCGAAGAGGAGCACGGGTAGGGAGACTTTACATCAAATTACCATAGGTAGTTATAAGGTATGTTCTTATCTAAGTTATGTTAAGTTAATTATTATTTATTTTAGCATTGTTAGGATTAGTATTAGTATAGTATTATTATTTTAGGTGTTAGGATTATTGTTAGGGTTGGGTTCTAGGTAGCCTGGCCTAGCATGGACTGATCACCCGTGCTTAAACAAGATAGCGCTAGCTAATATCCAACCATGACAATGACTAGTTAGTTGTACCGTCGCCTAATATAGAATTACTTAAACTGTGCCGGGACCTTGAGATATCACAAGATCTTACTAGGAATTGATTATCAACTGTTGAGCAACTGTTAAATAGATGAGTTATCATGTCTGTTTTTAAAACTATGATAATATACTCGTTCTGTCAGCACTGGTAATAACTATAATGCTTACATATATGCACGGGTCGGTAGGGGTATATATGATCCTGGTATATTTAATGGGGTGTGTCAAACTGGCTGAAAAGATGATAAGTTCCTCGTATGCATCAGGTACATGCTCATACCTATTTGACGGTCAGGAGGGTCTGACAAATCCGTTGCCGGTGGTTGTGATAAAACCAGGAACGATACTGTGCTTATGGACCCAAATATCACAACCAATATTGTATGCATGTCAACGTTAATTTTGTAAACTGTATAGCATTAGATGACGTCTTTTTGAGTATATGTGTCACAGGTAATCAGTGAGAGTACTTTACAAACAATGAGGAGACAATAAAATCTGGAGCTGTAGAAGTTTATAGTTGTTTGGTATTGTAATTAAATAATGTATTTTACTTAAAATGTTATAAGTTTAAAATGAAACTCAATTTTATTTCACTGTAAGTTGTATCAAGTGTGCACGCCCCCCGGGTTTCGGGTGGGGTGTCACAAAACGTTTTGAGTATCGATTTGAAGAAGAAAAGGTGACAGGCGTGAGTAGATTGCCAGTATGGTTTCTAAATGTTTATGAGAGAAAAGTAAAAATTAATAAAGAAATGTTAAATTAAAGGGAAAAGGTAAGAAATAAAAATTACTAAAGATCTTAATAAACAAACACAAATAGATATATACCAACAAACATAGAAGAAAGTAAATGAAGAACAAAAACGAACACATCAAATGTTCACAAATATAACTAAACAAATACAATCTCTATTCATGTTTGTGCATTAAATTAATCAAACAAAGTTCTTGTTCATGTTCATTTATTTATAAAACACATGAATATAAGCAAACTTCTCATCGAATGATTCACGAACGGTTTAGTAAATGTCCAATTCATTTACAACCCTATAAACAAGTAATTTATAGAAGTTGCTCGATTCATGACCTTATTAAAACATATCGTATTATGTAGGGTTGTTCAAATAGTTCGACGCTTGAAACTCGCTCGCAACTCATTTGAAAAAAGCTCGAAAAGTTGCTCGTTCAATTTTGGCTCGACTGTAGACGAGCCAAGCTGCTCGGTTCGGTTTGTAAACGAACCGAGCACGAGCAAAGGTAAGCTCGCTCGTTGCTTGCTCGATTTCGCTTGAATTATTTTAAAATATAACTAATATATATGTAATATGTTATTTTATTTATTTAGAGTTTAGGGCATTACTATTTTAATTATTTTCCAATTTGCCCTTATATACTTGTTTAAACTTTAAATTAAGTAAATGTTGTAGTCTGTAGTAAAGGTTATTGGATAATCAAAGAAGAAAATCAGGTATAGTGGACGTGAAAACAATCACAATGGAGGTTGTGGACGTTGGTTTTACTGTCATTTATTCAAGCTCGAGTTAACACTTTGTTTGTTTTAAAGATTTATGTTTTGTTGAACTTATTTTGTATATTTTCTTTTGTTATATTGTTGAGTTTGAGTTGCAATTTGAAACCTTTGAATGAATGATTAGTTTTATACTAAATTGTAATATGAAACCGAGCCAAACCGAGCGGAACCGAGCACTCGGTTATAAAACGAACCTAGTTCGAGCGAGCATTTTTCGCTCGATTCCTTATATTCGAACCGAACCAAGCGGATCGGTTTGTAAACGAACCGAGTTCGAGCGAGCCTTCGTTCGGTTCAGTTCGGTTCGTGAACAATCTTAATTAAGAGCATCATCAATGAAGAACCTCAGTAAAAACGTGACTAGCTGAACCCCCACAACAGTGAAACACTTATCATTTAAAACCCTTAAAAACACCTCTAATAAAGACATCCTAAAAATATCCAATATGTTATAATGGCAAACATATGGTCCCACCTCTTTTGTTTTTTTTGATCAATGTGTATATATATATGCATATATGCGAGTTGGTGAAATTGATCTTTCTTCTTCATCTTTCTTCTTCATCTTTCTTCTTCATCTTTCTTCTTCATCTTCATCAACTCAATTATTATTATTATTATTATAACACGTTATCAGTACGAGGTGCTCAACCAAGAAGATCAATAAAGAAGAAGTTGTCATAACAATCAATGTAAGTTTTTCATAAATATATATAAATTGAATATATAAATACTATGATGATAAATAAGTGCAGGGTACCCCTTACTATGGAGAAATTATAATTTTTAGGACTACTAATAAATATAACAGTTAGGACTACTAACATGTCTAACATTTATTTATGCTCCTAATCTAACATTTATTTACGCTTTTAACTTTTATTATTCTGTCAACTAACGTTTATTTATTTATGCTCCTAACTTTTATTATTCTGTTAACTAACATTTATTTACGCTTCTAACTTTTACTTTATGTCATCTAACATATATCTAATCTAACGATTACTAACATTTATTAAAAGGTTTATTTATAATGCTAAATTAATTCTAATATCTATTTTATTGTTTAGAAAAATGTCGAATCTATCAAAACTTGAATTTATGGCTCTCAATATTTCCGGAGAAAATTATATGTCTTGGTCAGCAAATATCAAGAGACACCTAAAATCACTTGGTGTATTAGAAGCAATAAATGATAATAATCAATGTTCGAAAGAAGAAAGGGCTAAAGTTGATGTGTTTATCCATAAACACATTGATGAATTATTGCAGCATGAATACTTTAATTATGATGATCCATGTGGGTTATGGAAGGATCTAAAAAATAGATTTGATAATCAAAAGGAAGTTTTATTTCCTACTGCCAAATATGAATGGAACAATTTGAGGTTCCAAGATTTTAAAAAAGTAAATGATTACACATCTGCTTTATATAGAATATACTCAAAACTAGAATTTTGTGGGCATCTTGTTACCGAGGAGGAAAAGTTGGAGAAAACTTATTACACTTTTCATGCTTTAAATATTAATTTGGCTCAACAATATCGTTTGTTGAAGTTTTATAAATACTCCGATCTCAATGCATATCTCCTCGTAGCAGAAAAGCATAATGAGCTGCTTATGAAAAACCATGAAACTCGTCCCACAGGATCGCTAGCAATACCAGAAGCAAATGTTGCTAATAATTTTGAAAAATGGGAACAAGGCCAAGTTCGTGATCGAGGCCGTGGCCGCGGCCGTGGTTGTGGTTATTATAATAAAAACCATTTTAGTGGTCATAACAACTTGTTCAAGTCGACTAACAATTATTATAGAGGCCGTGGACGAGGTCGTGGTCGTGGCCGTGGACGAAACGCACCACAAAGTAACAAGTTTAACCAGCAAAATAAGTTCATAAAATGAAGCTGGAACATCTCAAACTAATGATAGTTCGTGTGTTAGATGTGAAAGTAATAACCACTGGGCGAAACTTTGTCGCACACCTTCACATCTATGTCAATTATATCAAGCATCTCTAAAAGAGAAAGAAGTGAACCATGTAGATAAAATTGATGATGTCAACACGGAACTACACCACTCGGATTTTTTCAATGATGGAGAAATTTAAATGCTTTTGAATAATAATAATTTCTTTTATAATTATGTTTAATTATGTTTGTAATTTATTTCTTTCTTTTCATGTAACATATTTTGTTTAAAATGTATAATATTATATGTGCTTATTAATATTATTTTTCTTATAATTGAAGATTAAAATGAATTCCAATGGAGCACAAGACCGAACAAGTAATGGAGATTTATGTATAGCAGATAGTGGTGCTACACATACTATTCTTAAATATCGAAAATATTTTTATGAATTGAAACCGACAAAGGGAAATATTGATACAATATCAGGTCCTACGGACTTGATTGAAGGTGTGGGAAAAGCAAATTTAGAATTACCTAACGGTACAAAGATTTTAATAGAGAATGCTCTATTTTCTCCAAAATCAACAAGAAACTTATTAAGTTTCAAAAATATATATCAAAATGGATATGATACCCAGTCAAGAGCTGTAGGTAACAAGAAATATCTATATATTGTAAAGGAAAATCACATATTAGAAAATTGCCAATGCTTCATTCTGGATTGCATTATACATATATAAATGTGCCTCAAGCACATATGGTAGTAAAAGAGAAATATGGTGATCCTGGTATGTTAAACATATGGCATGATAGATTAGGCCATCCCGGATCTACAATGATGAAAAGAATCATTGAAAATACACAAGGACATCCATTAAAAAATCAAAGGATTCCCCAAGCAAATAAAATGCAACTGTGTAAATCATGTTCTCTTGGAAAATTAATTACAAGGCCTTCGCCACTAAAAATCGAAAAAGAAACACCAATATTCCTTGAAAGAATTCAAGGTGATATATGTGGACCAATTCATCCACCGTGTGGACCGTTTAGATATTTTATGGTCCTAATAGACGCATCCAGCAGATGGTCTCATGTATGTTTATTATCAACTCGTAATGTAGCCTTTGTAAAATTTTTGGCTCAAATTATTAAATTACGAGCACATTTTCCTGATTATACAATTAAAAGAGTAAGGCTTGATAATGCGGGAGAACTCACATCACATGTTTTTAATGATTATTGCATGTCTGTTGGAATTGTTGTGGAACACCCAGTTGCCCATGTACATACACAAAACGGTTTAGCGGAATCATTAATTAAACGTCTCCAGCTAATAGCTAGACCATTAATAATAATAACAAAACTCCCTGTGTCTATTTAGGGTCATGTAATTTTGCATGCTGGATCATTAATTCATATAAGGCCAAGTGCAAATCACAAGTACTCCCCCATACAAATTGTCTCTGGTCAAGAGCCAAATATTTCCCATCTTAGAGTTTTTGGTTGTGTAGTATATGTTCCTATTGCACCACCACAACGCACCAAAATGGGACCTCAAAGAAGGTTGGGAATATATGTTGGATATGAAAGTGCTTCTATCATAAGATATCTAGAACTTTTAACAGGTGATGTTTTTACAGCACGTTTTGCTGATTGTCATTTTGATGAGACAATTTTCCCTACATTAGGGGGAGAAAATAAAAGTAAAGAAAATGATGTTTCATGGTATGTACCTTCATTGTTATATCTAGATCCTAGAACAAAACAATATGAAACAGAGGTTCAAAAGATAGTACATCTACAAGAAATTGCAAATCAATTGCCTGATGCATTTACTGATACAAAAAGGGTAACAAAATCTTATATACCAGCTGTAAATGCTCCAGCTCGAGTTGAGATTCCCGACAAACAAAAGGATAATATGGCGAATGAATCACAGAAACGGTTGAAACGTGGTAGACCAGTCGATTCAAAGGATAAACATCCTCGAAAAAGAAAATGTATAGAAAATGAAATTGACCATAAAGAAAATGATTCAAATATTGAAATATTCCCTTAGAAAAGGTAAATGATACTACTTTCCCTCAGGGGGAAGTAAACAACCAAGAATTATCAATCAATTATGGTCATACACATATAGTATGGAACCGAGATGAAATAGAAATGATTATATATTTTCTTATTCTGTGGCCAGTGAGATTATGAATGAAGATGATGATTCTGAGCCAATATCTGTAGATAATTGTCGTAATAGACATGATTGGGATAAATGAAAAGACGCTATGCAAACTGAATTAAATTCACTTAACAAACGAAAGGTTTTTGGGCCTATTATACTTACAACTAAGGAAGTAAAGCCTGTAGGATATAAATGGGTTTTCGTAAGAAAAAGAAATGAGAAAAATGAAGTTACAAGGTATAAAGCCAGACTTGTAGCCCAAGGTTTTTCTCAAAGGCCGGGAATTGACTATGAGGAAACATATTCCCCAGTTATGGATGCAATCACTTTCAGATATTTAATCAGTTTAGCAGTTTCTAAAAAATTAGAAATGCGTCTTATGGATGTAGTTACGGCTTATTTATATGGATCACTTGATAATGATATTTATATGAAAATCCCAGAAGGGTTTAAAATCTCAGATGCATTAAAATCGAAGTCTAAAGAAATGTATTCAATCAAACTGCAACAATCATTATATGGATTGAAACAATCTGGGAGAATGTGGTATAATCGTTTGAGTGATTATTTGATAGGTAAAGGCTACACAAATAATCTTATATGTCCATGCGTCTTTATCAAAAGGACAACATCAGGATATATGATAATAGCAGTATATGTTGATGATTTAAACATAATCGGTACGCATAAGGAAATTCATGAAGCAGTTATTCTTTTATAGAAAGAATTTGAAATGAAAGATCTTGGAAAAATCAGATATTGTCTTGGTTTTCAGATTGAACATATGAACAACAGTATACTTATACATCAATCAAATTATACCAAAATACTATTGAAACGTTTCAATATGGACAAGGCAAATTCATTAAGCTCACCAATGGTTGGTAGATCGCTTAACATTGAAAAAGATCCATTTCGTCCTTGTGAAGAAAATGAAGAAGTACTTGGTCAAGAAGTACCATACCTCAGTGCAATTGGAGCTCTTATGTATCTTACTAACTGTACAAGACCTGACATTTCTTTTGCAGTTAATTTGCTAGCAAGATTTAATTCATCCCCTACCAAAAGACACTGGAATGGGATTAAACATATTTTTCGATACCTTCGAGGAACAGTTGATTTAGGCTTATTTTATTCTAACGAATCAAAAGAAAGTTTAGTTGGTTATGTAGATGCAGGTTATTTATCCGATCCTCACAAAGCAAGATCTCAAACCGGATATGTATTTATGAACGGAGGAACTGCAATCTCATGGCGTTCTAAAAAATAAACACTTGTTGCAACATCCTCAAATCATGCTGAAGTTATTGCACTACATGAAGCCTCTAGAGAATGTATGTGGTTGAGATCCATGACACAACATATATTAACTTCTTGTGGACTAGAGAAAGATAACAATCCAACTCTAATCTATGAAGACAATGCAGCTTGTGTCTCACAGATGAAAGAAGGGTATATCAAAAGTGACAGAACGAAACATATACCCCCAAGATTTTTCTCATATACTCAAGAACTTATTAAAGATAGTCAGGTTGAAATGAGATACGTTCAGTCTACCGATAATTCCGCAGATCTTTTCACAAAGGCGTTTCTTACAACAATCTTCAGAAAGCACATTTATAATATCGGGATGTGTCATGTACACAAATGATAATTTAAGGGGGAGCTATATACTGTACTCTTTTTCCCTTAGCTATGGTTTTTATCCCAATGGGTTTTTCCTAGTAAGGTTTTTAATGAGGCAGTATATCCACTCATATTATATTAGAGAGATGTTTAGACCATATGTCTGAAGGGGAGTGTTATAATGGCAAACATATGGTCCCACCTCTTTTGTTTTTTTTATCAATGTGTGTGTATATATATGCATATATGCGAGCTGGTGAAATTGATCTTTCTTCTTCATCTTTTTTCTTCATCTTTCTTCTTCATCTTTCTTCTTCATCTTTCTTCTTCATCTTTCTTCTTCATCTTTCTTCTTCATCTTCATCAACTCAATTATTATTATTATTAAAAACGTGACTAGTTGAACCCCCACAACAGTGAAACACTTATCATTTAAAACCCTTAAAAACACCTCTAATAAAGACATCCTAAAAATTTCTAATAACATTTACACATCATCCTCATGTTTTACATTAGAGAGAGAGAAAAAGAAAGAAAAAGAGAGAGAGAGAGTTGCTTTGTTTTTTTAAATTACCACCCCACCCTCTAACCCCACCAACCATAATCCTTATTTATTTTATATTCTTGTGAATAAACTTTTTTTTCTAAAAACAAATGACCCTAATAAGGGTGGACACCAAAAACATCTACCACATCATCTTAAATTAACCAAAACCCCCTTTACTGACATGAATGTTGTTAGAAGTTATTACCTTTTTTAGATATCTTACTATTGGATTTATACATAATAAAACATAATTTCTAAAACATTAAACATTCATTAATCATAGTAGTGGAATGATAAAAAGTCATTACATAATACTTGCCTTTAACATAATAAAAGATGTCTTTCACTAAAACCATAAACAACTTTAACCATTAAGTCATGATGCATTGATGCATGTCTTGGACCAAGCTAAGTAACCTATCATTCCACGCCAACTGCCAAGTTGTCATCTTTATCATATATTACATGTCAAACTAATATGCATACAATAGTCAATATTGTTGAATGAGTTTAAATTTTAACTTTAATAGAATAGCTTTCTAAAAGCACACCTTATCATACCACATCGTAGTATTATTTTAACAACTACTAACTATACACACAATCATACATTACTATCATTATAACAAGTACTTCACCTTAACATTTCTTTTACATCCTCTGTGTTATGCTAAAAGCTATTGCCATAACCCTAGGTTTGTCACCACCTTTCATACCATTCTTCTTATTGTCCCAAGTAGCCTTCTTGTGATCTCTACTTAGTGCCCAAATCCACCATAGTTGTAGCATTTGATCAGATGAAGGCGGTCTATAGAGAAGTGTTCAGAAAAAGAAGGTAATATATCATAAATCAAGTTGTTATAAGTTTGATTGTTTCAACACTATTGTTGATATGCAAACTTAAGAGTTTGATGATCGTTTTAATGAGACCAATACGGAATTACTTCAAAATATGATGGCTTTCAACCCTTAAGATGTATTTTATAAGTTTGATGCATCAAAGTTATTGAAATTATGTGAGTTTTATCTGTTTCATATTGATACTAGTCAGAGAATTGTTCTTGTATATCAAGTTGACTTGTATATTGATAATGTGCGGAAAAGATGAAAGATTTACTAATTTGGATGAGATTGTCGATCTTGCTAGATTTATGATGGAGACATGGAAACATATTTTAATATCCTTTGATGTATAATAAATTACTTCGGTTTTGCTCATTGTAACTGCGTGGTTGAGAGATGTTTTTCGACAGTGAAGAATGTAACAAAAATGGCGTAATCGAGTGGGTGAAGATTTTTTGAATGCTTGTGTAGTTTCGAAAATGAAGCATTTCAAAATGTTGCATATGTAGTTGTAATGGAATGTTTTCAAAATATTTAGTTAAAGTTATCTTTTACATATCTTTACATGGTTTATTTTATTGATTTGTTAGGATACACTGAAAACTAAGAGCTAACAGGGTTAACAAATAGTTATACTAAGACTGTTATTGATAGCAAAATCAAAAGTTGGTCCCTGCACAACACGCACAAATCAAGAAACGGTCCAAATTTTAGCCATTTAAAAAAAGTTAGGATTAATATTGGCCAATAGTAAATGGTTTTGATTATAAAATCCAATTTTCCTAATTTTTTAAATATAATGTTATAGAAATGTTCGAATGTACCGGTTTGCTTAATTTTATCTACAATATGATATATTTTTTGAAACTAATCAACGTCAAAATTTAATCTTTTTTTTGTAACTTTGAGTATATAATGTTTTATAAAATTCTGAATATACGTTATGACACTTTTATTTGTTTCTTAAGCTTCGACTTGAATTTAATTTTTTTATAACTTTGGGTGTAGTATTTGATAAGATTCTAAGTATGTCGTTTTGCTATTTTTAATTTTTAGCAATGATTTCGAAACCGGACCGGACCGGCCGGTCCGACCGGTTCGACCGGGAACCGGTGATGAAGCCGGTTCGGTTCGGTGGTTTTGGACCGTTTTCGGTTGAACCGGCCGGTTCGTGCGGTCGACCGGTCCGACCGGAACCGGCGAACCGGGTTGAACCGGTTTTTGGATTTTTTTTTAATTTTAATAGAAAAATATTATTGGATATAGATTTAGGAACACAGGTTCGTTAATTTGGACTATGTTTACTTGAATGGTATGTATTTTGGATGTTGTTTTGGATTAAGGAACACCGGTTCGTTAATATAAATATTTGGAATTTTTTTATATTTATTTAAATATTTATGACGTCATCCGGTTCGTAATCCGGTCCGACCGGTCTGACCAGTGAACCTCTAGACCGTCCGGTTCGCTTTCCGGTCTAGTTTTAAAAACATTGATTTTTAGAACGTTTTGTTACGAATTTCTTTAAAATCTGAGCCGCATCAACTCTCACAAGACTTACCAGATTTAAGCGTAACGTACGGGTGAATTTATATACATTTTGCAAGTCAATATGGCACTAATCTTGGTCAAACATGTACAGGCCTTTCAAACAGAAGATACAACTAATTAAAACCACTGTAATTTAAATATTATAATTAGTTTTGCACATATCTTGATTTTTTTACTTTAATTTAAAATATAATATTTCATTAAATTTCAAAATACAAACGTATATATTTTAATCCAGACTTCGATAGATTGTGTAAATTACTATTTTGGTCCATGTGGTTTGGTCATTTTAACGTTTGAGTCCAAAAATGAATTTTCTAATAAATCAAGTCCTATGGTTTGTATTCTATAACTATTTCAGTCCAATACACTAACAGAGTTAGATTTTCAGTTAGTTTTTAATAAAATGACCAAAATACCCTTGGACTGAAATGGTTATTTTTAATAACCTCAGGGACCAAAAACGAAATTTACTCTCTCACACAAACATATATATATATATATGTTATATACACAGAATTTTTTTATTTTTATTTTTCAAATTTTTTACATTTTAATTTTAAATCGCTCGGTTTTAAACGTCGTATTTAAACCATTCATTTTATCTAACAGAAAAATTAAAATCGTTTGGCTTATTATACTTTTTATTTAAACTGTTAAGCTATTTAAATGTCCTTTGAATCTATTTGTTTATTTAAACCGCAAATTATTTTTTAATTGTTATTTTATTTAAACGTGTTTTTTAATCGCTCAAATCTATTACGCTTCTTTTTAAATTTTTTTGTATTTATACATGTTTTTCATTATTTGGCTAGTTTAAACGTAATTTTATCATGTTCTTTACTATTCGTTTATTAAAATGCTTTCTTTTTCAACAATTCATTTTACTAAAACATCTTTTTTCTCTTTTTGATTCTTTGTCATAATTTATGTCATATGTATTATTTTAAGGATTAACTTGAGTTTTGATTATTACAATTAGGGCTTTTACGATATTAAAATTATATGTGTTTAGTTTATTTAAATTTTTTAAGTTAATCGTTGCGTTTGAATAACAATCGATTTGAAAGACGTTCAAATAAGGCAAACAAGTTTAGAACGAAGTTTAATTTGTTGAACGATTTAAAAAGCTATTTAAATAAAACATTTGAAAGCGAAAAGATTTTAAAAGACATTTAAGTAAGATGAACGATTAAAAAATAAATTTAAAAAGCCGAATGATTATAAAAATATGTTTAAAAAGCCGAAAGATTTTAAAGCCGAACAATTTGAAGATTAGTGATTTTAAAAATTGTTTAAAAAACCAACCTTTTAAACTTTAAAAACCAATTGTATAAAGAGTGATGTTTGAAAACCAAATGGTTTATAAACACTTAAAAAATGTTTTTTAGTAATTAAATTATCAGTTTAAAATCCAAACGGTTTAAAAATATATTTTTAAAACTTTAAAAAATAAAAAATAAAAATATTTTAACATATACACACATATATTAGTCAAACAGTTAAATAATTTTAACAGGTTGGTTTGAAAAAAAAAACTTTTTAATAAACAAATAGTAAAAATACGTTCAAATAAAAGAGCGATAAATTACGTTTAAACGAGCCAAATAATTAAAATATGTATAAATACAAAAAAAATTAAAAAGAAGCTTATAGAATTGAACGATTAAAAAAATATTAAATAAAATAACAGTTAAAAAGACTTTGTGGTTTAAATAAATCAAAAAGATTAAAAGGATCAAGGATGTTTAAGTAAGTTTAACCGTTCAAATAAAAGTATAATAAGCCAAACGCTTTTAAATTTTCCGTTAGATAAGATGAATGTTAAATACGACTTATAACCGAGCGATTTAAAATTAAGCTTAATATTTAAAAAACTTTAAAAAGTAAAAATAAAAACATTTCGTGCATCTATATATATATATATAATATATATAATATATAATATATATATAATACAAAATAAATAGTATAATATATTTTTATATAATATAATATATATATAATATATATATATATATAATACAAAATAAATAATAATATAATATATATATAATATATTTTTATATAATATATATATATATAATATGTTTGTGTGAGAGAGTAAATTACATTTTGGTCCCTGAGGTTATTAAAAAATAACCATTTCAGTCCAAGGGCAGTTTGGTCATTTTATTAAAAATAACTGAAAAATCTAACTATGTTAGTGTATTGGACTGAAATAGTTATAGAATACAAACCATAGGACTTGATTTGTTAGATAATTTGTTTTTGGACTCAAATGGTTAAAATGGCCAAACCACAGGGACCAAAATAGTAATTTATAATTTCTTTTTCTTAAAACCTGACTCGAGTAGAAGCTCTCCAAGCATATGCGTACAACTTCTTAAATTAAGCTACTATTGTTTTAATATTATAACTACGTTTACACATATTTTATCTTTCTGTTGTAACTATTAAAATATCTATCTATTCTAATAAAATGGTAACTAAAGATGTCACATGTCAACACCATATTCATTCTTAATAAAATTTTTCCGTTTTTCTCTCCTATTAAATAACTCCATAATTACTTATTATATTATTTAATTCTTTTTTGATTAAAATTTTTTTTAAAAAATTAAGAAATATATATATATATATTCTAATGTTTACTTCTAGAGAAACAAATTTTATTAATTTTTTCTAAAACATCATATTTTTAAAACACAAAATATTATAAAAATGACATTTTTAACATGTTTTTGTTTGAAACAAAATGTTTAATTTATTTTATTGAAAATAAAAAAGTTTAAAAACAAAATTTTAAAAAGTTGATATAATTATTTTATTACTTATAGTCTTTATTCATACATAATTTAAATCATATACTATTTATAATTTAAAAACTTATTATATTTAATATTTTATTTATTCAATCCGTGTAATACACGGGTTCACTAAAGTTAGTAATATTATATAAATTCTAAGTATACCATTTGATATGGTTATTTTATTTACGTTTCTATTACTTCCTTCTCATATAGTCTCCAGTCACATGTTCCATCCTGAAGTATGATCAGCCCTGTCTCCTTAGAGTTGCTTGGTCCTGCTGATGTATTTGTGGCTGGTGGGGATGGGAGCTGAGGTTGTCTATGCACAGATCTTTGAGAGGTTGGCTGCTGATTCTGATATTGTTGTTGCTGCTGATTTTGTTGCTGCTGCTGCTGATACTGTGGAGTTGATTGTTGGTTGCATTCTCTAGAAAAGTGACCATAGAGATTGCACTTAAAACATCTGACTTTTGACTTATCAACTCCAATCTTTGATGTTTTGCTTGCTGCTGCCAGATTTTTATTTCTTCGAAGATATTGCTTGGCTCTGTAAGCAATCATCGCCATCTGCCATTGTAGATCCATCTCTTCTACTACATCAGGAGGGAGTTCCTCCAAATCTTGCTGACAGATGTTTGTTGCTGTAAGGGAACTGCCAAGATATGCTTGAAAGCTTGAACTGAAGGCTGCAAAGGCTGCTTTTTGTTCTTCAGAATCCTATATCACAGTTATTGGTTCTGAGTTTGCTGTTGCTAATGTCTCTCTTTTCTCTGCAGCTTTTCCTTTTTCCTTTAGATTTTTACTTTGAGATGACTTCTTAGTGGGTTTGGATGCATAAAAACTTACTTCCTCTTCATCATCACTCAAAGCACAAGAGTTATCATCTTCATTATTAGAGATAAATGCACTTCCAGCATTCTTTGTTTCCTTGAAGTGATAAGGTGAGACATGAGTTCTCACACTCTTGTTTCTTGATTGTTCATCCAGTTCAAGTGCTTCTACTTTAGCAACCAATGTATCTAGACCAGTTGTCTTGAGATCTATGGTGTTCTTGAACATGGAGACTGTTTGCTTCCAACTTTCAGGCAAAGTATGAAGCATCTTCTTGTTCAGTTCCTCAGTTGTATATTTTAACTCCAAGATGTTCATCTCAGTAACAAGTTGCATAAATCTATGGAGTTGCTGAGGAATTGACTCACCCTCAATATGATGAAAAGTTTCATATTGTGATCTAAGGGTGTCTTTCCTTATGCTTCTGATCTCGTCACTCCCTTCACAGAGAGTGTGAAGTATCTTCCACAGGGAATTTGCTGTTTTATAGTTCTCGCACCTGATCAAGATTTCTTCAGGCAAAGCCATACTAAGCAAGCTGTATGCTTTAATATCAACTTTGACCTTCTTGACATCATCAGGTGGCAAGTCCTTAGTGCTAATTGGCTGATTTTTGTCATTATAATCCGGCCTAAGAGTGGGTGGAATATAAGGACCTTGTGTGATGGACTCCCACAAGTCAGAATCTATGTAGTTCACATGATTCCTGAACTTGATCTTTCAGGATTTAAAATCAGCTTTTGTTTCCAACTTTGGTGGTTGATAAGATCCTCCTCCAAAAGTACTCATGTTTAACTGCAAAAGATGGATTTAAAAGTTAAATGCTTAAGTTGACAAATCTATCAAAGACGCAGATCTGGTATTCAATGAATTTGAATATAGATCTAAATCATACAAGCAATAAGAGAATGTTTGCTGAATGACCAGTCGTTGATATAATTGTTTGAAAATCAATTAAACAATTTTAATACTGATAGATCAATTGATCTAGATCAATGAGCACCAATGCTCTGATACCACCTGTGAATCCAAGGATCTCAATTCAGGAATTATCAGTATTAAAATAAATCAATTTAATGATCGCGGAATTATCACTAATTGATGTTTAATTGGTTTGATGATTAATTATGAACACAACCACAGAAACAATGAATGCGAAATCAATAATTATTCAAACGTGTTTCATTAACTATAATGTAATGATTACAAAAGAATAATAATGAATACTATAAACAATCGAATACAGTGTATCAAATAATGTTGATGTTGATGAGACGGCGATTAGGGTTGCACAATGATGTAACTTGACAGCCATAATAATGATTGATTGTGTTCACCGAGATGTGAAACCTAGGACTCATATTTATAGATGTTTGAGTCGGCTAAGGAAACACCGGATCTCTCGGGATCTGTTGTTGATCGTGTTGACTTGTTTGACTTCTTGGAGTTTGTAATCGCACAAGTATAATGATCTTCCGCAGGAGTCTTGCCTTCCGCAGATCTTTTGTTCTTCCGTAGATGATTTGCTCTTCCGTAGGAATGTTGTTCTTCCGTAGGAAATCCTTCTTCCGTAGGAGTCTTCCCTTCATGAAACTTGATCATCCGCAGAAACTTACACTTGGTCATTTGGTCTTGTATGAAACATATATACGGATTAACAAAATTGTTCATCCGTAGATGTTTCCTACACTTGGTCAATTTCAGGAAATCCATCCAAGTATATTGTTTCTCCAGTCAAGTCACAAATCACACACATACATATATGGGTTAACCTATAAATTCAATTCACATATATATTATATATTGACTGTTACAAATATTAATTACAAGACTTGATTCAAGTACTAAGCCTATACAAAAATGATCTAGCCCTATACAATCTAGATCTAACAAATTCTCTTTTAAGAATTGACCCAGGTTGTTTTTCAAATTACATTGTAATGCTTTTTAAGATTCAATAAATAAAATTATAACATATTTATTTTCAAAATGATAAACTTTTATTTAAAATCGAGTCGTCGAATGAAAAGATATGAATATGAGTATGCATATCAAGTAGTTTATGCTCCATAAGTTGTGTCTGCACAAGCATTGAATCATGATGCGTTTGTGGGAATGATGATCATGACATAGAAGCAGGGATTTAATAAATAATTTTAGTTTTTAGTTTTTTTAATAATAAAAGATATAAGGCATAAGCAAATGGTACCATATAGCGAAATGAATCGGTACCGGGACTGAATTTTCCATACCGAATCATTTTTGGTACCACTTTGGTACGGTGTTTTCAGGATTGGTACTTATGGTACCGGTACCGGTATTTTATCAATTTTTACCTTAAAGATCATACGGTACCTGTACCGTACCATACCAAGTATCTTCGGTACTGGTACCCAATTTTGACGATTTTCGGGTACGGTACCGGTTCGGTACGGAACCAGTACCAAACTTATCCCCTAGATATAATAGTCATCTCATATATATATATGGAAACTTTTTAATTTAAGTTAACGAAAAGAATCAAACCAAACGTACATTGAAAAAAACAAAACAAAAAAAAAAACAATACCATAATATGGTTTTATCACATAACAGTTTGTGTAATTTGCTTAGAGACTAATCTATTTGGGATTAGCCCGTCTACACTGTATGTTTGCTATGATCACGCATTTTATTATTTATATGTTTCTAATATGTTATAGATGCATAAAATGATGGATTTTAGTGTGGTTTTTTCATTAATTAATTTTATGATTTTTTATTTCCCTATTACGTTGTAAAAGTGTTCCTAATCTTAGTTAAATAAGATTTTAATAATGTTAGAATACAAAGAATGTGGTGAAAAGCAACACTTTTTTGTAGGTGCAACTTCTAATGTGTTGAAAACTCTCAATCAAACACCCTTCAAAACCACGCAAATTATGTGACCAACAAATTGACTCATTACTAGCTCACACCAATCTTATATCAATCTAATTTTCTTCCTTCAATGAAATTTGACATCTCATGATGATCAGCATATTCATCTCATCGATACGTTCGTATTTTAGTCTACACACCACAAGTGCAAACGTGTATGGTTTTGAGGATGACAACTCGTGTCGTGTGTGCCTATTGAGGTTTAAGAAGGCTAGAGACCAAGAAAGACGTGTTCTTGGTTGCGGGCATGAGTTTCACAAGGCGTGTGTCGATAAATGGTTTGATTTTTGCCACAAAACATGTCCGATTTGCCGGTTTTCGGTGGAGACTGAGGAAGTGAAGGTCAAGAAATGTGATGAGTTAACTGAGGAGATGGTGATATGGTTTTTCTTCTTTTCATGTTGCTGGGTTTATTTAGCAAAAGAAAAGTAAAAAGGGGTGAAATTGAGGATGCATGAAACTCTAAGGACCAATGTCAAAGATTTTGTATAAACCTATACGAGTATGAAATAGCCGGCCGAGGGCATATTTGCATCTTGTATAAGTAGATACAATGTTTCAAAGATGATCATATAATCCAAAATATTTTTTAATTACATTGTCTTGTTTTTTTTACACAACAATATTTGCATCGGTTGTTTTTTTTAATCAAGATGGTTATTTGTGGTGATAATTTCTCCATTAACTTTCTCCAGTCTATGCAAATCACCACCGAAAGTTGTTTCCGATGATCATAAAACTCTAATATACTTTGTGATATACGTAATTGTTTTCTTTCATTCAATTGTTTCAATAAGTATACTTTGATTTTTTAATTTACGTCATAACGCACCGAGCCGATACTGACTAAAATCGAATTCCCAAAAAATCGCACAACAACCGACCATCGCAACACGCAAGCATTTTCACTAGTAACTACTATAAGAGTAAAAACTTTCATGTAACATAGAAATTAATTGCATGTCAATATTTTAAAAAACTACAATGAAAAACATTAGTTAACTCCGCTCTTAGTATGGGGTACATCCTATCTCAAGAGTTAGGACCTTAGGCTTATTGAGTCAATTTTAAGCTCTAAATAAATCTACGGCCTTGTCAATAAAGGGTTTTGTGCAAGGTAAGATTAAGTATGCAACGGAAATTATTCGAAATCTGAAACCACCAATTTCAACCCCGCTAACACCATATAGTTTCTCAGATAGGGGTTCAGCTTTGTATTCACCATATTTAGCGTTCGAGGTCACTGATTTTAACTAAAACACAAAGTGCATATTGGTACTTAACGAATATAAGAATATATAGCACGAGAGTTGTATATTTGTAAACGAAAGAATGTGGTTATGTGGATGAACCCTAAACCATATTTGTAAACACATATTTTCACAATTCCTGATGGAATTTCTGTTGGAGAACCTTTCAAAAAACGACTGGGAATCTATTATAAAGTTATCTAAAACATCGACACATTATCTACGAAAAAAGGAATACCAATGCTTCCACATGTAGCTAGAATCTTTTTGAAAACCTGGCCCTGATATTATAAACTTTACGATACCCACATATCACTAAATGAGGTAACCAAAATCTAAAATTTAATAATAATAAAAAACTAAATAAAAATTATTAACTTCCAGAGTTAGTAAGTTTTTCTGGTTTTCTTGTTTTGTCCTCTTTCACAATTAGCTTGTCATTTTGTAATCACCTTGTCTTCTTGCTAGTGACTTGTTGTTTTGTACAAACAAATCGAATCAATCATATCAAAAACACCTCAACTTCAACAAATAATGGAGTACCCATGCACGCTCTTAAGTTCCAAATAATGAAGAACAAGGATGGTACTAGCAATGATATTTTCATTTATGTCACATTACAATATTACATACACCAAAAACCTTCTTTGATGAGTGGGCAAAATGAATATATAAACACGAACAATCCTCTCATAGACTAAAAAGATAATAAAATGGAAACAAGCAAATCTTTGTCACATCCTAATATAGTTGTGAAATTGTGATTCAAGGTATCGTGTGAAATTAAGCATGTTTCATAGATTTTGGAGCCACAAAACGCCAATTATCAATGACCATTCAAGGCTTCCACTTTTAGTACAAACCTTGATAGACCTCTTATGTCCTATGACAAATGTCAAATTAGGTTTCACTCCCATCTCTTACACACACTCAAAACACACTCAAGAAACACACACACACTACCCACAAATGTTATCTCGATCATGGTAATAATGATAGCACCACTTTAAACACAAACCACCATAACCTCATTAGGGTTCATCAACATCATATCCACCACACGTACTCTCATATTCATATATCATCATCATCCTCATCTTGTTCCTACAACCATCAACACTTTCCAAACACCACCACAACAATGGAGGAGGTTTGGAAAGACATCACCCTCTCCGCCACCCACCACCGTGGCTCCGCCGTGAAGGGCCACCGTGGGTTCATCCTCCAAGATTTTCTTGCACAACCCTTCTCGAGTAATGACACACCCACCAGTGGATCTCCACCAGAACCACCGACGGTGTTGAACCTGAACCCGGGTCCGGATGGGTTGAACTTTCTGATGGATGGTTCGACTCAGAATGGTAATAATGGGCCGTTTGACCGAGTCTTGGGCTCGGTTAAACTCGTCTTCTGAGTTGATGGACCATGGTGGTGGGGGTGAGGGTTTGCCGGTTGCTGATGGGACCGGCGGCGACCGGCGGTACAGGCGGATGATCAAGAACCGGGAGTCGGCCGCCGGTCGAGGGCTAGAAAGCAGGTTAGTAAGCATGAGTTGACTCGGTGTATTATATATTACTGTTTTAGTAAACCCGTGTAATACGCGGGTTGAAAATATTAAAACAACATAATTCATAAATGTATAAATATTTCGTATGATTAAGTTACGTATTACTATACAATGAAAATTAAAAATGTACATTTATAAATTATAAATATTCAATATTTTTTGAATGATATATATTATATTGACCCATGTAAAATTA
Source organism: Flaveria linearis (assembly GCA_024085815.1). Lineage (NCBI taxonomy): Eukaryota > Viridiplantae > Streptophyta > Magnoliopsida > Asterales > Asteraceae > Flaveria > Flaveria linearis. The sequence goes on along the minus strand of CM044016.1, from coordinate 33,665,441 downwards.
AAACCAGTTATCTTAAAATCACATTAACCTAAAATATAATATATCAATAATTATTTTTTCTTTTTAGTTTATCTTATTTAGCTATAAAAATATGTATAGTTCAAAACAATATGATTATACAATTAAGTTGATAATATAAAAAATAAATTAAAACAAAATAAATTATTACTAAATGATTTCTTAAAATAAAAAACTTGAAAAAAATAATAATATATTAATTAGGCGGGAATAAGATATTTTTGAGGAGTAACATGAGGATGCCATGTGGCATCCTAGTTACTCTTTTATTATATAGTATAGATTACTAGCTTTAGAAAACCCGTGTAATACACGGGTAATAAATAAAATATTAATATAATAAAAATTTATGAAAAAAATGATATTTCAATATTGATATGACCGAAGTTACGTATGAGTAAGTGCTATAAGTAATAAAACGTGATATCAACCTTTTTTAACTTTGTTTTAATTTTTTTAAAATAACATTTTGTTTTAAAACAAACTGTATAAAAATATTATTTTTAAAATATTTTATTTCATAACTACTAAATTAAATTAACTTTGGTTTTTAAATAATTAAAATTATTTTAATCTAAAAAAAATGTTAAATGATATTATTAGTAATTAAGGTAACAATTTAATATGAGAGAGACGGGGAAAATTTTGATGAAGAGATTATGGTGATAACACATGTCATGCCAAGTTACTCTTTTATAATAGGTATTATTTTAATCTAAAAAATGTAAAGAATATTATTAGTAATTAAGGTAATAATTTAATAGGAGAGAGAGGCGGGAAACTTTTGATGAGGAGAATTATGATGATGACAAATAGCACATCAAATTACTCTTTTATTATAATAGGTAGATTGCAACTATCTTTTTGACTTCAGTTATTAATATAACTAAGTATTATATAAAGAAACATCATTAATATTTGGTCGTCTTTACTTTAAACTACATTAATATTTACTTCTGTCGTCTTTGATTTTTACGGGTGAGCAACAATTTAATAAGTGGCAATTATTACAACGTTTAATTATAACGCGTTTAGAACATCATGATAATAAGTGGTGTATGATCAATTAAACAGATATCTATTTGTAACTGCTAAAGAATTTTTTTTTATTACAACGTAAAAATAATTTCAAGTTACCACATTTGAATATTGATTAACAATGTTCAAGTCTTAGTATTTATTATTATTATTGATTTACTAACACAAAGATCCTTAAAAGACGTGATTATGTGGTGCCTTGTCGAAGCAGGATTCGTTGATATTTTGTGGGGTAGATACATTTTTGTTACATTTGTATCTTTTACTATAGCATCTCATTTAATTGCATACATGTAATAAATATATATCCAAATAATGTGGTTAGCAAGTTTTCTATTATAGTAATTTATAACTCATGTACAAATGTTAAGTCGGCAGTCTACTTATTTATGCATATTTTTTATGGTTTGAAATTTGAATATCTATATATAATAATCACATTTAACATTAAATTAAATTAAAGGAACAATTATGTCATAAAGTCAACATTATCATACATTTTGGGTGATGTTCATATGGCATTGTATGAAGGACAAGAGAGACACCAGAGACCACATTTTTGGGTGATTTTACATATATGGCCTTGCATGATTCCATATTGGCTACAAATGCCAATGAGTGTGTTTTTGGCCTTTGCTAATTAGAAAGAAATCTGTTGTCAAAGGCATTAAGCCCAGCGGCATCTTGATGGTGAATAAGACTTAGGACCTATTAGGTATGGGTTCGATATCACAAAGGGGGATTTTCTCATAATTATGAGTTTCCTCCTGAATTGGTGACTTGGTGGTGGAATATGATCGCGTGGTAACACTGTGGCACGATGATACTCCAGTGATCCGTGAGTGATTCCAATTTAGCCGTTCAAAAAAAAAAGAAAGAAATCTGTTTGTCGCCAAATTGGTGTTTCATATATATAGTCGAGATGATCTGATTTATTAATAATAATAGTAATGATAATAACAGTAATTAAGTTGCTTAAGCAGCATAAATTCTGCACTTTAAACTTTAAACCACCAAGAAACCTTTTATGATGTCATTTATTCCTGATATTTGTTAGTTGTTACAAAATTTTAATCTGATCAATTATAACCGCCTATGTCAAACTGTCTCAAACCAATCATAAAAGGAAACTAGCTCACCAACTTGTCTCCTTAGCTAACGATCTAACAAAACTGATCGATCCCACAAAGCACTATTGTTTATAGTTGAACATTATAAATGCTCCTTCACACCTTAATTGAATAAAAGCATGCATTGTATGCAATTTTATTTTTATATGACATGATTCTCATATATATGTTCCTTTAGTCGGTGTTGCCTAGGCATACACAAACGAGTTGGAAAACGAAGTCGACGTTTGAAAGAAGAAAATGCGAGGCTAAAAAGGCGACAACAACGGTTCATACAATCATTTATTTTTAAATACTATCACGTTGAAAATATAATGCGTCATTACATATTTTTTATTATATAATGGCAGTTACAATTGGCAACAACTCAAATGACGAAAAAGAGAGGCTACAGAGAACATCAACTGCTCCATTTTAGACCAAAAAGGGAGGGTATATAATAGAAAAGTGTGAAAATTAAGCAAGAGTGATTTTTTAGGGGCTGTGTATGAAATTATATATAAGCTGAAGGGGGACAGTAGAATCCATGTTGATTATTTTGGGTTAATCTTTCTTAACTTGCTTGTTGTGCTTTTGTCCACATGTCTAATTTAGTAATTTTACAATGATAAGTAGTGACATGGAATTACCTTTTCTATGGTCCGCCATCTTTAATGCCTTTACTTTTATCTTCGAGTAATTAATGGGAAGGTCCCACATATTGTGAATTTGATCCTTATGTGAATGTATGACAAACTAGATGTTTGTGTTGTTTTATTAAATTTGGTAATGGGTAACCGAAACATGTGAACAAGTGGTGACAGCGGGGCGCTGTGGTGATGATTGACGTGGTAAATAACGTAAAGTGATGAAGTTATGAAAAAAATGTTTGTGACGGTATATCGAGATTTATGAAAAATTAGTTTATTGTAGAAATGAGTATCAAGAAATATGAAAAGAAAACTTATGTTTTCAACACACATAAAAAACAAAATAATTCAAATGATTAAGTTTAATATTATAATATAGTGCCCACGAGATATAAGTAATTCTAACGAATATAAAATGTTTATGACCATAGTTGTTTTTTTGTTCACCAAATCAGCAATTGTTGATTCCTACACAAATGTACTTTATAAAAATTAAAAGCTAAGTAATTGGAAATTGCAAAGGTACCCTTATAGCTTTTGAAGTTGTTTTTTATATAATAAAAAAGCGTATATGTTACTTGACTTAGTTCCTACTTTGTGCAGAGATCAGGGAGTGGTTGGATCGTGAAACGATCTCTAACTTATGCAACCTTACCCTGCGTTTTTTGTGCAAGAGGTTGTTTTCATTTCTCACAACTAGAACACGTGACCTTAAGGTCACAAAGCAGCTGACAGGATCTAAGCCTCTAGTTTGATCAATTAGGTTGTATTCGCAACGGATTTAGTACAGAATTAGAACAAACAAGCAAGAACACAATAGATTTAACAATAAACATAAGTTATAGAGAAAGAAGGAAGTTCTGCAAAAGAGAATATTTCATTCAATACATGCTTCGACTGCGGCTATAATTAGCAGCGGCTACAATTAGGTCATCTCCTTATATAGAAAATAACCTAATGCTGATGTCACTTGACAGTGACATCAACCGTTTAACAAAATACTGATAACAGACTAAACTACTGAAGATGTCACAACAGCTGACATCTTCTTACACAATGCTATGTGTCAAACTATTACAAGAACTGAAAGGAAACTACTGAAAAGGTACAACGACTGAAGAGCAAACTCTTCAGTCGTTTACAAACTATTGAACTACAACGACTGAAGAACAAACTCTTCAGCCGTTTTACAAACTACTGAAACATAAAATAAAAACTACTGAAAGAGAAAACCATCACAACATCTGAAGAAGACTTCTTCAGCTGTTGTGACAAACTCTGAAGCTTCAGCACTTGATCTTCAGACTTTGGGCTTCAGATGTTTCATCAGCTGATGACTTCAGTAGTTGTCATCAGCTGATGTCTTCAGTCTTTGTCTTCAGACTTTGTGCATCAGTTGTTGATCTTCAGTTCTTAGTTCAGTTCTTCAGCTGTTGATCTTCAGCACTTGAGTCATCAGTACTTGAAGTCTTTAGTACTTGTTTCTTCAGTACTTCAGACTTCAGTACTTGTCTTCAGTACTTGGGATCTTCAGCTGTTGTTCTTCAGATCTTTGATCTTCAGCTGTTGAGTCTTCAGTCTTTGTCAAACTGCTGATGAAGCTTCAGCAGTTGTTGTGATGTCATGTGGGACTTAGAGGTTTTTCTGATCTGACTCATTGGTTCTTTTGGTCTAACAAACTCCCCTGAACCAATGCAGCCAAAACCTCTAAGCAATTTATTGGTCCCACTTATTGATGGCAGAATGATTGGTCTTTTTCCTTCTTGATCAGCTTAGAAGATGACCCATGTAAGCACTGGCCTGGAAAGAGGTCTTAAGAATTTGTTTGGCATAGTATGGATGGGAACTCTGTTTTGGGGAACTGGACACAGTTTGTTGTCCCATCCATAAAGACCTACTTCCCAACTATGAGCCTGTAGGATTCTCTGGTGTAGGCCTCTAAAAACATCACTTGTTCCTCCATGGTAAGTACTTCTGCCTCACCTTCAAAGAATCCTTCAGGCCCATAGAGCTCTGAGATGTATTTGGCCTATTTACCACTTTTGAGCTCCACAGTTGTTATGGCCCTATAGGCGATTGATCTGGGTGATTACCCTCTAAGAACAACTGAGCTTATTTCTTTGAAGTTTCTCAAACCTCTTGTAGACTAGCCCCTTTTTAACAACTCTGTTCTCCAACATCTTTTATGGTGGGAGGTTAGCCTGATAGGTTTTCTTGAAATCTTCTATGATCTCCCAGGTGATATTACAATGGCCAAGGAGATCTCTTCACCTACGATCCTTTTCACTAGGCCATTGTATCTCTTTGGTATCTTTTTCTTCATAATTCTGTGAGACACCCTGGGATCAGGCCAAATACTCACTTTGTCCTTTTAAAATTGGAATGTATGCCTTAAAGTGAATAATCTCAGAGCTTGTTTCCTCATGTTCATAATTGATTAGGAAGCAGCATAGGCTTTATCTACTCTTTTCAGCAGCTCATCATCATGTAGCCTATGCTGCTGTTCTTCTTCCAGTTTAACCTTCACAGCTTCCATCTGTGAGGTGGGAGTGATGGGTATAGTTTTGGCTTTGGGTAAAGATATGACTGCAGAGAGAGGCAGCCTATCTTCCTCATCCTCCTCTTCTTCTTCTTCTTGCAGCCTCAACACCCTTCTCTTCTTCTGCAAGGGTGTATCATCGGTAATGGGTTTTGATGGTGATGGGGTTGGTTTTGTGGGTTGTGGTTGGGTAGGTGTTGGTGTGGAGATTGGGCAGGCTTTGCTAGTAATCTAGAAATAAGGAAGGTTTAGTCTGTTTGACTAGCAAAGTCCTGCTCCCAGCACCGGCTTCTGACAGGGCTTCTGCGACCAGCCCCTTGGTAAATTCACCAGCCGAACAGATCTTGGTGGCTATAGCCAAGATTCTGTCCCTGGTCCAAGCTCTCACATCTAGAACTGGTCTCCCCAGGTACTTCGAAATGAACTTGGTCATAGCATCGAGTCTCTTTCTCTCCCTTTGGCTATGACTGGTCCATCGGTATTCTATCTCCTTTATCTCCAACTTCCTAATTTCCTGATCTAGCATGGAAGTGTCCTTGTCAAAGCCTTGCCTGAACAGCTGATCAATGATGAGTCCATTGATCGGCTATGCTCAGCATCAGCCTCCTTGACCAGGACTGCTAGATCAGTCTCCTTTATCACCTTCTCTGCCTTCTTCTCACCTTTCTTCTTTTTATAAGTGACACTGAAATCTTTTTGATTTCAGCCACTTTTATCTGTTCAGCTCTCTCCTCCCTCTCCTTCTCCTTCCCCTTCACCCTCTCAGTCTCCTCAGTCTCTCCCTCTCGTTTTCCTCCTCTCTCCCTACTTCTTTCTCCTCCTCTACCCTCTTCCTCTTAGCTTGCACTGATGCCTCCCCCTTTTTGGGTGCATTGGTTAGGGTTTGACTATCAGCAAGCGTTTTAGCCACAGCAACCTCCACCAAGGTTATATTCGTGAGGGAAGCCTCTCATCAAGGGTTTTCATCACAATGTCTGTGACTATTGGTGTGATGAGAGGCAGGGATTTTTGGAGATAGCAACTAATTGCTCAGGAGGGTTCTGTTTCTGAGAACTAGTGCCAGAAGCAGAGGCAGTGGCTGAGTTTGTGGGAGTGGCTGAGTGTATGTGAGACCTTCAGGTGAAGGTGTCATCTGTGGGTTAATGGTGGCAGATGGACTTGATTCTTGGGAGAATTTGGCGAGCAGCTCTTTGAGTCTGCTCACCTCCTCCTCAAGAATGGTGTTTTGAGCAACTACATCAAAGAAGAAGTTCAGGTCATCATCAGTTTGTACTAAATCACCTGACCTCCTGACTATATCAGGATGTACATGCACTGAGTGTGGCTCAGTAGTTGCATGTGCCCCTTTGTCTTGGTTCTGGGGACTTCCAGCCTCCGGATTGGATTCATCATCGGCAGTTGCCTCTGGTGAGGTCTTATTGATGGTACCAGCTTCATCCTGCTCATATGTTGATGCAGGGGAAGTGGCAGCCTCACCAGATTACCTTATCTCCGTGGCCACACTTGGAGATATGACATGTGATTCTCTGTGTTGTGGGCTCCTATCAACACTTGGTTCCACCCTCTCCATGGTTGGAGATATCCCAGTTGTAATTGGTGCCTGTGAGAGGGTGGAGTGTTTAGATGGGTCAACATTTTTGCAATTATAAGAGTAGGACTTTGAGGGCGGTTGCAGTGGGGATAGACTTGAAGCAGTGTGCACATGGGGAGGAATGTGCATTTCAATGGCAACCTCCTCAACTGAGAAAGGTTCCAAATGTGTGGCAGCCCCAGAAATGGTTGCATCAGTTCCTGTAAAGAGGAAACCTGTGCAGTTGTGGTAGGTGGAGTCGTGGTGACTGGTAGGTGGAGTCGTGGTGACTGTTGGGAGAATCTGGCCAGCAGTCACTTCCTGCATTTGTGTTGCAGGGGCATCCTCAGGGGACTCATCTCCCTGAGTAGCCTTTTTTTGGTTTTTCTTTTTGGTTTGGGTTTGGTGGGGACTTTGGATTGTGAGGTGGAGGCTTTGGGTTCCAGCTGCGTGGGTTTTCGCAGCTTGGCAGCCTTTTTAAGGGTTTGGTCGGTGTTGTGCCTGGAGTATACCTCAGCTAAAACAGCCATGGCAGGGACCTCATTGCCAACAAGTCCCTCAGCATTAAGCGGCTCTCTATCATGGCCATAATGAACCGTGGATATAAAATCCAACGGTTGGCAATGGTTTTGTGGCCATGTCCTTGAGTTCTGAAAAAATATTTCAGCTAAGTTTAAAGGTTGTTTCTCATGATAGAATACAATACCGCTGCCACCTTAAGGACATCTGGTCCATAAGGTGTCTTTGGTGCTAGGCAAACTTTACCATGTGGAATATGAGTCGTTCTGCATCATGGAAATGTTTTTCTTCAGCAGGGTTGAGGCCGATAGGTCACCCTGATAATCATAGTGAGCAAAAGAAAGTTCAAGGTGCCTTTGGGGTATCAGTTGGGTAGGTGGCATCATCCAGCTTTAGGGTTTTGTCGGATTATAGCTGGAGTAATGACCACCGGGTGGTTGTTCAGGGACGACCGGAGAGAGACCCGCCGTCGTTCTCCTCCAGTTTGATGGTGATATTCGTCCAGAATTGTGATAATGAATCGGCGTAGATGATGGGATTTAGTAGGAAGGCCGTTTGGTAGGGTGAGTCGACCATCAAATCTATCGCATGATAAAATTTGGTCCAGAAGGCGATTTTGTGATGTATCGACACAATTATGTCTTGGCTTTAGTTGCATGGTCGCCATAATGGTGTATGGGAGGTTTCAGAGTTTTTGAAATTTTAGGTCAAATGAGAATGAAAAGCTCTGAAGGGTAGGTTGGGTATTTATAGGCTAAAAGAAAACTACTGAAGGTTTTGGTGTTAGTCATCAGTTGTTGAAACTACTGATGACGTGGTTTTAACCTTCAGAAGTTGTAACATCTGAGGACTTGGTGTTAGTCATCAGTAGTTATAAACTACTGAGACCTTGGTTTTGTCCTTCAGATGTTGAAACGACTGAAGACTTGTTGTTAGTCATCAGTAGTTATAAACTACTGAAGACATGGTTTTTCATCTTCAGATGTTGTAACAACTGAAGACTTGGTGTTAGTCTTCTGTAGTTGTAAACTACTGACATCATAGTTATAAACTACTGAAGACATGGTTTTGCTTCAGTTGTTGTAAACAACTGAGGACTTGGTGTTAGTCATCAGTAGTTGTGAAACTACTGAAGACATGGTTTTGTCCTTTAGTTGAAGGAGCTTATGCTGTCCCACAGTCTTGATGAATAAGGTTTTATCAATGGTGCCTCTAGTGAACTTATTTTGTAGAAGAAAATTTGAGAGTGTCTCATACCAGGCTCTAGGAGCTTGCTTCAGCCCATAAAGAGCCTTATCAAGCTTATACACCCAATCAGGATGTTTATTGTCCTCAAAGCCTGGTGGTTGACACATATAAACTTCCTCCTTTATTTTACCATATAGAATGCACTTTTGACATCCATTTGATAAACCTTAAGACTATGAAAGGCAACATAAGCTAAGAACAATCTAATTGCCTCCATTCTGGCTACATAGTTGTGAAACTACTGAAGACATGGTTTTGTCCTTTAGTTGAAGGAGCTTATGCTGTCCCCAGTCTTGATGAATAAGTTTTATCAATGGTGCCTCTAGTGAACTTATTTTGTAGAAGAAAATTGAGAGTGTCTCATACCAGGCTCTAGGAGCTTGCTTCAGCCCATAAAGAGCCTTATCAAGCTTATACACCCAATCAGATGTTTATTGTCCCTCAAAGCCTGGGGTTGACACATATAAACTTCCTCCTTTATTTACCATATAAGAATGCACTTTTGACATCCATTTGATAAACCTTAAGACTATGAAAGGCAACATAAGCTAAGACAATCTAATTGCCTCCATTCTGGCTACAGGAGCAAAGGTTTCATCATAAGCGATGCCTTCCTCTTGTGCAAACCCTTGGACAACCAGCCTGGCCTTGTTCTTGACAATTTGGCCCTTTCATCTGTTTTATTCCTAAACACCCATTTAGTGCCTATTGCACACTTAACTTGAGGTAAAGGAACAAGCTCCCACACTTGCTGTTTTCTGAACTGAAGAAGCTCAAGCTGCATTGCTTTTCAACCCATCCATTGTCTCTAATGCAACATGATAGTTCTTTGCTCTTGCTGACTGATGAAGAGAGAATAGAAGCAGAAGTTGGACAATTGATTCCTGGTTAAAACTCCAGCCTTATATCACAAATGATTTGAGATGTGGGTGATTCTTCAGCTCTTGATAGACTATAATATCAGTGCAAGTGTTTGTAGGACTTTCAGCACAACAGATAGTGATGAAGATTCTTGAAACCATGTAGGGATGGCAGCTCAATGAAGTAAAGCATGCAGAAATCTCATCAGCATTTGTTGTGGATGGGGCTCTGAAGCTACAGGAGCATCATTTTAGTGGACGCAGCAGGTTCACCAACCTGAAAAATGAGTACTGGCTACATCATCATCAGTACCACCAGGTGGAGAACTGTTGACAGGCACAACAGCTAGAGGTGATAAGGAACATATTGCAGTACGTCCGATCAAACACTCCACAGGGTTTTGTGGATCTTGTCCTTTGGAGATTCATTGAACTTGACATGCAGAGTTTCTTCAACCATCTTGTCCTACAGTTGAAAACTCTGTATGCCTTGCAAGTTGATGAATAACCAACAAAATACCCTGCATCCACCTTACTAGCAAACTTCTGGAGTGGATTGCTAGTGTTGAGAATGAAACAAGGGCACCCAAATGCTCTAAAGAAGGAAATCAGAGGGGCCAAATGATGAAGTACTCATAAGGAGTCTTCATCAACTTTTGATTCACTAATGCTCTATTCTGCACATAGCAAGCTGTGTTGACAGCTTCGCCCAAAGGTTAGTGGCAATCCTGAGTCAGCCAGCATTGACCTTTGCAGGATCGGATTTGGGTGGTTTTTTCTCTCACTCACTGTGAATCAAACTCCAGCAGTCTTATGAAGAGTTGATCACAATATATCAGTAACAATCAGTAAGAAATTTAACACAGCAAGTAAATTTTCAAGTACTTTTTATAATGTCTTCTCAACTCAAAGGATTACAAGACACTTGGACTCAAATCGCTTATCTAAGAGTTCAGGGAGAAGATATATATAATACTACCTACAGCCCGGGAATACTTTGATTCCAGCTGGACACCTCTAACCTTAAATCTATACTGCAAGACTCTAGGTGAGGTCTTTCAGACATTTTGTCTGAAAGTTGGTAGTCAGACATGTCCCTGACTTACCTTTTCACCAACTAAAGTTGATAACATGTACTATCATAAAAAAGTGAACTAGAATAAGTATGGTCACAACATGCTCTTTAGAAGTGCCATGCTGTATCAGAGGTCTCAGCGGACTGTCAGGGACCATACTTTTATCTGCTGGACATAGCAATGTCTTCCGAAGGATAAAGTACTTCGGAAGAATAACTTCTTCCGAAGGCACTTATACTTCGGAAGACTGCTTCTTCGAGGCTTGGAGTCTTTTTTGTCTGGAAGCAGACTTTGTCTTCGGAAGCTCAGACTTGTCTTCAGCTCTTTCATCAGACTTTGTCTTCGGAAGCTTTCAGACTTTGTCTTCAGCTCTTTCATCAGACTTTGTCTTCGGAAGCTTTCAGACTTTGTCTTCAGCTCTTCATCAGACTTTGTCTTCGGAATCTTTCAGACTTTGTCTTCAGCCTTTCATCAGACTTTGTCTTCGGAAGCTTTCAGACTTTGTCTTCGGAAGATAGTCTTCAGCTGTTGGCTTCAGTTTTGTCTTCAGCAGTTGACTTCAGCTTTTGCCTCAGTAGATATCTTCAGCTGGTCTTCAGCAGTTGACTTCAGTTTTTTGCCTTCAGTAGATATCTTCAGCTGTTCTTCAGACTTTCGGAAGATCTCTTGCTCTGCTTTCGAAGCCTTTAAATGTAGTACCAAAATGCCTATGAAGTGATTTTGGTTGCACCAGCCTTATCATGATCCAACAAAATCTCTTGCTCAGCTTTCGAAGCCTTGAATGTAGTACCAAAATTGACTATGAATGATTTTGTTTGCACCAGCCTTATCATGATCCAACAACCTTGCAGCTTCAGAGAGTCCTGTTCTTTCTCTCAACCACCCATTCTGTTCAGAGTTCTGGGAATACGAACTGCCTTTTACTTCCCTTAGACAGGTAGAGGCATCAAGTGTGTGGTTTCTAAATTCTGTTCCATTGTCACTCCTCACACACTTGACCTGCAGGAATACTGGCTTCCCACAAATACACCAAGTTCATAAGCCTTGGCAGCTTCATCCTTGGTGTGCAAGAAGAAAGTCCCTACATATCTGAGTAATCATCCACAATTACCAGACGTATTTCTTCTTTGCCATGCTCATCACCCCTGACAGACCAAAGAGATCCATGTGCAGAGTTCAAGCAGGCAGTGGACTTTGTTCTTCTATTGGAGGGAATGAAACTCTGTGTTGTTTTCCCTTTAAGCAAGCAGTGCAGTTGTCTTCACACTTGAACTCCTTCAAAGGCAATCCTCTTACTAAACCATGGTTTATCAGCTGATTCATGTTCTTGGATTAACATGCCCAGCCTTCTATGTCATGAGTAGACTCTTGAGGAGAGGCCTTGGAGAATAGGCAAGAATGGTCTTTAGATCTATCTTTTTGGAAGATCTAAGGCATATACTCTTCCTGTCCTTGGCCTTCAGGAGAGTATATTCATCCAACACCTTGTCAATCAATTTAGAACTTTGGATGACAAAATCCGACAGTTCTGGCTTGTGAAAAGGGAAACTGGCCTTTATCACACATTTGACTGACACTCAAGAGATTGGCTTGAGATTCTCCACATGGTTAACATCATCAAACCTATTTCCCCATTGGAAACAACCTTTTCCGATGATGTACCCTTTGCATCATTGCCAAAGAGACAAATCCCTTTTTTTCCTTGAGAGTAGTCATTAAAGAGAACTGCTTCCTGTCATATGCATGATCCTCCACTGTCTACAAAGCAGATGCTTCTTTGACATGTTGAAGAACCCTGTACATAACAACAGTTAGTTAGTTTTAGAGACCCAAACCTTTTTGGTTTGGGTCTGTTCTCAACAACAGGTCACACTAACAGGTGTGTTATGTGTGACAGCCTGAGATGAGGAGATGGTGTAGAAGAGGAACCCTTTGGCTTGGATTTCCTTTTCTGTGGTTTCAACACATAAGCATCTAATTGGTTGACTCTTCACATTATATGCTGAACCATCATCACAAGTTGTTCTGACTTTGTGATAAAGCTTTCAGCTCTTCAGACACATTGGGGCTTGCTGATGATGATTCCTGTGTTGCACCATCTTCTTTTGAGCAACTCAGCTGTTGCCTGAGTAACCCCTACCTTCTTTTTGGAATTGCTTTTGGGCTTAAGGGTTTCAGTCTTTGATGTGCTATTACAACTTGGTCTCAAACTCATTTTTCATTGTATTCATGTGCTCTTTAATTTCTCCTTTTGTTTGAGTTTGGAACCTCTTTTTGTACCAGCAATCATCAGTAAGATGATTGAACAAGCCACATATCTCACATGGCTTCTTCTTCATCTTATGTTGATCCTATTGAAGAGGATGAAACTGCTGAAGACTTGTTCTTCAGCTGTTTGCTGTCAGTACCTGCAGTTTTATTCCCTTGCAGTACTTGCTTTCCTGACATCCTCTTCAGTAGTTTTCAAATCCTTTCTACTGATAGTTTTCTTCTCTTCAGTACTGGCAGTAGTTGGGGTTTGAACTTCAGGTGTTTATCACTTGCTCTCCAGTACTTCAGTACTTCTAGAGACAACACCTGAGTTGATCAACTTGTTGATCATGTGACAGTCAGCATTGAACCATCAGCTGTTGTTAGCATCAGCTGATTGGTTTTGGGAGGAAATACTGACCTCTACCTCTGATGATGCTGTATCAGACATAAGTCACATGATGAGAAGGAGTGGTTTGCTCCCTCCATCAATTCAACTTCTGCTCTTGAAATGAAATCTGTAGGAGGAGCAGTGTGATTATAACCATGCAAACTTCATATTGGAAGCAAATTGCTTACTAAGAAGCATTTCAAACCCTTGCAGGATTGCACCCATCGATCACACTCTACTTGGTGGTTGCAAGAGTTTCCTTGAGGTCCTGTACTTCTCTAGAAGTACAACATCTTCCCTACTTTATCATCTTTTATTTGGCATTTAAGCTTATAATCTCATTATTTTTATTATTAAGTGCAGCCTCAAATTCAGCTTTCTTTTTGGAAATGGTTTGCTATAGCTCAAGGTTTTTATCATTAAAGCTACATTTGCTTCTCTAATAGAAGCAATGCTGCTATGCATGAATCAGAACAAAGCTTGGCTTTAGCCTCAGAAGATACCTATGATGATGGCCATCAGCACTCCAGGCCATGAGAGCAAGGTTCCTAAAAGGATGATCACACCATGTTGACCAGCACCTTGGAATAGTTTTTCTTGACCAGATAATCTGGTAAACTACTCCAGTCAACAACTCCTGGGGTGAAGAAGCTGGTTTGTTGAGGTTGGGTGATGAGAGATGGGAAGATGAGGCTCGGGAGAGCAGTGGTTACTCTGGCATGAGCAGGGGGTGCTTGAACTTGACTTGGCTGAGGCATGTAGTAGCAGGGGTATGGGATGGCATATGACCCTGAGGCACAAAGTATGCAGGTGATGCCTACGCTGGTGATGGATGACTGAACTGGTGGAGTGTTGCCCTCTATGCTGTGGCTATTGCTTGGAAAAGTCACAAAGGTGCAGAGGAGTTGATCCAGATGATCTACACTCTCTATCAAGTGTCCAAGCCTCTGGTACTTGTGACACCTCACTTGCTATTGTCAAAACCAACTTTGATTTTGTCAGAGAGACCAAGAAATTCCTCCCAGTTCTCTTGTAGAACTTTTAGATCTGATATTTATCATAGCCATTTGACTCAAAATATCCATCTCTTTCAGATCATCATCTGGAATGTTCTTTAAGTCCTCTATCAGAAGCACAATTTATCACTGCTACCTCCTGAACTACTATCACTCCAACAAAGCATGTTTCAGAATTGCTAGAGAATCACTATGCTCATCATAGTCATTCTCAGATATAGCATATTCTGACTCTTGACATATCAAGGCAGCATTGCCTGAACAAAGTCATCATGAGCTTACCAGATGATGACAGCTTCCTTTCTTTCTACTCTCTTTCAAATGTAAGCAGTTTCCCATAAGTTGAGTGAGAGATAGAGTGTCCAGATTTGCACTGGACGTAGGACAATGGTATAGTGTCCCATCTCTCAGGCAGGGATCTAAGAAAGCGGTTGTTCATCTGACTATTGGAATACTCTTGTTTCCTTTTCAGCTCAGAAATAAGACAAGAATCGCTCATACTGTTGAGTCATGTCTCACCCTCCTATAGAGAATGTCTCATATTGTTGGGCGAGGATTTCCCTAGTATTTGCTAAGACCTCATTGGTTTCCTCCGAATTGTTCCTTCAGAGCAACCCAGAGATCATGAGCAGTTTCATGATGCAAAAGTCCTGATAATCTCATTGGAATTGCCATAGCCAAAATTCCATTGGCTTTAGCATCAATCTCGACACTTAAGATCTTCATCCGAATATGATCAGGTTCTTCGAACCTGCTCATTTGATTCAGGAACGCTCACCATAGGCGTGTATGGTCCATGCACCACTGACTTCCAACACCAGCACTGTTGACAGACAAGTGGTGGAGCATACTACGTTGCCATATGTTATACTCACTCCTCACAAGCATCGGCTTTGTTGAGGAGCCATTATTGTGAGGATCGTTAGTTGGCGTGTCATTTCAGATTTCAGTCAAATTCAAGGTAAACAAACCAATCTAGCTCAAAAACCACGAGAACCTCAGTTTAACAGTCAAAAGCAGCAAAATCATCTCTATAACTAATTCTTGCAAATTGCTAATTCGATCAAACGTAGATGTCAAAGAGCGTTTCAAATGATCAATTGTTAAATCGATCAATGATTACCCGCTCTGATACCATTTTACAAGATCTAAGCCTCTAGTTTGATCAATTAGGTTGTATTCGCAACGGATTTAATCCATGAATTAGAACAAACAAGCAGAACACATAATTTTAACAATAAAACATAAGTTATAGAGAAGAATGGAAGTTCTGCAAAGAGAATATTTCATTCAATACATGCTTCGACTGCGGCTATAATTAGCAGTGGCTACAATTAGGTCATCTTCCTTATATAGGGAAAAACCTAATGCTGATGTCACTTGACAGTGACATCAACCGTTATTACAACTACTGATAAACAGACTAACTACTGAAGATGTCACAACAGCTGACATCTTCTTACATGATGCTATGTGTCCAACATTACAACCTGAAAGGAAACTACTGAAAAGGTACAACGACTGAAGAGCAAACTCTTCAGTCGTTTACAAACTACTGAACTACAACGACTGAAGAACAAACTCTTCAGCCGTTTTTACAAACTACTGAAACCTAAAAGAAAAACTACTGAAAGAGAAAACCATCACAACATCTGAAGAAGACTTCTTCACTGTTGTGACAAACTCTGAAGCTTCAGCACTTGATCTTCAGACTTTGGGCTTCAGATGTTTTATCAGCTGTTACTTCAGTAGTTGTCATCACTGATGTCTTCAGTCTTTGTCTTCAGACTTTGTGCATCATTGTTGATCTTCAGTTCTTCAGTTCTTCAGCTGTTGTGCTCTCAGCACTTGAGTCATCAGTACTTGAAGTCTTCAGTCTTGTATTCTTCAGTACTTCAACTTTAGTATTTGTCTTCTTACTTGGGATCTTCAGCTGTTGTTCTTCAGATCTTTGATCTTCAGCTATTGATCTTCAGTCTTTGTCAAACTGCTGATGAAGCCTTCAGCAGTTGTTGTGATGTCATGTGGGACTTAGAGGTTTTTTTCTGATCTGGCTCATTGGTTCTTTTGGTCCACAGCCAGCAACCTTAGCCTTCAAGCTCGCCCTCAACCCAACCCGTTCCTCTCTTGTAACCATAGCACCAACATCAGTTCTGGTGATAATACTAGTGAACGATCATACTGGCTCACTACTTACCACTGCTAACTAGATTCCTGTGGTTCAGATATATTTGGAGCATTTGCCAATCCCTCGTCTGTGTCTTCTTGTTCATCTTCATCGTCTTTGATCAATCCCCAAATTCCCACTATCACATCATAGACCCTCCCCCCTTCGTTTTTTTAGCCACTTGAACCACGAGCTTTTGATCTGCTACTCCATATTGATCTACTCCTCCCCCTTCAATCTCGGTTTCTGGCCTTACAGACGTCAGTCACAAAAACCTATGGAATTTATGGTATTTCTACTATAAAAATGATCATTTTCAACTGTCACCCGGTCAGAGAGGCTCTTTTACGACCACTTTAATTTCGATGGTTGGTAAAAGTCTAGTCGTAGTTACGTTTGTGACCAAAATAATGTTTTACGGATTTTGCAACTGAAATTTTGGTCACAAGATTAGTGACAAATTTTGTGTGAAGTTTTTTGTAGCTGATTTTACGACCAAACTTTTAGCAACTAAGAGTGAGGCTGAAAATTGTGTCCTGATAGTTAATCCATACACTAAAGGTAGTCGTCGTCTCTCTCAAATGAACAAAGTTGATTGTGAGATTCCGATTTGGTTATTAGAGGCATACTTATTCACTAAATATACCTATATTTACCAGTCATGTATCGAATGCAATTACACACACATTAATTGGATTGAATCTACACAAGCATAAATAGATTCCAACTTCATGATTAGTTTCAAGTTCTCTAAAATTTAATCCTGCAAGATTAAACTCCGTACTACAATTCCAGTATGCTTAAAATGTCCCATTTATATGCTTACTTTTCTGGTTGTTTTGTCTAGTTTCTCTAGCGCCTCGCTAGTTTAGGTGGGAGTTTTTTTGCTTTGCCGTTTAAAAAAAAAAATTATATGCTTACTTGGATCAATGGAGTTGGTAAAAACAGACTTCAATCAGGGACTTGTCTCCTGCTGTCAATTGTCACATCTTCCAGATTACCCTTTGCCAATTGTTAGGCTTACACAAAACACCCTTCATTTACTTTTTGTAGTTACAAAACTACCTTCCAAAACATATTCCTTTTTGATGTGTTTACCATGTAATTTGTTTCATGCAAACCCCATCAACAACAATCACATATCCACATAACATCACCATTACAACATAACAATGGTCACAATCACCTGCAAGAGACAGAACATAAGAACAATCTTTTGGCTGAAGCGTACCATGAAAAAGTAAAGCATAACAGAGAAACCTGGTGCACAAACATATTTTTTTATAAACTACATCCTCGAAAAAAAAAGTTATATCCAACAACCGAGACTACGCCTAGAGAAGTCGTGTTTAAGCCTTCTCATATCTTTTAATTTTTTCTTTTGTATTTAGTTTTCTCTTTATTTCTTGTGTATTTTGGTATTTCGTTTCATATTACCTTTCTGACTCAAAACACCATCTCGATCTACCGTAAATCTTGATGGTCCACCATCCAAGATAGCCTGCATCGTCTGGACTCGTCTTTTTTTTTCCCTCTTATTAAAAACATTGCTTCTTATTTTGCATCTTGCTGTTAAGTATCATGTACTTGTGTTTCGAGTCAATGTTGCTTAATTGTTGACCACCATTGCCCTCACCTGCAATTGTTGCAATTGACTACTAGGTTTCCCTGCACTGGAAAAAACAACCACCAAATCCTGACATTTTGAGGGAGCATCCTCCAGTGTAATACCCTGAAGCTGTGATGTCAATACATCTTCCAACAGTCTGAGCAGGTGGCTGCATTAGCCATCTCATCAATCATTCCGTCTTTCATATTGTCACCGTAACGCATTATATTATATTATTTATATACATATTGAAAAATACATCAGAAATCTCAACTTCATTCAAGCACATACTTCATAGAACTATCAATCATATACACCCTGAACTTCCATGATTGTTGAAGCTCTCATAGTATCTAGTATTAGCTGAACATTATCCATCATATACAAAACCGGTAACATGAAGAAGACAGAAGGTAGATAAGAATACATACCAAAGTTGGAGAGCATACTGACAAAAATTGGTAATTGCCATCTAAGTTTAAGGCGACCATGGCCATTTTTGTCTCATAGTTGCATAGATTAGTAACGAATAGTGATTTATTGCCATTTGCCAGTAATTGTTGTTATTAATTTGTTAAAGATATCCTATATTTGCTCTTTTTTGTTATTATACACTACTTTAAGCCTTCATCATTTCGGATTATTTCACCTTGAGTCTACCAAGTCCTCAAATCAGATGCTTTGATTGATCCTTAATACAATGAGTAACTACTACCCACAAGAAAAAAAAAACACTGACGATATAACACAAAGCAGCTTAAACCACAGATTTGTGTATGAATAGCTGAAACTTTGAAGAGAATAGAAATAAAAGAAAAATGTCATGTGTTTACTGCATTTACTTACAGAAGGAAACAAGAAGGTTTTGTGGTTTGCCGGCTCAATTAATATCATACTCAATCTAACACTACAAACCACCTAAAGTTTAGGGCTAAGGTTGCAAGAACAAGCTCAGAGTATAAAGAAAACATTATGGACACAGGTTCCAACATTATTCAAACTCATTCTTCCTTATTGTAGAGAGGTATTATATTTTCTAAACACTTATTTGAAAGCTACAAAATAAATAAGATCACCTGTCAATGAAGCTTGAAGCTGAAGCTTGGCGATCTCATTTTGTCCGGTGTTCTTCGTTTCTGCGATTAATTTATCTGATTATCTGGAACACCTTCAGACACGTGCTACTTGTGTAGTTGTGTCTGCACTTCTGCTGACTCGCCTCCTTCCTGTCAAACCCAGGTCACCTTACATGGATCTCAGGAATATAACTGATCTCTTTGGTATCACTATCAGCCATTTGAGTATAGCAGAAGCTAGCATCTCACTTAAGAAGATGAAGAAAGTACTTTATGATCAGCAAAAGGGAGCTAGCTTTACCGCAGCTGCAACAGAAACCATTTTTCCTATTATGTGACATTCTTACCTATGAAAAGAAAAGAAGATAGCTTTATGTTGTTGTGTCTTCTGTGTTATAAGATCTGACCAATTATCACGTAGTAGAAGACATGAACCCGCCCACTAGAGCCAACCAATTTGACAGTTGGTCGGCAATGATTTTCCATTTTTCCCTTTGCTTTGCAAGTGTCACACGGTACCTTATTGCTTACACGTGGTAACAAGAAGCCGAAAGCTTGCCCTTGAGCTCTATGTTTAACCACCAAAATAAAAAATTGGAAACCAGTCCTATTTTGCAACTAGATTAAGGATAAGTCAAAGATGAGCCTTATGTGCTCATTAGTCTCTAACAAGAACTATAAGTTTTATAATCCTCAATAAATACCTTGAGTAATGAACAGACTAAAATCACGTAAAAGCCAGCCACATAAAGCAAACAGATAAAATGTCAGAAGTCACGAACATTGTTAGTTCTAAAAAAGTGCAAAGCTGTGTCTGTAATTCGACTACTTAAAAGACAAGAGTATAGTACTCATCAATCATGACACAGTGTGTCCAAAGCACAACTAAGAGATGCCATCACATGAGATATTAAGTTTCTTGTGAAAATACAACCATTTTAACATGAGACCTCATCACGAATGTCCATCCATGTTTGATCCTCCTGGTTTTTTTCTTAAAACGGTTTTGTTTCATTTTGGACATAATATTAACTCTTATCATGAACTGAAAGTCAGCTTAACATAGCAATATTTATTATAAACTTTACTCTATAGATGACTTGTGCATAAAAGTTAAGTAGATATTTAACATAAACTTTATCCTTTAGCAATATTCTTTGAAGTGTTTAGATCAATGTTCAGGCAGCTACAAAAGATAAGCCCTATATAGAGAAGAAATAATTAAATAAAAAGAAAGAAATGCCAAAGGGTAACTTGAACTCAGCCAACCTAGCAAAAGGTTGAGACTTTAGCGGTTTCTTTCGGTTAATGAACCGCATTACCAAAACAATAAAGTAAACAAACTAATATCACCATTTATCACATTGAAACCAACAGGAAATCTCACAAATCCTTAGCACTCAAGTAAGTTCTAACAGCACTACCTTGAATATCACATAATATGAAGTCAAAAAGTAGGTTGAAGTTTTAAATTCTAATACATTTATATCAACAATCAACATATAGCAAAATCAAAAGTAATATGCCATAAACCTAACTGGTTCTTCCAGCTTTAATTTTCAACTAAATACTTGAAACCAATTGCTAATAACCATTAAACCTCAAGGTATAGCCGTTGAAAGCCACATCAAGCTTTGCCTGCTGTATATGATGGTGAATTCAGACTCTACGAAATAGGTCGACCAAGAGATGCAGCTGGAAAGAAACTTAGGCTGGATGTTGATCACACTCTCTAGGCAATAAACCTCTGTCTAGTCTGTAACAAGTTTACCCTTACCATTTTCATTCCTTTGAAGCCTAAACTCATGACATTTGAAGGCCTTCTCTTTCAAATCTGAAATGATTTGCTCTGACCTGTCATAAATTTCTTTTGGCAGTTGCACTACCATGTAATTAAAAAAGTCTGATAAAGTCATCTTCTCCAAATCTTGCCACTGACCATCATCAGGGCCCGTGTCTTTCACAATACCCTCAAAACCATCTTTCCTATATTCCAACTCCTCGCCACTTCCTTTCCTTCACAATCTTCTATAGGAGACACCAATTTCTCCACCACATGTTCTTGACCAGATTCTTCTTTGGTGCCCAAATTATCCCCTAAAACACTGTTTTTTACATTCCCAGATGGTTCTTCTGCAAATTTATCAACTGTGGCCTCATTTCCTTCATCAACTTGTAAAGATCCATCAGCATTGTTCAAGTTCTCCTCCAAAACCACTGCTTTGTGCACTTTCCAACGGTTCCACTCGCACCCCTTTTCTCCCTCCTCGGGTCTCTTACCATCTGTTGGAACAACAACAACATCTGCTGCTTGTCTTTCATCTAAATCAGGATCCTCACGCGTTGGCATCTTCTTCCTCCCCCGTGTCCTTTTAGGTTCTGCCACAACAGAAGCATCTGTCACCTCTACTGCATCAACAGTTTTAGGTGCTACTTCATTTCCTTCACGATCATTTTCAGGCGACACCAACTTCACCACACTTTTAGCATCCTCGATAGATTGCATCGGCATCTTCTTCCTCCCCCGTGTCCTTCTAGGTTCAACCAAACAGAAGCACGCGTCACCTCTACCGCATCAACACTCAACTCTCAGGAATTTGCTCTAGTTTAGCAACATAACTCCCCTCTTCCTTCTTAGAACTTCTCAACACCCTCCTAGAACTCAACCCTGCCCCCTCGCTCTTCGTATCCACCGCCTTCTTACCCCGACTACGCAAATTACGCTTCTCCACCAGTTCCTTCACCTCATTCCCACCCAAACCCCCATCAAACCCTAATTCCACATCATCAGCTCCAGATTTCACCTTCCCCCTAGTGTTCCTCCTCGTCCGTACATCCAATTCAACTCCAATCGTAACAACAATCGACGTTAACTCACCGATTTTGATGCAATCTCCATCCTCGAGACTAGAAGGGACGTAGGGCTTGAGGGATTTCCCGTTCAAAACGGTGCCGTTGAGGAATCAAGGTCGCATAAAGTCCATTTGGTGAGCTGGTTATCGAATTGAATGCAGATGTGTTTGGAGGAGATACCTGCGTCCTTGATGGCGATGGTGTTGCCGGTGACCACACGGCCGATTTTGACTAAGGTGGGTGATGATATGTGTAGGGTTTCGCCTTCTCTTGGGCCTTTGTCGATTATCAGCTTCAGTGTTGAGCATTCTGCCATTGATGATGATGCTGATGCTGATGCTGCTTGTGTGTGTGTGTGTGTGTGATGGTTGTGTGTGTGATGGTTGTGTGTGTGATGGTTGGTGGTGTGTGTGAGAGGGAAGAATTTTGAAGTTCAAGTGAGATTCAATTTACATTTAGGCGCTTCAAATCGTTCAGACCCGAACTTTGAAAACGGATCTGGATCAAGCCCGGGCGTGGATAGTATTTGAAGAAAAAACCATATAGAATCTCATGATTTACATGTGTTCTCGAGTAGTCGAGTTCATTTAAGAAGATAAAAAAGAGAAATGGAATAAAAGAAAAAGACAGTTGTGTTTTAAAGTTTTCTAATGGAAGAAAAGTAAGAAAATTATGTTTTCGAGTTCATTTACCTAGGAAAATTATGTTTTCGAGTTCATTTACCTATGTTCTCGAGTAGTCGAGTTCATTAGAAAGTTTTCTAATGAAAGGAAAAGAAAGGAAGATGAAGGATAAAATTAATCCTTCAAATTGGAAGGAAATAAAGAGAAAAGAAAGAAATAAAAGAAGAGAAATGAAAATAAAGGAAAAAAATGTTTCATTTATTTTTTCTCGTTAAGTAAACTCGAGAACACGGCGTTATTGAAAAGGTTAGTACCGTTCAAAAAAATCTATTGAAAAAAGTTAGCATGTAACATTTTAAATTTTGTTTTAACTGTGTCTTTTAATTAAAATTTAACTTTAATTTCTTATAATCTTTTAAGATGATGCTTAAAGGTGTATTTATATTTATAAATCATATATATTTTGTGACAAACAGAGACTATCCACTGTAGTATATTATATGATGTAGTTTGGTAATATGTTTATATTAATAATATTTATAGAAATGCAACCAATATGAAGTGATGATAATAAATTTACAACTTAAATGAAACTGGTTGTATAATTATAGTCACTTTAAATCTACCATTGATATGTTGTTTTGCTTCATATTCTCATGTTTCTTGTTTTTAGAGTTGATTTATGTAGCTTCAAAATATAAAGGGAGCTAGTTGTTTATTTGAAGCCATTTGGGTTGATTTATGTGTTTTCAAACTAAATTATATAAGCTAGGATCTCTTATTGATACTCGACTTCTATTGATTTCTTTGTGTTAAATTGAAGCATGTCGGTGGAGATGGATGATTGGTGGTGACAAATTAGGTTGATGATGGAGGTAGGTGTTGAAGGGGTGATGGGTGATGGGGCGTCCGAAGGTTAGGATCGCAGCGTTCAAACGGAAGGAACAAATAAGGGGTGCGTGATTTTATTTTATTTTGTTTCGTTTTTTAATGGATATTTTACAAAAGAAAATAACAAAAAAATTTCAATGTATTATGTAAGGACCAAATTTGTTACGTTAGAATGAATAGTGCAAACCAAGCGTAGGACCGGGTAAGTGATGGTCAATACAATCATTTCATAATAAGGAGAGTGTTAGAACACTTAACAGATCAAATAGAGAACCGGGTTTTTATGAGAGACATTAAGAACACAAGTAAGTATTGAGACAGAACCAAGAACAAGATATGTATGCTTTTCAAGAATATTGTATATTTCTCTCAAGTTCTATTACAAGTGTTATAAAGCATAAAAAAGAAATACATAACCTGATATACTTTATAGTTTATATTACATCCTATAGCCGCTATACTTTGAAAACTAGCAGGAAACACTAATTTAGACACAAGATCAATGTACAGTCAAAAGGCAGATTGTCTTTTGACTTGTGACTATGACATGTCATATCTCACATTCTAATCTATTACAAAAGGATAAAAGGTACAAATAAAAAGTTACAGACCCTAAACCATAATCTACAGTTTACTATAGCTTGGACTTTCACCAACTTGTATAAGTTGGTGAGTCTTCAGAGTGGTAGTGAAAAGTTGGTCAACTTTATGCAAAAGTTGTTCAGAAAAGCATGTCTTCTCTGTCTTCGTAAGAAATCAGTCTTTAGTCTTTTGGCTTCGAAAGACTTTGTCTTTAAAGCTTCGGAAGACTTCATCTTTGGCTTCGGAAGATTTTTTTTTTGCTTCGAAAGATTTTACACTTAGAGTATTTTCTGTGAAGTGTGTAAAACTTTCGAAGTAACTTCTACGCTGCACTTCATACATGTATGCTGGAAGCTTTTTGGTTGCTTTGTTTGCATCAGCCTTTCAAGTATAACTTTCACCAAGTGCATAATTTCAAAAACTTTAGAAAAAAATCATATCTAAAAATACCATAGGACCATTCGTGTAATTACACTAAAGCATCAATTTGTTTATTACCCTATGTATTTAAAACCAACATAAGGAATAGGGAAGTTTTGTAGTTTTTGGATTGGCCACAAAACCCTTTTTTTCATATTAGTCACATTATGAATGAACCTAAATGTAAAGTCCAGAATCCGATCGATCTCGATTCGTTTGATGGTGCACTTGATATTTCGCGAGGACGGGTGAACAATCGACTTCAAAGCAATCTAGATAACAAGGTGTTTTCAAAGTTTACAACCAAATCATTGTAATTGAAGTGTTTATTCAATGTAGAACGATTACAATGATAATCGATACAAGATCGATCTCACCCTCGGTGGAAAATCACACAACGTGATCTGCTCAAATGAGCGAAATAAACAGAGAAAACACTAAACTATCTAGACTAACTTTTGGTAATTGAAGCACACTAAAACTGAACTCGTATGTACAAATATATACAAGTCTGCGAGTTTTCGCATGGAGAATTCGCATGCGATTCGCATCACCATTTCGCTTGGTTGTGCGACTCGCCTGCCTTCGCGTGCATATGCGACTCGCCTACCTGCCTGCCTTTCGCATGCATGTATTTTCGCATGCATGCGAATTGTCTCATTTTCGCATGCGAAAATACATGCAGTTGTCTTCTTCGCACACTTCATTTTCAGCAGGCATGTAAACACACGTACTCCAAGTTGTTCATCTCTAAACTATAGTGTAATCCACATGTTTGATCCTTACAATCTCCCCCTTGGATTATGCTATAGTTTTGAGGTCTTCAAACTTCAACAAAACCTTTCTATGGAAGGTTCTCGCATCAGCGGCTCGTTGAAACAACTGTGGAGCTTCAAAACTTCATAAGATCTTGCAATCTGAATCTGTTTTGTGTGTGTTCTCGGTTTCGCATTCCTTGATGAAACCGGATACCTTGCAGCTTGTTTTAACGTCCTCGAACGGAAGATCGCGGAATAATGATCCGTTGTATCAAGAGCAACACCTTGCTCTGATACCAAATGTAAAGTCCAGAATCCGATCGATCTCGATTCGTTTGATGGTTGCACTTGATATTTCGCGAGGACGGGTGAACAATCGACTTCAAAGCAATCTAGATAACAAGGTGTTTTCAAAGTTTACAACCAAATCATTGTAATTGAAGTGTTTATTCAATGTAGAACGATTACAATGATAATCGATACAAGATCGATCTCACCCTCGGGTGGAAAATCACACAACGGTGATCTGCTCAAATGAGCGAAATAAACAGAGAAAACACTAACTATCTAGACTAACTTTTGGTAAATTGAAGCACACTAAAACTGAACTCGTATGTACAAATATATACAAGTCTGCGAGTTTTCGCATGGAGAATTCGCATGCGATTCGCATCACCATTTCGCTTGGTTGTGCGACTCGCCTGCCTTCGCGTGCATATGCGACTCGCCTACCTGCCTGCCTTTCGCATGCATGTATTTTCGCATGCATGCGAATTGTCTCATTTTCGCATGCGAAAATACATGCAGTTGTCTTCTTCGCACACTTCATTTTCAGCAGGCATGTAAACACACGTACTCCAAGTTGTTCATCTCTAAACTATAGTGTAATCCACATGTTTGATCCTTACAATCTCCCCCTTGGATTATGCTATAGTTTTGAGGTCTTCAAACTTCAACAAACCTTTCTATGGAAGGTTCTCGCATCAGCGGCTCGTTGAAACAACTGTGGAGCTTTTAAAACTTCATAAGATCTTGCAATCTGAATCTGTTTTGTGTGTTTTCTCGGTTTCGCATTCCTTGATGAAACCGGATACCTTGCAGCTTGTTTAACGTCCTCGAACGGAAGATCGCGGAATAATGATCCGTTGTATCAAGAGCAACACCTTGCTCTGATACCAAATGTAAAGTCCAGAATCCGATCGATCTCGATTCGTTTGATGGTTGCACTTGATATTTCGCGAGGACGGGTGAACAATCGACTTCAAAGCAATCTAGATAACAAGGTGTTTTCAAAGTTTACAACCAAATCATTGTAATTGAAGTGTTTATTCAATGTGAACGATTACAATGATAATCGATACAAGATCGATCTCACCCTCGGGTGGAAAATCACACAACGGTGATCTGCTCAAATGAGCGAAATAAACAGAGAAAACACTAAACTATCTAGACTAACTTTTGGTAAATTGAAGCACACTAAAACTGAACTCGTATGTACAAATATATACAAGTCTGCGAGTTTTCGCATGGAGAATTCGCATGCGATTCGCATCACCATTTCGCTTGGTTGTGCGACTCGCCTGCCTTCGCGTGCATATGCGACTCGCCTACCTGCCTGCCTTTCGCATGCATGTATTTTCGCATGCATGCGAATTGTCTCATTTTCGCATGCGAAAATACATGCAGTTGTCTTCTTCGCACACTTCATTTTCAGCAGGCATGTAAACACACGTACTCCAAGTTGTTCATCTCTAAACTATAGTGTAATCCACATGTTTGATCCTTACACTAAATACCAGCAAGAATCGTCCTTTTTTTGTTTCTATAAGTTAATCTGCCAGTTAACATCTGCACACCTAGCTTATTGTTGAAGGGTTTTAGGCGATGGTGTTTATGGTTGGTTCGATTCACTTCCCTCTCGGTGTTGATGACTATTTATATTTATTGTAGGGTTTACTAAAAAATCATGTCCACTCTCGATGATGATGTCTTCATCTAGGGCTTGAATTTGCTGTTGTGGTGTATTGATTTTACCTTTTATGTGCTCATGAGCTATTTTATTTTTCAAATTAATAGTTACATGTTGATTTATTTTAATTGACGTGTTATGTGTAATTGAAGCACTCAGGTACATCAGTTTCAAGTTGGGAAAAACTGGTTTTTTGTCAAAAATTGAATGGATGTTGGGCATTTGATTATAGTTGATATATATAGGAGTTTCTAACTATGTATATTATGCAGTTATTCGTTTGGTTTCTTAAATTATGTGCAAATAATTTGTGGTTCTGGGTTCGTTTTCTGTCAGTTGATTGGGTAGCTTGCATGTCGTCGCTTTAACTTACTAATTTTGCCGTTTACTTTGTTTGATAGATCAATAGTTACCTGTTTTTGCCTAATAATCAGGGACGTTAAAGTGATGTTTTGATAGTGGTAGGTTATGGTAAAAGCAAAACATTTACATAAATCCACGCGTTCTAGCAATGACGTTGATGATATTCAAAACTTTATATGAAAAAACAAACTATTAAAATAATCCACGTCGAAATTTTGATAAAATAAGCAAACGTTGAAGGCACATACGTTTAAAAAACTAATATATAAACTTTGAATTAACATAAAATAAACCAAGATCAAAGAACATTGATAAATTAAAAAATCAACAAAAGATTTCAGGACCAAACTTGCAAATGACTACACTAAAGTTTGAACTAACTTTATAATTTTTAAAATCTGGGAATCAAACGTGCAATTTGGTCAAATCACATATACCATTTATGCAATTTTCTCAAAAGATTATAAAGAAACCATGCAACTAAAGGGTCGTACATCATGTTTCAAAAGTATGTAAAGATCGAGGTACTATGAAGTTGAACAATACTTTTATCGGGCATGCTTTCCAACAAAAATATACACACATAATTGTAAACATACAACACGGACAGTTTAATCAAGATAATCTAAGAACACAATTTTCCATCCACACAACTTATAATCCATACCTCAAGCCATTGATGCGTAGAATCGAAATTAAGTTTCGTATTGTTCAGACAATTACTTTAGACTTTTGAAAGTGCCAATAAACATCATGGGCTGTAATGATTGTGCAGATTTTGAATGAGAGATTAGGTGTGGAGTGAGGAGATTTCTAGATAGATGGAAAAAGGTGGGATAGTAAAGATCAAGAGGATATCATACCTAATTTTTTGTTAAGTCCTAGTCGTGTCAATGGATGGAATGACTTTAAGAAGTATGTAGATAGGTTGAATGAACTTGCACATAACATAGTTATCATCTCCCATTGAGCAATTGTTTTCTACTTAAAGAAGATGAAGCGGTAAAGGAAAAGATAATGGTGTTATATGAATACTTGGTTGATCCATATGAAGAGAAAAACCATGAGAAATGTTAGGATATTTATGGATACATCATTAGTTCAACTATCCTTGACGGCCTTTTCTTTTCCTAAAACAAGAGCTCCATTTCCTCTTTCAATACAACCAGTGAAGAACGGTTGCCACTGGTGAAGGCCAAAAGAAGCTAATGCAAGTTGCTACTGATGGTAACTTGTTATTGGTGGGAAGTTTATACTGAGAGTAAATTACCACTAATGGGTAATTTACCACTCACAGGTAGTTTACTACTTTTAAACTATAACTTGCCATTAACGGTAAGGTTATAACTAAAGACGAGCATTTTCACTGATGTGGAAAAGTTGCCACCAAACAGCTTAATTTATTTTATGATGATACCTTATTATGATGAGGTCATGCATCATTTTCATGTGTCATTTTCATACTTCCGCATGACTATAAAATAAGGTTACCATGGAAGAACTATTGCTACTAATGGTAACTTGTTAATGGTGGGTATTTTTTACTAACTGAGTAAGTACCACTGATAGTTATTACCACTGATGAAAACCAACTATAACTTGCCATTAATGGTAAGTTAATACTGAAAACGAGCTTTCTCCCTGATGTGGTCATTTGTCACCAAAACATTTTATTTTATTTATGAAGATACCTTGATATGATAAGGTTATGCATCACCGTCTGTTGGATCGAGGTTGTAGATTAACAAAGCTTTTCTATTTGATCAGAAGTTAACAAATATGAAATCTAAGTTAATAACTTACTAACAAACATAAATACTCTGAGTAAATATAAGTACACAAGTTATTCTTTTAAAGTATTCACTTGATTAATCGAAACCAATGTTTTCACGGCCGGTTCGGATCGAGGTTGTAGATTAACAAAGCTTTTCTATTTGATCAGAAGTTAACAAATATGAAATCTAAGTTAATAACTTACTAACAAACATAAATACTCTGAGTAAATATAAGTACACAAGTTATTCTTTTAAAGTATTCACTTGATTAATCGAAACCAATGTTTTCACGGCCGGTTCGGATCGGCCGGTCCGACCGGGATTCGGCATGGCTAATGGTCCGATCAGATATGACTCATTTGGGATGAGCTGACCGGCCGGTTGGAAGCGAACTGGAGGTCGGACCGGCGAGTCGCCGAGCGAACGGTCGAACCTGCATCTATCCATTCTGTGAATCGACCGATGTTTCAGGAGAGATTTCAAATCGAAGATTACGGTTCAATATAGGAGGCTAGAGAACATCTTTTAGGTAAAAAAGATGAGAGAGGAAGAAGATTGATTGAGAGAAGAAGAAGATTGTTTGAGAGAAGAAGATTGTTTGAGAGAAGAAGAAGATTGTTTGAGAGAAGAAGAAGATTGTTTGAGAGAAGAAGAAGATTGTTTGAGAGAAGAAGAAGATTGTTTGAGAGAAGAAGAAGATTGTTTGAGAGAAGAAGAAGATTGTTTGAGAGAAGAAGAAGATTGTTTGAGAGAAGAAGAAGAAGAAGAAAAAATTAGGGAGAATAGAGAGAGAGTGGCTGGTGTGTAATTTTCAAATAGGGTTAGAAATTTTTAAAAGTGAGAGCTTACAATATTAGTCCCTATAGATAAGTCAATTTATAAATTAAACCTTACCCATTAGTTGTTTAAAAGTTGATGAAAAACTAACTAAAGTACATAAAAATAACAACTTTGTTTTAAACTAATAATTTTAATAGAATTTTAAAAGTATATAAATATGGAAATTTTAACAATATATTATTTTCTATACTATTTAATATTCTATCATTTATAATGTCGTCCGGTTATTAAATCCGGTCCGACCGGTCTGACCGGTCCGACCAGTGACTCTTTAAGTCGTCCGGTTCATAGTCTGATCCGGTTCTGAAAACATTGATCGAAACTAAGTACAAAGAGTAATATTCATCAGATACATAAGTGGCTTAAACAAGCTTACCTCTACTATACAAGTATGATGGTTTTATACTATGAAATCTAAAGAATAAGAATACCTATTCTACGTTCAGAATGTACAACAACACAGATAATCGGCATATCGGAGTTAGGTAGCTTCAATACTATATTGTCTCCAAAAGACAGAACATAACAGTCGTCGGTACATACAGTCTTGTCTTGTGTAACAGTTGGTCAACAGCTCATGGAGTTTACTGTTGATCAGTAGCAGTCGATCAACAACTCAGCTGTTAAGTGTTGATTGGCAATGGTTCAACATATGTTGATCAACAACCATTCAACACATCTTGTTCATTAGTTGATTCAACACTTAACAGCTTCGAACAAGAAGATTTAAATGTATAGCTTTTTTAACTCGTTCCAGATGAAGAAAAACAAAAACAAATCAAACAAAAAAACAGCTATCCATACCAGTTTCCTAGGTATGGAGCCACATCGATTGTTTGGCAAGGTTGTTCGCTTGGGTCACTACTCCCCAAGGAGCTGAAAGAAAAACGCGAAGTCTTTTAGTTTTAGTTCAGTTTGTGGAAAATTGACAGATTTCAATAGTTGACAACCAGTGTTGAAATCTTGAGGTTTCGGTAGCTTCATCCTGTTTATAGATCAACGCCATCATATGCAAGTTCACACAACATTTCACGACCCTAAATGGGACCTTATGTGTCTTGTTGGTTATTTATTATTGAGAGTTCAAAATATGAAAGTTCTATAGAATTGCATAACACTAAATGGTCTCATGTGTAAACCCGTGAATGATAATTTCAAAGAAAGTTCTTATCACCTTGATCATAACACCTATAAATAAATTGTTTCTTCAATTTTAACCCGTACCTTTATCTTACGAGCATTGGATTCGTATTGAAGCTTTTGATTCTAGATACCATGCGATTAACACTATTGTTTATATTCTGATTGAACTTGATGTAAAAATAAACTCACTAAGTTGATTAATTTTACATCACCTTGATCATAACACTGTTTTATTTAATTTTAATCTATAACATTATCTTATGAGAATTTTAATTATATTAAAGCATCCAATTCTCGATACCATAAGATCAATACTATTGTTCTTATTATGATTGAGGTTAATGAAACACAAAACTCACTGAGTTGATTAATTTTAAATTTTCACTACAACTAAACCTGACTCGTTTATAAAATTTATATACATATATTTTATTTGAATTTAATCACGTGTCTTAGTTATGGTTTGCATGAGGGGTGTTCAAATTCGGATATCCGAAATTCCGATATCCGAATCTCGGATATCCGAAAATTTCGGATAGTGAATTTTTCACTATCCGAATCCGAATCCGAAATTTCGGATATCCGAATTTTGGATATCTGAAATTTCGGATTCGGATTTGGATATCCGTTCGGATATCCGAATTCAAAGAAAATTTGTATTATTTAATAAATTGTATAAAAATATAATAATTTTTATTGAAGTTTTTATCGGATATCCGAAGTTTTTTATTAAAATGTCTTAAATATCTAAAAATATCCGAAATATTTAATTAAAATTTATTATTTTTAATTTTTTTTAAAAATATTTTGGATATTTCGGATATTTCGGATATCCGAAATATTCGAAAATTCTGAAAATCACTATCCGAATCCGAATCCGAAATTTCGGATATCCGAAGTTCGGATATCCGAATTTTTGATATCCGAAATTTCAGATATCCGAATTTTGGATTTTCGGATATTTCGGATTCGGTTTCGGATTTGAATATTTTTAAACACCCTTAGTTTGCACAGCTTGCATCATTCTTATTGACCAATGGATGTGGCCTTATCAGTCAACCTTAATTTAAAGGACACAACTGAACTTAAACTATTTACTAAAACTTAACATCATTACACCTAAAAGACTAAAGCAAATATATTTATATGTTTTTTGTTTTGCTTCAATACATACTTAATCCATTCATAAACTTCAAACTTACATAAATAGGAACTCATATAACATGAACAATGGAACTAACTACCAACTAAGACAGGTGATCTAGGCACACTGCATGCATAACTAAAAACTAATAACTACCCTATGACTTAGTAAAACTTAATCTGCATAAAGAATTAAAACTCCTTAAATTGCTACCTACTCGATTACCCAAAATACTGATCCAGTTCCATGACCCGTAATGGAAGACATGAATTTAAACACATCAAGATTAACCCTACACCCGCCCATTAATCTTGAGTCGGACCTGCTTATTTCTCTTTGATCGAACCACACATGTTGTTTTCCTTAATGGACTTTACACAAACCACTAAGGTTTTCAATCTTGGTCACATGATCATTGTTATTTTCCGATTAAGTCACACACGCAACTAAAACTTTCAGTCAGTCCCAAATAGTTGTTTCTCACTACACATATGATAACACACTTTTTTTTGGTTAAAACAAGAATACTAGACACCTTGCAATTTTGATAATCCTTATGCTCATGAGAAACAAAATAAGTATCTCATACCCAAATTAATTGCTTTAAATTTGTTCTTTTTTGTCAAGAAATGGCTTATTAGTCTGTTGTGTTCGCAAGCCCATCTTAACCAACACACTAATATATTTTTCCTTCTCCTTTTATGATTTGGCCGTTGAATAAACTCCTCTTGGGGCAAAAATCATAATCTTTCATTCCTAATCATACAAATTCATCTTTTTTCCCTTTCTTCTCGATGGATTCACATATAATCTTTGTTCATGCAGAACTACTTTTTGATCAAACAAATCATTTTCTTTCTTGCCTCTGCCCACGATCGACTCACCCAAAAACCTCTTAAAATACCATTCGTTCGTAGCCATACACGCTTGTTCCCTCGATCATTACACATATCATCATACAGCTTCACCTTCGATTGCTTTCCATTCTTCCCCCCACTTGTTTCTTCTACAGCCAAATGTTGCTCTCCATCTCCGAAGTGACTCTCAAAACGGTCTTCTCTCTTATATCAGTTGTTGGTTCATGCCCTAAACAACAGAATGAATATTGTTATTGTTTTTTTCGTTTACTTACTTATTTCATACCTAAACTTTAAACTAACATAAGTAGGATGACATTAACATCTGAAATAACTACCCACTAACTAAGACTCGTGATCTAGACACACTTTATGGAGTAAAACTTAAATTATTTAATTAAATCTCCTTAAACTTCATGTGACCCAACCACCCAAACTACCGATCTAGCTACATGAGCCGTAACCAATGACTTGTTGAACCCAATCAGATTAACCTACATGTAAGTAGTTTAACGTCCGACCCTAACATCCCTACTTGGTTGAATGTTGTTGCTTGTTAAGCTCTAAAGTTAACTCTTTTAGCTTCAACTTCTAGCAAGAATAACCTCAAATAATCAAAGTACAGGGACTAATTACCAAAATCTACATCTGTTCAAAGTCCCAACACTACTCAGTTACAAATCAAACCCTCAAGAACCCTAAATCCAAAGCAAGAAAACATGGCGAAATTCTCCATCGCCACCGTCTTCATAGCTTCGATCTCACTATTACTTACACTCACCCACTCATTTTCTGTCGAAAACCCTACAGATCGGCGCATTTTAGTGCTGCTTGACGATTTGGCCCTCAAGTCTTCTCACTCGATCTTCTTCAGTTCTCTACAAGCACGAGGTTTTGAGCTCGATTTCAAGCTTTCCGATGACCCCAAGATCGCACTTCAGAGATACGGGCAGTATTTATATGATGGGTTGATTTTGTTTTCTCCCACGACCGAACGTAATATCGCAAATTTTTTGTAGTGATTTTGTGTGTTTGTTGGTGAATTTGGTGTAATGATGAGTTTGAATTGTTTCAGGGTTTGGTGGATCTTTGGATGTTGCGGCTATTTTGGACTTTGTTGACTCTGGCAAAGACTTGATTGTTGCTGCTGATGCGAGTGCTTCTGATTTGATTCGGAATATTGCTGCTGAGTGTGGGGTTGATTTTGATGAGGTAATTTTATTTTTGTGCTTGTTATGTGAGTGATTGACTATTGATCTGATCTATACCTTTCGTCTGCAATTTGTTTAAACTGTATAGAAGGTGCTACAGCCAACAAAATTTGTGCTTTGGGCACTAAACTAATGTGTTATATATGATAGAATGCACAATCAAAAGTCTTATGGAATCCTACACTCAAAAGATTACCTTTGGGTTATGTGGAAATGTGATTGGTTGCAGATGTCTACCTGTTGCATATTCTGAGCAATGAGAATTTTGGATGATGGATATAAGTATTTTTTATACGGCAGTTGTTGATCACCATCTTCCTGTCTATTTTGATTTCCTTACATTCACTGATTATAATGCCAGATTCCTCTTTTATCGAAAGCTTTGATGAGTGGTCTGTAGTACATGTTATAGATCACTTCATTTTTGTTTTGTCGTAAAAGATTAACATTGAATAGATAAATTAAGGAGAAGAACAAGACCTTTTATAGGCTTCCTTGTCTAGATGTAATTGGACTTCTTGCCTTCCCTTGCATAAATAATTTATCACCATGATCTCCAAAGTAACAAAGTTGCGGACTGTTTCGGATTTGAAATTTATAACTACATTTACGGATATTGTTGCGCTATTAGGAAAGGTTATGCTTGTCATGGAGGAATGTGTCCTTTGTTTAGGTCTTCCAAGTCTTTTTAATTTAATGTAGACTGCTAACCTGATTAATAATAAGGTGGCATATACTTTGAGGACTGAGCTTAATTGTTCATTGGTATTCATTCTGGAATATGGGTGACGGCCTGACGGGTGACCTGAATAGTACTTATGTGATCCATACTCATGCTATGCTACATTTGACATTTTTATACATTGCCATTATGCAGGATCCATCTGCTGTGGTGATTGATCATGGGAGCTATGCTGTCTCAGAAACTGAGGGGGATCATACGTTAATTGCTGCTGATGATTTCATTGAATCTGAAGTACTTTTAGGAAGTGCAAAAATTGAGGTCAGGGCATGTACTAATATGGTGTGTTCTGTGGTTATAATATTATCCTTAAAGTAAGAGACGAGTAGTATCTTATGTGGAAGATCATATAAGGTTGACTTATTGAGAGACAATCCCCAAAATCTTACTGAGAGATGCATCATTATTTCTTTACCGAGATCGACCCCCATTCAGTTTAGATATAATATTATTATCATTTTAATAGAGAAGCATTATTTTGCTTCTAAGTGTCAATTGTTAGTTCTCTATTTTTAAATTCAGACAAACATCAATCATTTGTGTTACAAAGTGATAGTGGTGGCATTTGGCTGCACGCGGAGTGTAAGTCATGCAGTGTTTTAAAACAATAAACTGAAAATATAGACACCTATGTTTAATAAAGTATTATCATGTGCGAATCATGAATGTTTTTTCTTGGGGATGGGGTAGCTATTATGTTTATTACACCCATGAAGAAGATAGCAATTCGAAGGAGCAAACCAACATTATTTTTGTAAACTGGCATAATTGCATCCCAAAATTTAAACCTGTAGAATTGTTATAGGATTCTTCTGATTAAACACAAAGAAGCAATCGTTTTAATCTGACTATATTGCCATTCATGTGAACAAGACAAAGCATATACCTTTGTAGTGGTGCAGATAACTTCATGTTGAGTAATTATTATTATTTTTGCATGACAGGCTCCTGTACTTTTCAAAGGAATTGGTCATACTTTGAACCCAGCAAATAGCTTGGTATGTTCAGGATGCAACATTTATTTGTTTAATTGCTGGCATGGTGTTGTGAATTCTTTTTGATAATTTTGGACTCATGTTGCAGGTTGTGAAGGTTCTATCTGCTTCTCCATCAGCCTATTCTGCCAATCCAAAGTCCAAGCTTTCAGCTCCACCATCCCTTTCTGGATCTTCCATTTCTTTGGTTTCAGTTGTTCAGGTACTCCTTTTTAAATATTATCTGTGTAATTCACATTTGCTTTTAGGGAGCTCACTATTTCTTAATTATATCAGTTTGTCAGATGGCAATTCTGTAAAGGAAATGACAATTCTGTA
The DNA here is from genome assembly GCA_024085815.1 of Flaveria linearis. Taxonomy (NCBI): domain Eukaryota; kingdom Viridiplantae; phylum Streptophyta; class Magnoliopsida; order Asterales; family Asteraceae; genus Flaveria; species Flaveria linearis. The sequence continues at coordinate 33,628,821 of CM044016.1, read as the reverse complement.
AAGGAAATGTTCTGATATTCTCTTGCTTATATTGCAGGCTAGAAATAATGCAAGAGCAGTGTTCTCTGGCTCTTTAGATCTGTTCAGCAACAAGTATGCAATGTCTTGCAATCGTTTGCAGAATTTTTTTTACCATCATATATACATATATTCCCCTCAAAATTTGGTATATAACAAAAAATCATAATATGGAATATACCTATTTTCAAAATTTTGACATTTATACCCTTCCAATAAAACTTGCTCTAGGATATGAGTGTTTGGAGTGTTAGGAGAAAGAGGATATAAAAGTCATATTGTAAAATATATTTAATGAAATGGGTAAATATGAAATTTTAAGTAGTTTAAATGGTAAAATTTGATATTAGTTTATTTGGTTGGGTAAATATGATATTATGCAAGTTTTGAGGGGTATCCATGAAATTGCCCTATTTTTTGGGTTGAACTGGAACTGAACACTATTTTGTGCAGATTTTTCAAATCACCAGTGCAGAAGGCAGGGAGCTCAAAGAAGTGAGTTTATATTCTTACAGTATTGTTCACATGTCTAGTGTCTACTTTAATACAACCACTGTTATGGATACTTCAGTTTATCATAGCAATATTCTTATGAATACAGGAGCTCAAAGAAGTGAGTTTATATTCTTACAGTATTGTTCACATGTCTAGTGTCTACTTTAATACAACCACTGTTATGGATACTTCAGTTTATCATAGCAATATTCTTATGAATACAGTATTAATCTGGATTCTGGAAAATGATAAGTGATACCTACATTAAAACATGCCAGGTAAAAATTTTTTCTAATATATTTATTTACACAGATTTGCAAAATCTGGCAATCAACAATTTGTTACCGAGATTAGCAAATGGGTCTTCCATGAAAGAGGACATTTGAAGGTGAGATATCAGCCATCTTTTCTGTGCTCTGTTATGTTTCATATAAGATTTTTGCTTCTTTAATTAAGTGTGATTTCCAACTTTTACCCTACCCTCTGGATTGGGCTTAAGATATAATCTATTTATTACTCTTAGCGAGGGGAGGTTAGGTTTGGGTTTCTGTAGACATGACTACCCTTTAGTGTATAAATTATATTCCATGTGTTTTGCTCCATTACAAGCTTTTCTGAATCCTCTTTTTTAATTGTCAACAGGCAGTCAATGTTAGACACCACAGAGTTGGCGAGACTGACGAACCTGCTATCTACAGGATTAATGATGACCTGGTAATAATTCTTATCATAAAGAGGTGTAGTAAAATGGGTAGGTCAGGGAGGTTTGTTAACAAGTTGAAAAGGGTTTGGGCCAGAACAACTGCTTTTAATACGGGTGAAACAGATAGGGTTGGGTTTGCCTGCAAACATTTTTGTCCCTTTTCTTGAGTTTTTAAATACTTAACATATTATGTATGATACAATAATTATATTGTTGAAATACTAATCTAGTTTGCTTGAATAATACGATTTAAGAGGTTTGTAAGTTTTTAGAGTTTGCTTATTTATCTTGTTCTACACTTCGGGTCACTGTCACCCTGTTTGACCCATTTACCTCATTTTACTTTTAGCAAGTTTTTTTAGTTTGCCTATTTGATGGGTTGAGAGGTAAATTTTAACCTGATTCAGCACATTCTGTTGCTGTAGATTTGAAAAAAGAACTTTAGTAATGACTCGGGAACAAGTCCATTGGCTAAGCTCTAGTCAATTTGATATCTGTGAAAATTTGAGAGAAATTACAACGAAAATATGCTGTATCATTTAACAATTAAAACAAGTGAATATATAGACATATCAATTAGCAAATCAATCTCAGTTGCTATCTAATTTCCTAACTATTCTAATCTAAGTTCATCTGAAACTAATAAATCAATAATAAAAGTAATACTACCAGCTACAGACAAGATAATAATACAACTCTAATATGTGGAAGCTAAACTCCCAACAATATTATTCAGGAATACTCGGTGGAGATCTATGAGTGGTCTGGATCAAGTTGGGAACCATACGTTTCAAATGATGTTCAGGTTCAGTTTTACATGATGAGTCCCTACGTCTTGAAAACCATGTCTACTAATAAGAAGGTTGCATCACCAAATTCAACTAGTTCATACAATTCTACTTGAGATTATATGCATTCTAAGGTGGTTAACTTTTTCATTTTCGCTTTCTATTTATATGCAGGGTTTGTATCATGCTTCTTTTAAGGTGCCAGATGTTTATGGTGTTTTTCAGTTTAAGGTTGAATATCAGAGGCTTGGATACACTAGTTTGTCACTTGCAAAACAGGTAAAATACTAAATAAATTACAGAAGATATGATCACACTAGATAGATAATTAGAGAATGTACTCATTGGTGATTGGTAAATCCTTTTTGCAAGAGTGAGAAATGTGTGTTTTTTTTTCCTAAATTTTAAATGTCCATCCATTAACACCAAATTTGGGATACTTATATGACACATGATCATTAATTGGAGGTGGCAGTTTTAACCCATTTACTTTATATGGATCGGTTTGGATCATGTGCCAAAAGTTGCCTAAAGCGTATTACTCATGCACACAACCTCCATTTTATTTATATTACTACTATTGAAATAGTTGAAATTTTGTAATTACACTTTCGCAGTAATTAATCACAAAATATTAAAATTCTGATAAAAACGTGTATTAGAGTCAACCCGACTGACCTTTTTCAATCGGTTACCCAACTTGCCTGAACAACTATTTTGCTACAGCTTGTTTTGAATCAAGGAGATTATAACCATTCAAACACTCCGCAATGTGATTTCTATCTATACTTGCAGATTCCAGTTCGGCCTTTTAGACACAACGAATATGAGAGATTCATACCAACAGCTTTTCCATATTATGGAGCATCATTTTCTACGGTACGCTTTGAGTTTTGACCTTACTAAAATCCATTATCTTGTATGTTTTTGTTGAACAAAATGAGAAATTTCAACACCAAATATTTGATTGTTGCAGATGGCTGCATTTTTCATCTTCAGCTTTGTATACCTTTACAGTAAGTAAAACCTCAAACATGGCGATGGGGACTTTGTTTCACAATATGTTGTTTTGAAACATCGTGGGAGGTCCAGTTTACAAATTTGTAGTCGGTAATATGAATCTGTTACAATTTTGGGCTACATACTAATAAGATTCTGCCTGCATTTTAGTGCTTTAACTAAGAGTAGAGTAATGAATATGCAAAATGTCTAAAGGGAGTGGTCAAAGAGACTGGCTTTTTTTGATATAAAGCAGTGTCTTGCTCCAAGTTATGTTGCATTACTACCTGCATGTTGTTTGTTTATAAAACAACAGCTATAATATTTGTCTGCTTGCATATATTGAAGATCTAAGCAAGATCTAACTTCTATGAAATTTGAGCAAATAATCATATTCTTTTATACCTTTTTGAATGAAACCAAAAACTTTTTAAAAATAAACAAATATACCCTGTATAATCTCATTTCATCAAAGCTATTAGAAAAAAGTAAAAACTTATTCTTGAAAATCTGTGCTTTCTTATTTTGCCAACTGGGTTTGACGAGGTATGGTATCGTCATAGTTTTGAGCGGACACTGGTGATTTAATTTTTGTATAAATTTGTGCATGACATGTTATTTGGTCTTTAAATCCAACTTTATGCAAAAAGTTAAAAACTTATGCAAAGTCATTGTGGAGTATGATGAAAAAACAACCTTTTTTTCTTGAATTTTAAATAAAAAGGATTTTAGAGCTTTACATCAAGTTTTTTTTTATCCTTATCTTTATAATTACACTAAAACTACTATTTTTTTCTCTCTACTTTTTAAAATAAATATTTTTTTATACTTTTATCATTATCTTTTCTCCTTCTTCCACTAACGATCACTTTTAAAAATATTAAAAAATTTATAAGGGTTGAATAGTGATTTTTTTAATTATACAGATAAACAATAATTTTTCTCTCATCAACTCATAACATTTACAATCGTTTTTTAAAATATAAAAACACACTCACATAAATATAAGAAATCTACTGTGAATGCTTTTAGAGGGTGTTTTTATAAATCAAGCTAATATAGCAAAGAACGCTTGAAGAAATAGCCTGTTAATGATTGGTACTAACTACTAAGGGGTTGTTTGGTAATTTTTGAATGATTAAGTACTGAACTAATAAGAGGTATGAACCATTAAGTGCTGAACTATTAAGACGACTAAACCATTAAGAGCTATTATATCGCTTAATTGTTAAAGACAAATGTCTGATCAATTCAAATAAGAGGTCTTAACCATTTAGCATTAGTATAATGCTTAACCATTCGGAGTCAAATATCTGAACCATTTCGACATTTGCTTGCGAATCAAATAGTCTAAACAATTAAGTGCTGGACCATTCAAACATCTGAACTATTAAGAAGCTGAAACAAACAACCCCTTAGTTGGACTCTAAATACATAAAAAAAATCTATGGATGTCCAACCACACATGTATTAGCGTTTACTCTTATTTTGTTTTTTTTAAACGACAAATAAATGACCCTGTTTCGAAGGAATTATGTTATCTTAAACGGGTTCACCTATTCGTTTTCTAACCGGGACTGCACCCCCAACTCCTTAGGAGAAAACCTATTACGAGGAAAATCATCTGCCTCAACTCTGAGCATTTTGCTCAGACCAAGATTTGAACTCATGAGCTCCTCATATTTATATATTATGGATAGCACACCTTAACTAATTAGGCTAAAAATCATTGGTTGTTTACTTTTATTCTTAGGGTTTTTTTGTAGTCTTTTAATGATTATTAAGAGGCTCTTTTAATGATCATTAAAAGGCTCTCTTAATGGTTTATAGTTTTTTAATAATTAAGATGTAACCTTAATATTGAATTGTAAAGAGGTACCATATTTTAACCATTCTGCATTAAGGTTACCTATTGATTATTAAGAGACTTTTAATCATTAAAATGTAGCCTTTTAAACCGTTAAAGGCTACCAAACAACAATCCCTTAGCAGCAAGTAGACTTGGTGTTATATTTGTGGCATGTATCTTAGCAAGATATTAAAGTCAACCTAATGTAACATCCGGTTTCTAAATCCGGACTTGTAATTATATTATAGTTATGATTAATTAACTAAGTTGAGTTTGTTTGATTATTTAAGTATTCAGTCGCATGACTTATATGCGAATGAACTTCAGTCGCACCCCTTACGTGCGATTGAGACTCAGTCGTACGAATAGTAGGCGTATGAGCTTCAGTCGCACGGTTCAGTCGTACGGTTCAGTCGTACGAATGGTTCAATCGTGCGACTGAAGGTGAGGCGGTCAAGTTGTGTGTATGGATAAGTAGGGCGGTGCAGAGGGTTCAAAAGCAGATTCTATCTGTATCTACTTCATTCCCCTGTTCTATTTACACCCAAACACCCTGTTCTTGCCCATTTGACTAGGCAAAACTTTGTTTTGGTAAGTTTTAGATGTCACAGATCAATTTTTGATATGTTATAAGTTGTGTGTATGAGTGAATTTGATCCAACAACCTATTTAAACCAGTAAATTGGTCTGTTTCTTTTCTAAATTAAATCTAAGAATTCGGATCCAAGTTTTTGTGTAGTTTTGATGAAATAATGGTCCGAAACCATTGTAAACGATGGGTATATGATCTGTTTTGAGTATGACATAATTTGGATGGTTAAAACTCAAATTTTGAGTGAGTTTGGATCAAAAACGTCAAGAACACAGCTGCTGATCCGTTTCAGACGAATGGGCTCAATCGCATGCCTCAGTCGTACGAATGAAAGTCTAGTCGTACGACTGAGTGCGAATGGAGGTTCAGTCGTGCGAATGGAACCCAGTCGCCTGGTTAGAAGGCCGAATGAAGACGAGTTAACACTGGGTACGAATGAGAACTCAGTCGTGCGAATGAATGGCTAGTCATACGACTGAAGGTTCAGTCGCATGGTTCATCCGCATAGGTCCAGTCGTATGAGTGCTCATTCGCATAAGTGTTCAATCGCATGAGGGCCCTGTTTGAGAATAAGTTTACTAAATCAAGGTTTATTGCTTTAGATATACCTTGATTAGAGGAAGGAATAGTTACCTTGTGTACGTGGATTGTGTAGACTGTGGTGAGAAAGTTGATAAGGTGAGTTCTAAGCCGTTTTCAAGTGTTTGGTTTTAACATTCGGGCTAGCACACATACAATGATAAATGAGTTGAATGTTTTAGTACCAGAATTGTAATAGTGATGTTGATATGTTTCTAACAGTTTGTAAAGCTGTTAGGGGGGGAAGTGGGGGTAATAAATGATTACCTGAACATTGTTAATCATTACGTGATGGTAATGATTGCAGTGGGTCAGGTAGAGTGTAAAAGATGGTCATCTGAACATTGTTAATCATTACGTGATGGTAATGATTCCAATAAGTCAGATGGGGTGTAATGATTAATGAAAATATGTTAAAACTGGTGCTAAAAGAAAGAATGTGTGGGGTGTAAATGAATGTGATAATATTGGCAATAAATAAAAGAAATGTTTTTGAAATGGTAATGTGGTGTAAATCTCAACAGGCCAGTTAGGGTAAGATGCCTGGGTGTGAAACTGTACAGTTTGATAGGAGTGATGAGGATCACTCAGCTTTGTGAACATCTTGTGGTGACGACCCTAGATGATTAATTGGCATCCTACTGGATGAGAGATATGGAAAATGGTAGTTGCTAGATGTGGGCAACCGACGTTTCTGGGTATAGTAACTGGTAGTTGCTAGATGTGGGCAACCGACGTTACTGGGTATGGGAAACTGGTAGTTGCTGGATGTGGGCAACCGACGTTTCTGGGTATAGTAACTGGTAGTTGCTGGATGTGGGCAACCGACGTTACTAGGTATGAGGAACTGGTAGTTGCTAGATGTGGGCAACCGACGTTCGGTGGGACAGGTCCAGTGGGACAAAGTAATGATAAAAGTTGAATTTATAATATTGCCAATATAAATAAAATTTTTGTGTGTGTAAAGATGTTGTTAATGTTTTAATGAAAATTAGAACTCACTAGTTTATTTGATGTTTTGAGTATGTTGTGTGTGCTAGGTAAGGAGGGATCCTCTAATAATAGAGGAAAGCAAGTATGAGCTGAACAAGGACGCTATCCCGGAGTAGTTGCTGGCATAGGATATAGGGCTTGTTAATACTGTAAATAGGGCAATGTATAATTAAATACAATTATATGTAAAATGTTTTAAAAGTTGGGTTAATATATAATATTGTTTAAGTCTTCCGCTGTAAGTAGAAAACTCTGATTTGTGTTTGAAATATTAATCCAACTGTATGACGTGTCTCCGGTGCCCTGCCGGGTTTAGGGCGTCACACCTAAAGATGCACATGACTAGAGCTAAACAAGTCTTTTGGTACCTCAAAGGCACACCTAAAGTCTTTTGGTACCTCGCCACGGGTCCGCCGCGCCGCGCCGGGTCCGCCGCAGGTCCGTATATGCATCTATCTATATGTGTTGTTGGATTGTAGATGCATCTATCTATTATATATGAAGTCTTATATGTATCTCTTTGAGCTCGTATATCCATCTATCTATATATGTTGTTGGATTGTAGAAAAGTTGTAAAATAGTGTTGACTTTTTTAAAAATGATCCATCCTGATCCGAACCTATCCTGATCCAAACCCATATTGACCCAAACCCATCCTGACCTTTTTTTCTAAATGACCCATCCTAACCCAAACCCATCCTGACCTAAATCCATACTAACCTAACAACCAACCCAATCCAACCCACCCATTTTGTCACCTCTAATTATACATATTATGTGATAACACCTTCTTGGAGGCATGAGAACTACAGATAGTACATTACATCATCCGTGGACACCATATTATACATTGTTGAAAGTATGAGAACAACGATCCATATATGTGATACAACGTTGAAGACATGAGAATTATCAAGCATTACATCGCATTTTTCATTGATATTAATATATTGTTGGAAGTATGAGAATTACAATACATAACAATGATGCATTGATAGGAAATATGAGAACTATATGGCCCTATGAAACATCTTTCTATCATAAGCTATCTTTAGGAATATGAGAACTATATGGCCCTACTAAACATCTTTCTATCATAAGCTATCTAAGGAGGCACTAACGATATAGTACGTTGAACACGTGGTTAAGGGCAAACATCCTTGTCTAATTCGGTGTTGATAACGTCTAGAGCTTAAATCGACATTGGTAACGCAATATTGCTATGCCTTTTCACCCAGATAAAGAAGCATTGATAAGAGAGACTCAAAGTAAGGATTTCACTAAATGTATTCGCTAGTTTTGCCAAAATATAAGTATCTAATAAAGTGATTATTTTCGGTCTTCTCCCTAAAACTTCTCATCTTCCAAATGATACAATATATAATAAACAATGTAGGCTACCAATGTTTCCCACATTTGTACTATTTTCATTGATGAAGTGGTTCACACCAAAATAACACAAAGAATAAGTATGAGAACTTCAACAAGAAATAAATGTCACATTGTAATGATTTGTTAGGAAAACTTAAGACAACGGTGGCCCATACTCTCTAGCTTCTTCTGTTTCTTCATGTAATGTAGTTGTTAAGGTAGTAAGAGGAAACCTCAAAGTTGTAATTTTAAGTTCATATAAGAAATCGAGAAGAATCAAGCCTTTGCTAGTGAGCAACAAACTAGATGTATGTCCCATCATTTTTGTCGATTGTCATGAATACCCAGAGTTGACCTTTGTATAAGATGATAACGTTGCACCTGAACTTGCATTATTGATCTTACGAGCCAAATAGAAACAACAATTGATATTGTGATTTTAAAGAACTTTGATATACTTCGATCGCCCTCATTAGTGGATCATATACGCATTTGTATGTATTCAGACCAGTTATGATTAATGTTTCAATGCATCCAAAATTCATGAATCTTAAAAATTTACTAAATAACGAGATACGTGAATACAAATCTAAGTGTATACTGTATACAGATTTGTACCACATATGCATAATCTTTTTTCTACACTTGTATCTTTTAGGTTTTCTTTAGTGAAGTCTCCTGTGTTAAAATCGAACATCATGCCACTGATTTCTTGTCGTCCATTGAAACAACTACTGATTTATCAAGCTGGTCTCTTCTTGATTTCAACAATATCCACGTCAGCATCACCATCAAAATGGAATTCAGCCATCAAAAACGCATCTTCCCCTCATAAATCTCTTCAAATATACACACATATGCACCGAAAATCCATCGCTTTAGACAGCTTCACCATCCTTTACGCAATTACAGCATGTACCCATTTGCGCCATCTCCCTCTTCTTCGTCATCTTCATGCCCAAAGCTTCAAACTTGGGTTCACGTCGAATGTTTACATCATGTCCTCTATTCTTCATGGTTATTCGAATGCTTGTTTTAGTGATGCATGTCAACTGTTTGATGAAATGCCTGAGAGAACCACGGTTACTTGGAATACCATGATCACGGGGTATTCTAGATCAGGGAATGTGACCAAGGCGAGGTCGTTGTTTGATGAAATGCCGCTGAGGGATGTCGGTTCTTGGGCTGCGATGATTGCGGCTTACGTGAACTGTGGTCATCAGAGAAAAGGACATGAGCTCTTCTGCAAGATGGTAGTAGATGAAAAGATAAAACCTGATGAATTTGCCGTGGGTGCTGTGTTAGGAGGGTGTGGGCGCATGGGTGCAATTGGGTTGGTCTTGGGGAAGTCAATTCATGGGTTTATGATGAGGAACCAATGGCAGCTCAACGTGGAACTTGGGACGACGTTAATTGACATATATGCAAAATGTGGATTCTTGAAGGCTGCTATGGTGGTCTTTGACATGATGCGAGAAACTAATGTTGTTTCTTGGACTGCATTGATTTGTGGGGCGGGACAACATGGTTATGTTAATGAAGCAAAATATCTGTTTGATAGGATGCAAAAAGCGGATGTTAAACCGAATGAGTTAACGTTCACGGGCATCCTAAGTGCTTGTGTTCATGCAGGGTTGGTTGTGGAGGGACGTAGGTACTTTAAACTGATAGAGGCGTATGGTTTGAAGCCGAATATTCATCATTACGGTTGTATGGTTGAGTTGTATGGTAAGGCAGGAGAGCTAGAAGAGGCGTATGAAGTTATTATGAGAATGCAGCCAGAGGCTAATATGAATGTATGGGGATCTTTTCTTAATTCTTGTAAGGTACAACATAACTTTAAGATGGCAGAAAGGGTGCTTAAAAGAGTTATAGAGATGTTGAGGCCTGAGACGGACGGAGGTGTTTATACGCTTATTGCTGATTTGTTCGTTATGGGTGAGAAATGGGATGATGCAGAGAGGATTAGAAGGTTAATGGTTACTCAGAATGTTAGGAAAGCAAGAGGAGCTAGCTTTATCTGCAATGATGGCCCGTGAAAATGCATCTTTCTACTGCTTCTAGGACTGATCCTTGGATGTTGTGGCTATTTTGGACTTTGCGGACTCTGGCAAAGACTCGATCGTTGCTGCTGATGCGAGTGCTTCTGATTCGATTCGGAATATTACTGCTGAATGTGGAGTTGATTTTGATGAGGTAATTTCATTTTTTGTGCTTGTTGTGGGGATTAACTGTTGATCTGATACAAATCTTTCTAATTCAGTCTTCTGCAACTTGTTTGAACTGTATAGAAGGTGCTACAGCCAACAAAATTTGTGTTTTGGGCACTAAACTAATGTGTTACATATAATAGACCGTGCAATAATAAGTGTTATGGAATCATATACTTGAAAGAAGTTCCAAAGATTACCTTTGGGTCATGTGGAACTGTGATTGGTTGCAGATGTATACCTGTTGCATATTCTGTGCAATGAGAAGTTTTGGATGATGGATACAGTATTCCGAATTTGACAGTTTTTGATTACCATTTTTCTGTCTATTTTGATTTCCTAACATTCATTGATTTCAATGCCAAATTCCTCTTTTACCCAAAGCTAAAAGCTTTGACGAGGGGTTGCTGTAGTCCATGTTATAGATCACTTTATCTTTGTTTCATCGTAAAAGATAAGCATTGAACATAGAAAATTAAGGAGAACTGGAGAAGAACTAAACCTTTCGTAAGCTTGCTTGTCTTGATAGATAATCGAAACACAAACGTACTTTCTTCTCTATCCTTTCACGTAGTTCATGGTTTATGTAACTAGAATTTTTTTCCTTTTTTTTTCTCTTTTTTGTGCTTTCACTTGGTTATATAATATCACCATGATTCGCAGCAAGTTGTGGATCGTTTGGGGTTTGAAATATAGATTTAGACATTACAAACTTGGTCTTAGCTATATTAAGAAAGGTTATGCTTGTCATGGATTAATATCCTTTGTTCAAGTCTTCCAATTCTATTTATTTTTTGTTGATTGCTAACTTGATTACTAATAAGGTGGCATATTCTTTGAGGACTGAGGTTAATTGTTCATTGGTGTCCATTCTGGAATATGGGTAACCTGAATATTACTTATGTGTTCCATTAGCATGCTATGTTACATTTGACATTTTTTTATACATTGCCATTATGCAGGATCCATCTGCCGCGGTCATTGATCATGGGAGCTATGCTGTCTCAGAAACTGAGGGGGATCATACATTAATTGCCGCTTTATTGAATCTGATGTGCTTTTAGGAAGTACAAAAATTAGGTCAGCGAATGTACTAATATGGTGTGTTATGTGGTTACTATATTATCCTGAAAGCAAGAGACGAGTAGAACCTTATGTGGAAGATCATATAAGGGTGGTTTATTGAGAGACACAATCCCTAAAATCTTAGTGAGAGATGCGACATTATTTCTTCACTGAGACTGAAACCCATTCAGTTTAAGTATAATATAATTATCATTTAAATGGAGAAAGCATTATTTGCTTCAAGTGTCAATTGGTAGTTCTCTGTTTTTAAATTCAGACAAACATCAATTGTTTGTGTTACAAAGTGATAGCGGTGGCATTTAGCTGCACACAGAGTGTAAGATATGCAGTGTTTTAAAACAATAAACTTATAAACTGAAAAAATAGACGCCTATGTTGAATTAAGTGTTATCAGGTGCAAATCATAAATGTTTTTTTCTTGGGGATGGGGTAGTTATTATGTCTATTACATCCATGAAGAAGATAGCAATGCAAAGAAGCAAAGTAACCAACATTATTTTGTAAATTGGCATAATTGCATCCCAAAATTATAAAACTTACACCTGCACAATTGTTATAGGATTCTTCTGATTAAAAACAAAGAATGAATAAGGGAATCGTTTTAATCTGACCATTTTGCCATTCATGTGAACAAGACAAAGCATATACCTTTGTAGCGGTGCAGATAACTTCATGTTAAGCTTTTTTTTTTTTTTTTTTTTTGGCATGACAGGCTGCTGTACTTTTCAAAGGAATTGGTCATTCTTTGAACCCAGCAAATAGCTTGGTATGTTCAGGATGCAGCATTTATTTGTTAAATTGCTGGGATGGTGTTGTGAATTCTTTTGATGTGTTTTGACTCGTGTTGCAGGTGTTGAAGGTTCTATCTGCTTCTCCATCAGCGTATTCTGCCAATCCGAAGTCCAAGCTGACAGCTCCACCATCCCTTACTGAATCTTCCATTTCATTGGTTTCAGTTGTTCAGGTACTCCTTTCTAAATATTATCTGCGTAAATCACATTTGTTTTTTGGGGGCTCATTTTTTCTTAATTATATCAGTTTGTGAGATGGAAATTCTGTAAAAGGAAATCTTCTGGTATTCTGATAAAAGCTAAAATTCAAGCAGGAAACTTTATTGGAACTGAGATAAAACAGCCCGATTCGAGAGGGGCAATGTCTCCAATTACACACTTCTTTGATAATGAAAAACAAGGATGAGAAATATGAAAGTAAAAAGCCTGCTTTAATAACCCATGACATTTAATAATTGCTCCTGGAAGGTGGTATAGGAAGAGCTCCCCAACCCTCAATCTTCCTGCTAATAATTAAGCATAGTAACTGCTCCCCACTCTTCCAAACTACTGCTGACTCCTTGACTGAACGGGTCCAGTTGAAGCCCAAAAACAGAATTCAGTTGGCCCATATGAGTAGCTTCTGTGACCCGTTTCCTTCTTCTAGAATATACTTTAATTGGGCCTTTATCATTACTTCCCTCCCGGTAAAACGCCTTGTCCTCAAGGCGAAATGTAGGGAATTGTTCTACAAATAGGTCATAGGATTCCCAAGTAGCTTCTTCCACTGGACGATTACACCAAGATACCAGCAATTCTAGGACCATATGACCAGCTTCGGAAACCCAACGATGAGCTATAATGGAACTTGGTTGCAATTCAATTTCCCAATCTTTAGTGATGGGTAATGAGGGCTGCTGGTCAGATGAAAATGGTCCATGAGCGAGTTTAAGCATGGACACATGGAACACTGGATGAATTCTAGCATTAGGTGGGAGCTCCAACTCATATGCAACTGCACCTACTGCCCGTTTAATACGATATGGTCCGAAAAAACGTGTAGAAAGTTTTTCATAGCGACGTTTGGCTAAACTCTTCTGTCGGTAAGGCTGAATTTTTAAGAAAACAAAATCCCCAATCTGAAACATCAAATCTCTCCGTTTGAGGTTAGCCTGATTCTTCATCCGGTCTTGGGCCCTCTTTAAATTATTTCTAAGAAGCTTCAACATGTCATCCCGGTCAATTAACTGCTGCTCCAATTCTGCATTTTTAGTCTCCCCCATGACATAAGGGAATAAAGGAGGGGGCTCCCTGCCATAAACAATGGTGAAAGGAGTGGTGCCTGTTGCCGTGTGATACCCCGTGTTATACGAATATTCAGCCCATGGTAAATAAGTACTCCATCGTGTAGGTTGTTCACTGGCAAAACACCGTAAATAGGCTTCAAGACAACGGTTTAGGACTTCGGGTCTGCCCATCCGTTTGGGGATGGTAACTTGTACTCAATTGGAGCTTGGTTTGGCTCAAACGAAACAATTCCTGCCAAAAATGGCTGAGAAAAACCACATCCCGGTCAGATACGATGGATCGTGGGAATTTATGCAACCGAATTACCTCCTTACAAAAAATGGCAGCCACCCCTTTAGCTGTGAAAGGATGCGAGAGGCAAAGAAAATGAGCATATTTGCTCAAGCGATCGACCACCACTAAAATAGTATCATAACGACCCGACGGAGGTAAGCCGACTATAAAGTCCATTGAAATATCTTCCCAAATCTGATTGGGAATGGGTAAGGGCTGAAGCAGCCCAGCAGGGGATAATGTCTGGTATTTCTGTTGTTGACAAATCACACACTGTTGCACAAAAGTTCGAACATCTTGTTTCAGCTTCGACCAAAAGTACCTGGCTGTGAGACGCTTAAGTCTTTAAAAATCCCCCATGACCTCCAGTTGGGGTGTCATGTGCTTCCTGTAATAACTTATGCTTGAGATGGGGTACCTCTGGTATCACTAAACGACCTTTATAAAATAAAAACTCATCAACCATGGAGTAGCCAACAATTGATGTAGGATCAGCTTGTAATTTGTTGACTATACTGCTGGTAACCGGGTCATTTTGGAGTCCCAGTTTGATGTCAGCCACATCTACACAATAGGGTACCATTAGTGTCAATAACTCACCTGAATGGGGTCTACGAGATAAGGCATCTGCTCCTTTATTCTCTTTCCCTGCTTTGTGAATAATAGAGAAGTCATAAGGCATGAGTTTTAACAGTAGACGTTGCTGCTCGGTAGTTGTAATTCGCTGCTCAAGTAAGAACTTCAAGGTGTAATGATCGGTACGAATGAGAAAATGTCGGCCAAGCAAGTAATGACTCCACTTTTGTACTGCCAATACCAAAGCCAGCAGCTCCCGGTCATAAGCTGATTTAAATCGATTAGAAGGGGAAAATCCCTTGCTAAAATAGGCGACGGGGTGATCTGCTTGAGACAATATAGCTCCTACCCCATCCGAAGAAGCGTCACATTCGACTACAAACGGCTGTGAGAAGTTAGGTAACCTCAAAACAGGTGTGGACAGCAATGCTTGTTTCAATTTATTAAAGGCATTAAGGGCTTCATCTGACCACACAAATCCATCTTTCTTAGTCAAGGCTGTGAGAGGTCGTGCTATCAAACCATAGTTCCGTACAAAACGTCTATAGTAACCCGTTAGACCGAGGAACCCTCTTACTTCCTTTACTGTTGTAGGTATCGGCCAAGATTGTACTGCTGAGATCTTTTCTTCTTCAACTTTAACACCTTTCGAGTTAACCACATGCCCAAGAAACACCACTTGTGGCTGCCCGAAACAACACTTCGACATCTTAGCGAAAAATTGATTGTCATATAGCAACTTTAAGGCCTGTTCCAAATGAGATTGGTGTTGCTCCATGGTATGGCTGTAAACCAAGATATCATCAAAAAATACAAGTATGAAACGCCGTAAAAAGGGCCGAAATAAATCGTTCATGATAGCTTGAAAGGTGGAAGGCGCATTCGTCAACCCGAATGGCATGACCTTAAACTCATAGTGCCCCGAATGAGTACGAAAAGCTGTTTTTGCAACATCTTGAGCAGTAACTCTGATTTGGTAATACCCAGATCGTAAATCAAGCTTCGAGAATACCGTTGCACCATACAATTCATCCAATAACTCGTCGATATTTGGAATGGGGTACTTGTCGGCAACTGTTATCTTGTTAAGGGCTCGATAATCGACACACATTCTCCAAGTATTATCTTTCTTCTTCACTAGTAACACTGGACTCGAAAATGGACTAGTACTTGATTGAATAAACCCGGCTGTCAACATTGATCCACTTGTTTCTCTATTTCAGTTTTTTGCGAATGGGGGTATCTATAGGGTCGGATATTAGGTGGAAGTGTGTTGGGAAGTAGGGGGATTGAGTGGGTTTGGGTTCTAACAGGTGGAAGGGTTTTGGGCTCCTCAAAAACAGAGGAGTATTTGTCGATAATAGGTTGTAGTGAAGTTGGAATTTTTTGGTTGCTTATTGGTTCAATAGCCAAATGCTGGAAGCTAGATGATTTTTGGGGTCCCGACTCAATGCCTTGCAGCTTGTATCGCTTCCCTTCAATGGTAAAAATCATAAATAATTCTTTCCAATTTGCTTGAACCGTATTCAAGGTAGCTAGCCATTGAATACCCAAAACTAAATCAGCCCCTCCAATTGAAAAAGGATGGAAGTCTTGAGTAATCTTCAAATCATTAACGTGTACAGAAAGATTTTTGCAAATCTGGCCACATCGGATTACGTCTCCGTTACCGATTTGAACCCCGAAAGGTGGTATCGGCTGGGTTTCGAGTTTAAGCTCTTTCACCAAACAATCTGAGATAAAATTATGGGTGGAACCCCCATCAATTAAAATCAAAACCTTGGTAGAATTTAGCATACCATGGACTTTCATCGTTGTAGGATGCGATTTCCCGAGAATAGCATGTAGGCTGATCTCTGCTGTCTCTTCTTGTGGCTCATTATTATTAGGAATTTCAACTCCCTGCTGCTCTACTAAGTCCTCTTCTGCTTCTAACATTTTCAGCGTACCGGCTTTACATCTATGCCCAGGGCCATATTTCTCCCCACATCTAAAGCACTCACCCTTTAGATAACGGCTTTGTTTTTCAGTGTCTGAAATTCTGAATGGAGTTTTGGGTTGGTTAGAGGGTTGAGAGATGTAAGGGGTAGCAGTTTTGGAATCAAGTGGTGGTGGTGGTTTGGAGTTTGGTGCGCAGTTAGAACTTTTTAAAGGTCGGTGCTGGTTGGCTTTGGACTCAAATTCCAAGGCAAGACTCATAGCATTGTAAACAGTTCGTGGTTTGTGTATCCTCACATCAGCTTTTAATTCTTCCTTTAACCCGTTAAGGAAAACCCCTAACAAACAGTGGTCAGGCCAGTTCGAAACCCGTGAAGACCGCTTGGCAAATTCTTGACGATATTCCTGTACGGATGCAGTTTGTTTGATGCTGCATAAGTATTCATCTGGATTTTGAAACTCGGCTGGACCAAAGTTCTTGGTAAAGGCTTGCACTAACTCTTCCCAGAAAGTCAAGGAGGGATCGTCTGAAAGCCAGGAATAAAGGTCTAACGCATCTCCCTCTAAGTGCATGGAGGCTATTTCTACCTTCTCTTCGTCGGGTATCTGATAATACCGAAAATACTTTTCCGCCTTTAATATCCACCCACGAGGATCCCCTCCATTAAAACTAGGAAAATCAATTTTGTTGTAGGGTTTGTATCCGGTTCTTCCCTTCCACGAACTCTCCCCCTCATCATACTTGCTGCCCTTAGATCGATCTCCTTTCAAGGCTGCAATGTCTTCCTTCATTGAATCAATGGACTCCAACTTTGCAGCAATGGCAGCCAATTGAACAGTAATTTGGTCTGGGTTTGAACCACTGGGCTCAGGATTATTCCGGGTTTGAACCATCTTCAATTTCCCGGCAATGGAACCAAATGATAAAAGCTAAAATTCAAGCAGGAAACTTTATTGGAACTGAGATAAAACAGCCCGATTCGAGAGGGGCAATGTCTCCAATTACACACTTCTTTGATAATGAAAAACAAGGATGAGAAATATGAAAGTAAAAAGCCTGCTTTAATAACCCATGACATTTAATAATTGCTCCTGGAAGGTGGTATAGGAAGAGCTCCCCAACCCTCAATCTTCCTGCTAATAATTAAGCATAGTAACTGCTCCCCACTCTTCCAAACTACTGCTGACTCCTTGACTGAACGGGTCCAGTTGAAGCCCAAAAACAGAATTCAGTTGGCCCATATGGGCAGCTTCTGTGACCCGTTTCCTTCTTCTAGAATATACTTTAATTGGGCCTTTATCATATTCTTTTGCTTATATTGCAGGCTAGAAATAATGCAAGAGTTGAGTTCTCTGTCTCTTTAGATCTGTTCAGCAACAAGTAAGCAATGTTTTGCAACTGTTTGTAGATTTTTAACCATCATATATATGCATATATTCCACTTGAAATTTGGTATATATCATATTTACCCAAAAAAATATCATAGTATCAAATATACCTAACTTGAAATTTGGTATATATCATATTTACCCGACAAAATATCATCAGAATTTTGACATTTATATCATTCCTATAAAACTTGCTCTAAGATATGAGAGTTTGGAGTGTAAAGAGAAAGAGGATAAAAAGGTCATATTGTAAGTTCTATTTAATGAAATCCTAAATATGAAATTATAAGTTCTCTAAATGGTTAGGTTTTATATTAGTTTTTTGGTTGGGTAAATATGATATTATGCATGTTTGGATATATATATATAAATCTGCCCTCACGTTGAACTGGAACTGAACACTATTTTGTACAGATTCTTCAAATCACCAGTGCAGAAGGCAGGGAGCTCAAATAAGTGAGTTCACATTCTTACAGTATTGTTCACACTTCACATGTCTACTTCAATACAACTACTGTTATGGCTACTTCAGTTTATCATAACAATATGCTTCTGAGTACATTATTATTCTGGATTCTGGGAAATGATAACTGATATCTACATTAGAACATGCCTAGTAATTCTTTTTTTTTTTTCCTAATATATTTGTTTACACAGATTTGCAAAATCTGGCAATCAACAGTTTGTTACTGAGATTAGCAATTGGGTCTTCCATGAAAGATGGCATTTAAAGGTGAGATATCTGCCAGCTTTTCTGTGCTCTGTTCTTTTTTCCCTTTTTGTTTTCATATTAGATTTTATCTCTTTAATTAAGGGTGATTTCCAACTCTTACCCTACCCTCCGGATTGGCTCAAGATAATAATCTTTTTATTACTCTTACTCTCTTAGCAAGGTAAGGTAAGGTTAGGGTTTCTGTAGACATGATTACTTGTTAATGTATAAATTACATTCAATGTGTTCCGCTGTAGTTCATCACAAACTTTTCTGAATCCTCCGCTTTGAATGTTTAACAGGCAGTACCACAGAGTTGGTGAGAGTGACGAACCTGGTATCTACATGATCAATGATGACCTGGTAATAATTGTTATCATATAAAGGTTTGGTAAATCGGGTAGATCTGCTAACAAGTCGAAAGGGTTTGGGCCAGAACAGCTAATTCATAATACGGGCTGAAACAGATTGGGTTGGGTTGGCCTGCAAACTTTTTGTCCCTTTTCTCGAGTTAAACAAATAGTTAACATATTATTTATGATTACAATAATTATATTTCTAAAACACTAAGCATGCTCTCCTATTCCGACTTCCCCAGAGCCTCCGGTAGCACAGCCGAGACGAAATCTAAGTTGCTTGAATAAGGCAATTTAAGAGGTTTGTAAGTATTTAACTACACTTTTGGTCACTGTCACTATTTTTGACCCTTTTATCTCATTCAATTTTTAGCAAGTTTTTTAGAGTTTGCCTATTTGATGGCTTGGGAGGTAAATGATAACCTGATTCAACACATTCTGTTGCTGTAGAGTTATAAAGATAGTTTTTGTAATGAATTGGGATGTCCATTGGCTAACTCTAGTTATTTTGATCTTTGTGAAAACTTGAGAGAAACTAACAGCTAACTTGTGTTGTATCATTTAATGATAAGACAAGTGAATATATAGGCATATCAATTAGCAAACCAATCTCATTTGCTATCTGATTACTTAACAATCCTACTTTTTCATTTAATGATAAGACAAGTGAATATATAGGCATATCAATTAGCAAACCAATCTCATTTGCTATCTGATTACTTAACAATCCTACTTTAAGTTCATCTGAAACTAATAATTCAGTTATACAAGTAATGCTGTAATACTAATAGTCATCAAGGAACGATATAATAATTCAACCCTAATATTTGGAAGCTAAACTCCCAACAATATTATTCAGGAATACTCAGTGGAGATCTATGAGTGGTCTGGATCAAGTTGGGTACCATATGTTTCAAATGATGTTCAGGTTCAGTTTTTCATGATGAGCCCCTACGTCTTGAGAACCATGTCTACCAATAAGGTCACATTACCAAATCCATCTATTTCTTACATTCTACCTACCATTGTATGTGTTTTCCTTTTAAGGTTGTGAACTTTTTTGTTTTCCGCTTTCTATCTATATGCAGGGTTTGTATCATGCTTCTTTTAAGGTGCCAAGTTTTATGGTGTTTTCCAGTTTAAGGTTGAATATCAGAGGCTTGGATACACTAGTTTGTCACTTGAAAAACAGGTAAAATACTAAATTAATAACAGCACATATGATCGCACAAGATCGATATTAGAGAATATAAGCATTGGTGATTGGTAAATCCTTTTTGCAAGAGTGAGATATGTACTGAGACAGATGGAGGTGTTTATACGCTTATTGCTGATTTGTTCATTATGGGTGAGAAATGGGATGATGCAGAAAGGATTAGAAGGTTAATGGTTACTCAGAATGTTAGGAAACCGAGAGGAGCTAGCTTTATCAGCAATGATGCAGAAAGGATTAGAAGGTTAATGGTTACAAAACTAGTTTTTGCAGCATTGGAACAAGGAGATAAACATGTGCGTATTTCTGAGCTGCCAGCGGTAAAACTATTTCGTCACTGCAAGTTGAGATCACATCAGCTTTGAAAATGTAATGATGATGCAGGCCAAAGAATAAGGATACTATACACCCAACTTCATAGGCTCCCATATGAGTGAGGTAAGAACCATATCTCTATATAAGATGTCGGTTCAATGTCACTGGACATAGATCATGAAGAAACTGAAATCTTTTTGCTTTTCCTTAGTTGTTTAAACTGATTTACACCCTTGATAGGGTCTGCCGATTTATGTGATGGGCAACTTCAAACTCTTACCTGCATATCACCAATAAAGACAATCTTAACTGAAGCGATCAAATCATTGCTTACAAATTAAAGGCAGTTTTGACGACCACACTAAAAGTCATAGTGTAGTTACGACAAGAAACTTTCTTATAGAAACCTTTGCTGCGTAATACACGGGATTATCATCTAGTATGTACATATAAGACAATTTATTTTAGAACTAACATTCTAATCCACTTCCATTACAACCAAACCCTAAAACACCAGCAAAGAATCCTTAATATCATAACCCATCTTCTCCAAATTAGGGTTTATAGCAAACTGAATCATGGGTGGAGGTCCACAAGCCAATGCCAATGTACCTTCAATAGCCTCTGGTATATGTTCTCTCATAATATCCTCATTGATGTAACCTTCACTGTAATTCCACCCTTCATGTATAGACCTACTCACAACATACCATACTTTCACTCTATCTTCATACTCATGTGCCCATGCATCAAGTTCATCCCTCAACAATATATCATCTTCTGTTCGATTTGCATACACAAGATACATCTTTGTATCATCCTCTGGATCCTTCAAGATCACCTGCATCACTTGATAGATCGGTGTGATCCCTGTCCCGCCTGCAAACATTGCAAGTTTCGTGGCGAATTTTTGTTTCCCGTGAACTGAAAACGTCCCCTTGCCCGTGTACTCGATGTGACCCAATGGGCCCTTGATGTGAATTGATGAACCAAGCGGCAGTGATTCGAGATGTTGTGACATGAGCCCGCCGTTCGGGTACTTGGGTTCGACGCCTTTGAAGTAGATCTTGATTAGTAACTCGAAGTATCGTACTTTGTCAATTGTACTTGTTGGTGTGTAGGCTCTCATGCATAGCTTGTTGTCAATGGTTGCACACAAGAATATGTGTTTACCGACCGGTAGCCCGAGGGGTTGGTCTGGTGAGGGGAGTGCGAACCGGAGGAGCCTCACGTCATGAGAAAGTGTTGTTCTTGAGATGAGTGTGCATGGGATCTTTTTACGTGGGATTAGGGCTATGGTTGGTATTGTGGGAGCAATTTCTTTGATGATGGTTAAGTGTATGGTCAAGTCATTGGCGGGACCATGGTTCGAGTTGTTTGGTGATGATGGAGCCGAATCAGAAACTAGCTGACCGATTCGATACTGTTCTAAGAGGCTATTGGCCTTGTCAGAATGGATTGCACCAAACTCTTCGGTGCAGTCTGTTCCGGCATTGATGAGGATGCTGTCGGGACCGCCGGGGTGGGCTTTGAGGAAGGGGGTGCAGTCGTAGATGTGACCGCGGACCACGATCCAAGCGGAGCCTATTGAGTTGTGTTTTTGACTTCGGACATTGTAAAGGTTAGGGAACTTGTGTTCATGAAAGGAGATGAAACACTCTTCTTGAAGGTTGGCTTGGCTAGTTCTGATGAGATCTTGAGGTGCTTCTCGCGAGCCATCCAACCGCCGGACTGGTTTCCGGGTTGAGTCGGGTGCTCGAACGCGATCCCGATCTCGCCTTTGTGCGGTTTGCACATGCTGGTTCTCACTCGGAACCAACAATTGTTCATCATACCCTACACGATTCATATTACTTATGTCAATAAACATATAGGTGTAAATAGAGTATTCGAGCTGAGCTCGCGTAAGCTAAAGTTCGTTTAACTTAAAAGCAGTCAACCACGAACTTGGGTTGTTTCGAGAACTATGAAGAGCTTGTGCTTGAACTCAAGTTGTTATAAGAATCATTTTTAAAGCTCAAGCTTGACACATATTCACCGGCTTATATGCTTTCTATATTTCAACTTATGTATTATTGGAATTATTTTTATACATTTTTAATTTTATCTTATGTACGTAATATAATATATTGTTTTGTAATTTTTAATAAATATCATTTAAATATATATTTTTCATATCTAATGAAAATTTAAAACAATAAACTCATTTAGGTTCAAGAACTAATCAACTTTGACATGCGAATTTCGCATTCAGGTCTTTTAAAGCTCATTTAATTCGAGCTTTAAGAAAAATCTTTTTTTTCTTCTCGTGATTCAAAAATGGTTTCACACATGTATATATATTTTTTAATTTAAAAAATGCAACAATATCGTACTCAAAATGATGCGTTTTAAAAATATTACTGTATGAAAAGATTTTAGCTATTTAAAAATCACGGGGAAAGTTGGTTTTAATCAACCATTGTTATTACGTAATTGACATGCATAAAAGATAATTAAGTTAGTACTATGAATAACCTCTTTGAACCGTGTAAAAATCCCGTACTAATTAGATACATTATAATATTTATATAGATTATCATTTATGACATGAGAAAGAGAGGTCGGTTATTGATGGTTAATGGTTAATTGTTTACCATTAGGTTCCAAATGAGTTTTTCGGGTTGGGTGTTGTGGGTTTCATCCCAAGCTCGAACCGCGATCTCTTTGGCACCAAGAAGCTCCATAACCTCAACCTCTAATGACCAAAGGCACCAGCACCAGTACTTCCCATACTTGTTTGGTTTCTCCTTATGGTCCAGTCTACATACGCGCCAAGTGTCGCCTCCGTCCATTGTTACCTCTACACGTGTCACCTTCTTCCCACCTCCTGCACCATTATATAGATGGTATCACCAATTATATTTTAGGTTTTAATTAATTAAGTCAAAATATATTCTTTTAAACATAATTGTTATTTTCACACACTATAAACTTACATAAAAATAACTACATATACACATACAAAATACTTCATATTAAATAAATAATCAGAAAACAGATTTAAAATAAAAAAAAACAAGGTAGCAAATAATTATTAACTTACCAGAATAAGCATAGCCCCTCATGGTGTAAGGCCTCTGACTAGTCCAAGAGTTAATTGGCAAAATCTCCTGGTGACAGGGTGTTGTAATCACTGAGTTTATGTTCAACTCGTTGATCATGTACTCACTCTTGTACCACCAACCTACACAACATACATATCAATTTATATCATCATAATCTTTTATATTCACGCGTAAAATATGAATAGTTATAAGGGCGAATGCATTAGATACGCGTCTGATTGACAAAATTAAGAACTATACGCTACGTATGACCGTATTACCTTCAGAGTTGGCTAGCTCGCCATCGACATGTGATGGAAACACACGGTTGTCTTTGTAGTGGTAATAACTCTCCGACTCGAGCGTAGTTACTATAATACGCCTCAACCATTTCACCATGCGACCACCAATGAACCCCGGGATAATCACCCTCACGGGAAACCCGTGATCAGGTAACAGCTTTTCCCCGTTTTGCATGTATGCCAATATAATATCGTTCGCGGGATCCATCGCCTTCTTGATGCTTATGCTGGTCCCGTATTTCGAACCACCGCCACCCGGGAGGTCCTCGGCCCCCTCGAAGCACACATTTAGCGCGCCTTTCATCGGGCTATAAACCCCACATCTTTTCAAGATATGGACCAATGGCACCCCTTTCCAGACCGATGTCGATATCCCTGCCGCACCCCAGTTGAAGCCTATGGTCTGTTTAGTCAGGTTCTGTTCCTTCCTGCGGTTCCCGGCGCAAACCAATGTCGCCGGGAACTCTCTACTGCGAAACTCTGTGAGAAGTTGGGTCATGGTGAAACGAGCTGGTCGTTTCACCATACCACATATTTCAACAGTCCAGTCATCCCAAATAGCATTGGGGACTGGACCGTGGTTACGAACATAGTGTAGTGCAACGGGGGTAATAAACCCTTGCTGCATGAGTTTAGTCAAAGGTGGTTCGGCGTTAAACGGGTGTTTTCCCGTTAGCCGAACCATCGACGGGTTACGCTCGATCCAGTGATCCGCGGTACCCGTGTCTCGTGAGTCAAACACCGAGTGCTCCAACTCGGAGTTGGACTTTTTAATATTATCACTATAGTCCTCCTTCTCTTCCTCATCATCACTAGTATCATACATGTCCACAACAACCTTTTTACGTGTCACAACATCTCGCCTAGTAGCGGGATAGTTGCAGCCATGGATAGGTGAACCGGAACGATGGTGGTTCGGACCATAGGACCGAACAATAGCGGTGGCGGATAGCCCGTGTTCGTGGAGGAACCGGTGGTTTTCGACGGATGCCGCCATTTGTTTTTGTTAGGATAACCTTTGATTTAGTTTCTATGCAATGTGCTGAGAAAACTGAGACACAAGGTCATTTGCCTTAAACAACATACACTTGTATATATATAAAACATGCATACATAGGGTAGTCATCCACAAATTATTAATTATTATTAAATAATATATATATGTAGAGCGAGATTAGAGATGTGTGGATATTGGGATTTGGAAGTTTAAGCAGCTCTTGGGAGAAAAGGGAGGTAAGAACACATATCGAAGGGGCTGAGTGTCGACTTTTGGATATAAAATATACGAAATAAAATCTAAATTACTAACCGATTTATTTGAAAATTTGGATATCCGTTTTATTATGTGAATTCGTATCCGAAATTTCTGATAATGAAATGAACTATATATTACAACAACTTCTTACCTTTAGATATCTTAAAAATAAAATTTCTAAAAGTTTGATAGAAAATGATCAGTATATTCGGAAGAGGTTGACAATATTTAGTATATGTTGAAAAATATTTAGAAAAGTGCTTTTTTAAGATCAATTAAACCATGAAAGTTTTGTGTATTGCCAACATGTTAGCACTAGACATAAAGAACATAAAGTTGATTTATAACATCTCACGAACATGCATGACTACTTCATATGATTGTCATAGTTTTAATCTTGCATTGTGGTTAACACTTGTGGTAAATCTAGAGATTTTTATTAAAGTTATACAACTTGTTTATTGTTTATATTATAATTGACAATTCTACTAAGACGTGTCAAATTTTAAAAGAAATGTTACATGATGGACTCCTAAGTCACTATCTGCCGCTCGTTAGTAAAATGATGTTGGTTGTGTTAATAGTATTAAATTACTAACTTTTAAATACAAAAGAAGCTTTACATGAAGTTATAGAAAATAATGATGTTAAAAATTGAATTGAAGCTAAATTGCTAACAAATAATGAATTTGATATTTTGAATTTTTGACATCAATAGTCATGTTATCCAATATTACTAATGGTGAATATTTCGTAGCAATTGAGCAACTGGGTTGACTATTCCAGTAATTACAAGAAAAATTTATTGGATTGGCAATAAAGTTACATATTGAGAATGATATATTATATAATATAGATTATGAAGAATTGATCGACAACTTTTCTTTCAAGAATGCTATATATTTTTACATATATCATTTAACTATCTAAAATTAGTCATTTTGCTATATATATAACCTTCTTTTATTTATTGCTATAATAATTATTGTAATAGTAATGAGTTTTGTTCATATATATATATATATATATATATATATATATATATATATATATATATATATATATTGCTAAAATAAGAACTTTTATATATATATATATATATAAGTTCTTATTTTAAGGGACTCATTTTTGCTTGTCACATAGTGCCTTCAAAATGTCGAGGACGGCCCTGCTCGGGTGGGATGGATATATTCGGATGAGGCCTTCAATGTCCCGGCCTGTTTGAGCATGGCGTTCCTCCAGGGCCGGCTTAACGTTTTTGGAGGCCCAAAGTGAACAAAAAATATGAGGCCCTCAAAAGATTATTTATATAAACCCTCCTTCTTTATCCGGGCTTGGGACCGGCAAAAATAAACTAACAAGTTTACAATTGGCGGAGTTAAAAATTTTTTTATCAAGGTTTTCATCAAGGTTTTCAAAGTTTTCATCAATATTTGTAGGTTTATCAAGGTTTTCATCTAAGTTTTCATCAAGATTTTCAAAGTTTTCATCATTATTTGTAGTTTTATCAAGGTTTTCATTATTATTAGACATTGTGCTACTTACAAATTTTAACATTGATCCTTTAATTGATTCATTTAAAGCTTCTCTTTTGGCCTTTTTATCCCTTTTTGATGCACCAGATTCAAACTTACGGATTCGGTTTGACATTGTTATAAATTGATTAAATTCTAACTTCTAAGCAACCAATGAACCAAGTTACAATTCCTAGTTATAGTATGTAGTGTAAACTAATTACTAATCAAGTAACCAGATTCAAGCAATAAGATAATGAAATAAACTAATCTAAAAACAGAAAACTAATAATCAATTCAGATGCAAAACAATTAACCAAATAACCAATTCAGAAACAAATCAATAAATCACTTGAGTAAGAAACAAAAAGAGTAGAAAACTAACCTGAGGGAGCAAATCAATAACAAATTCAGAAAACTTCCCCTTTCACAAAGAGCAAATCACTGAAATCTGAATAAGAAATTTTCAAAACAATTAACCAAATAGCAAATTCAGAAACAAATCAATAAATCGTATTGCCCAACTTTGAATCGTATTGCCCTTAAACTTACACCACATTTGCACAACTTTTAAATAATCAATCAAGCAGTAAACACACATCTGTTCTAAGTTTGCTTCAAATCAACAACAAACAGATTAGGGTTTTGATTCGAGACATAGATATCGTACCAGCGTTACTCTCGGAGAAGTCCTTTAGGGTTTTGATTTGCGATTTGGAACTGCAAACGTTAACGCAAGCCTTCAAAAAGTCTACTGTTGGGCCGTCGAGTGTTGCCTCGGGGGTTCGCTGTTGCCTGTTCGCAAGCAGGGAAGGGCGGCTGAAGCTGTCGAAAAGTCATGTGTGAAGCTGTCGAGTGTTGACTGCAAACGTTATTTGTAGGTTGAATCGAAGGGGTCGAGTGTTGACTCGCAGCCATGCGTGATGATTACCGAGACTGCTTCTCGCTTGATTCTCGTCTCGAGAGTGAATCTGAAAAGTCGCATTGCATCTGAAGGTCGATCGACTCAACTGCTCCACACTCCTGAAGCGGTGAAGGTCGATTGGGGACTTGGGGCCGTGAAGCAATACTCACTTGTGTATCCTAGTCAAAAATTGGAGGCCCTATACTATTTGGAGGCCCAAAGCCCTATCTTGGGCCAAGACTACTGTTGGGCCGGCCCTGCGTTCCTCCCGCATGAGTATCGGGTTGGAGGTGTTCTTATAGATTGCAAGTTGACAATATATATGCTAAGGTGATCATGTTTAATTATTTATTTATGTGCAATTGAGTGGTGACATAAATTGATACAATTAACACAAGGATATGGAATAACATCTGAATTTGGATTATTACTTTGCGCAAAACCACACATTTTTCATATGCATTTGATAATCTATCGGTCGAAATCCATGATTTATCCATGACCATTGTTTCTAGTTTATCACCATCATAGAAACTAGAATCAAGTTTAATGACGAGAGTTAGGTCTCGAAATATGCATCACAATTCACAAAATAAACCAAATAATGGCCTAACTATCCCTAAAACAAAATAACTAATCCAAGATGTCATTTACTTTTCTACACAACCTAAATAAGACACAAAGTTCTACAATAACCTAAACAAGATATCATTAATTAGTTTCTACACAACCTAAACAAGACATACAAAGTTTTACATAACCTAAACAAGATGTCATTAGTTTCTAAACAACCTAAACAAGACACACAAAGTTCTACACAACCTAAACAAGATGTTATTAGTTTCTACACAACCTAAACAAGACACACAAAGTTCTACACAACCTAAACAAGATGAATAAACATTCAAAAACCCTAAAAAAACAAACACAAAACAAAATCCACAAAAATTACTACACTAAAACATATACCAGATCCAAAAAGTTCTACTAAAAACCCTAATTTACAACACATCCACAATCAACCACAATTTAGCAATCAAAACAAAAAAAACAACAATGTAGAACCTGCAATGTCCAGCGATTGCGATGTGCGATGGGGATTGGCGGGTGGCCAACGGCGGCTGCACGAGTGTCCTGCAGCGACTGCGGTGGCGGCTGCAAGAAGGTCTTGAGAAGGAACTGCGAAGGGACTGCAGTGGGTGGCAGGAGGTCGAAGGGGGTGTCGATTGTGAATGTTGAGAAGTTGGTCGAAAGGGGTGGCCGATTGTGCGATGGGGGTGGCCGTGGGTAGTCAATTGTGCGATGGGGGGTGGCCGGTGGGTGGTCAATTGTGCGACCGGGGGGGGGGTGGCCGGTGGGTGGTCGATTGTGCGACCGGGGGGGGGGGGGGTGGTCGATTGTGCGACCGGGGGGGGGGTGGCCGGTGGGATTTTGAAAGGGGTGGTCGATCGATCGATTGGGATTTCCTAAGAGAAAAGGGGATTTTGATATCGCGCGGGTCATGAGAGAAAAGGGGGCCGCGGGGTTCGATTGGGATTTTGATAGGCGGGTTTTTAAGTTAAAAATTTTAATATGACAAACCAAGATGACACGCATAAATGTGTGTCATCCTTTCTAAAAATAGTTTAAAATATGACATATATTTTATGATACACGTAAATATGCGTCATCTTTTTCCGCGCGTTATCTTTTGCACGTCATCTACTAACACTTTTCTAGTAGTGGTGTAAAGTAAACTGACCAGCCCATCTAATTAAACTTATAAGAGTTATCATTCTATGTGTGCACATAATTAATCTTATAAGAGTTATCATTCTATGTGTGCACAAATGTAAAAGTTTCTACTACTAAACATTAAAGATACAAGATACAAGATCATGTGACTGATTTTAACTCCAAGATTACCGCTTACAACTTAGATGATTACTGAAGTTTACAAACAAGTTAATTTGAAAGTCGAAAGAATTTGAAGGAAATCCTATACAACATATTTCAATTGGCAATTACCGACGGTTTACAAATGATCGAGTTTTAAAATTAAATCATGTTATATTTTTTTCATGTTTGATTAAATAAAATGAAAAATGAATGGATAATTGGATCACTGATGGACCACTAATCAACCCGATCAATTCTATTACTCAGGTACGAAACCTGAGACCATATTCAGAAAGAAATTGACGTTATGTGATAAAACCTTCTGGCCCACATTAAATCCTCTTTTATTTTTGTTACATGTGAGACTTGATCTCAAAAACTTTATCTATTTTTATGAGGTCTTAGGGTAACTTACTTTAACCACTTAAGCTAAGGTAAATAAAAAATTATATGTTTAAACATCCAAACAAAAATTCTTTTTATGGTTACCAATGAGTAGTTCTTTTCATAAATTTTCTTCTAGTAAAAGTTTGTTTTCTAGTAGTATATATTGAAACAACCAACTACTTTACAACACATACAATTAAAAAAAATTAATTGAACTTTCTTTCTTGGTTGGACCAACCTACGAAATAAATCTTCCTGAATTAAAAGAGCAAGAACAAGTTTCTGTTTTCTTGAGAGACTAGAGCAGTCAAAGAATGAAACTGTAACACCCCAACCCAACAAGGCTGACGTGTCACTAATACGGATATCAAATCAAAAACCAAATCCATGATATTACAGAAACGGTAAGACGAAATAACTTCAAACACACTAAATAATCCGAAAGAACCTAATTAAGATGTTCAATACATCAATTAAAGTAACAGATAATCTTGGTCTTCAATTCACTCTTCACTGGTTTCCCGGATTACCCTGCTGACCTGACGTGCATGAAAACAAAAGCACGCCTGAGCATAACGCTCAGTGAACGGAATAGCGGATAACAAAAATAAACAGACATGATGATAATCAAAGAATTGGCAGATTTCAAAAATAAGCAGACATGATGATAATCAAAGAATTGGCAGATATCAAAAATAAACAGACATGATGATAACGGAGAATCAAATATCATAAGATATATATATCAAATAGAACACAACGGCATAAGACATATATCAGATAGAACATACCCCGAGCTAATAATGATATCATATAATAATTGAACAGAGGGAACACAGGTAGCGAGCCCGTGAACCAATGTGAAATGGAGTATGGGCAGACATACAAACCATTCACCAGAGTCCTGAATGGAATGGTGTGTAACCATCCATCAGGAAATAACAGGACTAACCTAGAATCGATCCATACGCCTCTGAGGAAATAATAATATAACAAGACATAGTTTCAGAGTCCTCTTTAGAGACGCCGTGATCTCAGCTCACCGCCACGGTTGGTGCCACGTTATTGATGCCGCAATAACGCGTCTTGGTCACCCCCAAGATAGGGAGAGATCGGGTAACAAATTCAGAAATATATAGTAGTCAAGCTACTTATAACAGAATCAAAAGCAGATTATCTATGTATGACAGAAATCAAACTAGAGATGAACGGAAATCAAATACAAGACGGGAATCAGGAATCCGTACTACAAAGTAACGGAAAACAAAAGTAAATACTTATGATAACAAAGAAACAGAATCCGTACTACAAACTAACAGAACAGAATTTATACTATGATAAAGGTAACCAAGAATCCGTACCTTATACACGAATGACAATAATCAGAAACAAGGTCTACGCTCGGTTAACGTCGCGAGAACCTACGATATTGTAATTCGAGTTATAGTTTAGATTTTCTTATTTCAGATTAGAAAATTTCCAGTTCTGCCCCTGTTTTTTCGCACTCGTTAAAAATACTAAACGACGTTTAAAAATTCTGAAAATATCCAGTTTACTAGATTAGTGATTTCTAAACAACTTTCATTTAGAAAAGTTTCTGATTTGGATTACCGAAATATGAGAAAAACGTGGATCTTTACAGCTGCGCAGAACTGCTAGCTGTTACGAAAACGACTGTTTGGAGGTCTAACCAATGGGTTTTTTGATGTTTTATATATCAACGGATTCGTCTTTCGACGAACTTCGTCATGGACATAAAGTTTAACTGATTTGAATCTGTTATGAAAGAGTTATGCTCTCTGTAAGTTGGCTGTAAAATACGAGCTTAATTCAACAAAATAAACTATTTATAACGTTTGTTAATAATATAAATATAAACTGTTAAGGTTTTTAACAAACTAATTTACAGAAAATTAATTAGGTACTTTCATATAAGGAGTTTTATGTTTAATCAGATTTTTACCATTTATTTAAAAGAAATCCATAAAAATAGTTAACTTAATGTCTTTGTTACATAATTTTATAAAGGTTTAAACTTAAAGAAAATTACAGAAAATTAAGGTTGATGCACTAAAAATAAACAGAGTTTATAAAAGTTGTTTTATAATTTTTAGGAATTTTTACAAAATTTTTAAAGGTTAAAAAGGCATTAAAAAAAAATGTGTGAGGTGGCCCGGGGTCGAACCCGGGACCTCTCAGATGACAAAGAGCGCAGGAACCGGTGAACCAAGGCCGCAGCCGCGGTAATGATCCGATTTCCATTACTTATAAACACAAAACATAACAACCCCAATTCCCATTCGAGCCCTAGGTTCGAATCCGAACCAATTGAGGTCCAATTCGATCGTTAATGCATCTGAAATCATGGGGCTTTTGTTCCCCATGAAAAATCAAGCTAATGGGTGTGTTCAATTACCTGATTTGGAGTTCAAAACGTCGAGAACTAATGAAGAGCAGGTCGCGGC
This sequence comes from Flaveria linearis, assembly GCA_024085815.1. Classification (NCBI taxonomy): domain Eukaryota; kingdom Viridiplantae; phylum Streptophyta; class Magnoliopsida; order Asterales; family Asteraceae; genus Flaveria; species Flaveria linearis. The sequence continues at coordinate 33,596,497 of CM044016.1, read as the reverse complement.
CACGGTTGTGATCGATGGGTGAGCAAACCTTGATGGAATTCAAATTATTTTCGTAGGAAGCTTCATATGATGATAGAGATTAAAAACCCCTTATCTAATTTAGTTAAAATTGATCGGAGAATGGGTTTATATAGAGTTGCAGGTCGCGAAGGTGATGGTGGTCGGATGAAATGTTTTGTACGTTTTTAGATGCAATTCAACACAATGGAATCTTAATAATGATTAAAAGTTCGATATTGCGGTATTACTTTGATTATTAAACATGTTAGTGCGATCGATCGGTTGTAAAGTGGCTGAACTCGTGGGTATCGAATGGAAGAAGAAGAAAGCAGTTGGTTTTTGGAATATTTACACATTAGGTCCCTGTGGTTTCATGTTTCTTTTATTTTGTACACAAAGTTATAAATTTAAGTTTTCAAAGTGGCAAAATAACCCCCTGCACTTTTATTATTATTATTATTATTATTATTATTATTATTATTATTATTATTATTTTTACAGGTATTATAATTCTACCCCCTTAAAACAATTTCGTCCTCGAAATTGCTAGGTACAGATCGAACCAGATATGACATAACGTACACGGAGTAGTAAAAATCAACAGGTGAACGAAATCACTCATAACTATTCAATTGCTGAAACAGAATCGGCTCGATAAACGAAATCGTATAAGAGATGATTAATGTGATGTTCAAGAGATAACTTCATAACCGATAGCTTGCTAACCGAAAATCCTTGCTGAATTGGAAGAAAATGAGCCGACTTTGACAATCTGTCAACTACAACCCATATTGCATCATTCTTCTTGAATGTTCTTGGTAACCCTGTCATAAAATCCATGGAAATATCATCCCATTTCCATACAGGAATAGGTAGTGGCTGAAGCAGTCCACTAGCTCTTTGATGCTCAATCCTAACTTATTGACAAGTAAGACATTTGCTAACAAATCTAGCCACATCTTCTTTCATACCATTCCACCAGAAATTCTGACGAAGATCACGATACATCTTAGTAGATCCAGGATGGATAGAGAACGGAGAACTATGTGCCTCAGCTAATAACGATTCTCGAAGAGAATAATCATTAGGCACACATAAACGTTTACCACACCAGATTACTCCATGCTCATCTACTCTGAATTTTGATTGTTTACCAATCTCCACATTCTGTAAGATTGCCTAGAGTTCACCATCGTCTTTCTGTGCGTTCTTAATCCGGAATATTAAGTCTGACTCAATCTGAAGTCTAGCGAGATATCCGTTGCTCTTGCCAATATGTAGGCCAATACCCAATCTATCAAGATCGGTAATGTTCTGAGGTTGTAGCTGTAGGGAGGCTACTGTTCCTGAGCTCTTCCTGCTAAGGGCATCAGCTACCACATTGGCCTTTCCCGGATGATACTGAATATTGGCATCATAATCTTTTAACAACTCTAACCATCTTCTCTGCCTCATGTTTAGTTCTTTTTGTGTGAAGATATATTTCAAGCTCTTGTGATCCGTAAAAATATCACAAGTCTCTCTGTAAAGATAGTGACGCCATATTTTCAACGCGAAAATAACAGCTTCGAGTTCAAAATCATGCGTAGGATAATTAACCTCGTAAGGTTTCAACTGCCGTGAAGCATAAGCAATGACCTTACCATGCTGCATTAGCACACATCCAAGTCCCTTTTTAGAGGCATCGCTGTAAATCTGATATCCACCCGTGCCCGATGGAAGTGTAAGAATCGGGGCAGACACCAATCTCTTCTTAAGCTCTTCGAAGCTTTTCTCCCGCTCATCATTCCAAGAGTACTTAACCCCTTTCCTTAGAAGTTGCGTAAGGGGTAAAGCAATAACAGAGAACCCTTCGACAAATCTACGATAGTAAACAGCAAGACCAAGAAAACTCCGGACTTCTGTGGCTGAAGTAGGTCTTGGCCATTTAGTGATTGCCTCTATCTTCGCTGGATCCACCATAATACCATCTGTAGAGACCACATGACCCAGAAAGGCTACTTGACTCAACCAGAATTCACACTTTGAAAACTTAGCATAAAGCTTCTTTTTACGCAAAGTTTCAAGCACGATACGAAGATGGTCTTCATGTTCCTCCTTACTCTTAGAATAGATAAGAATGTCATCTATAAAAACGATGACGAACTTATCCAGATAGTCATGGAAAACTCGGTTCATTAGGTCCATGAAAACATCCGGGGCATTCGTTAAACCCGAACGGCATAACCAAGAATTCATAGTGGCCATATCGCGTACGGAAAACGGATTTGGAACATCAGAATCTTTAATCTTCAACTGATGATACCCGGACCTCAAATCAATTTTAGAAAAACACTTCGCTCCCTGAAGTTGATCAAATAAGTCATCGATACGAGGTAGAGGGTAACGATTTAGAATAGTGATCTTATTTAATTCCCGGTAGTCAATGCAGAGTCTCATAGAACCATCTTTCTTCTTCACGAACAGGACCGGTGCACCCCAAGGTGAGACGCTTGGTCTAATAAATCCAAGATCTAATAACTCCTGTAATTGCTCCTTCAGTTCCTTGAGTTCAAGTGGGGCCATACGGTAAGGTGCCTTGGAAATCGGCTCAGCACCAGGAATAAGATCAATAGTGAATTCCACCTCGCGGTCTGGTGGAAGTCCAGGTAACTCCTTAGGAAACACATCGGGAAAATCACAAACAACCGGATAATCAGAAATACTAGGCTCTTCAGAAGATAAAATTTTAACTGAAGCAAGGAATCCTGCACCGCCGTGCAGTAGTGATTTACGAGCCTTAAGTGCTGAAATTATTTGAAGAGTTTTTCGAGGTTTAGTCCCCTAATAAATGAGTTCAGGATGATGGGGATCTCCAAACAGAATGCGACGAGTCTGACACTCAATTGTAACCTTGTGCCGAGTTAACCAGTCCATTCCCAAGATGATATCAAAATCTTCCATTTGCATGGGCAACAGATCCGCTGTAAGAATGAGCGATTCAACTCGGATCAGACAATCCTCACACACATGAGAGATTGTAACAAAGTTTCCCATAGGAGTCATAATATTCAATGTATTTTCTAATAATGTTGGGCTCATCGTTAGATGTTTAAGAAAAGATTGAGAAACTATGGAGTGTGTTGCTCCAGTATCAAATAAGACTTGAACTTCACGAGTTCCTAACATGAGAGTACCAGAAACAGTACCTAAACGATTATGATACCATGATACACTTAGTAAATAGCTAACAAGCATAATTTGCATGGTAAGACTACTAGATTGTTCAAATACGTCAGGTTCACATATGTGAGGAATATCAAGAGTCATACCTGGTGTGTTTGCTGCATCCTTTGCGTTTAAAGCAAACACTCGTCCTCCATTAGTAGGTTGTTTAGCATTATTTCCAGCCTTTCCTTTGTTATCAGGATATGGACAGTTTTTCAGTACATGGCCGGTCTTTCCACATCTGAAACAGGTTCCTGAAGCTCGATGACAAACACCAAAATGACGTTTTCCACATGTAGTGCATACCGGGGCTTGCTCTTGACCTTGGTTTTCGGCAGGTTTAGGATTCTGCTGTTTTTGTTTCCATTGATTACCTTGGCGGTTATTATTTCTGTTGAATTGGGCTTTCCCATCACCTGTATGGTGTTTCTCGCTTGAAGATTGCCCAGAAAGTGCGGTATGGTCTCCTTCACGATTTCTCTTTCGACTCTCCTCAGCTTTAGCTAACCTCTTCTTGTTTTCCATGTCAAGTGTTTTCATAGCATCAGCTACTTCATTGATATTGTTAAACCTTTGAGTCACTATCCATCTCCGAGTTCTCTCATGAACAGCCCATTTCAACTTTTCTGCTTGGACCTCTGGGTTACCTGCAGCTTCCCCAAGAAAACTAGCCAACCTACAGAATCTTGCCATGAATTCTTGCCAAGGTTCACCATCTCGTTGCTCAATAGATGCATATTCCCGTGCATACTCACTTCGTTCCACTTCAGAGAAATACTTTCGGAAGAATATAGTGCGGAAGTCGGCCCAAGGGAGGGTAGCAACATAACCCTCTCCACCATGTGCAAGTTTGACCCCTTCCCACCAAACTAGAGCATCATCCTCCAGTTTGTAAGAAGCCAGCCTAGTTTTAAATAGGTCACCGACTCCTAGTACCTCAAAAATCTTTTCCACATGTGCTATCCAGTTCCGAGCATCCATCGGTGTAGCAGCATCACTAAAAGATCTTAGTCTTTGCTTCATAAAGCGCTCAGCCAAACATGAATCTCAGCCACAGGTGGTGTTGTATTTCCACCGGGAGGTGGTCCCGTGTTGTTCCTGCCAGAAGGTGGCTCTGAGTTATTTCCACCGGGTGGAGGTCCTGTGTTGTTTCCACCAGGTGGTGGTCCATTGTTATTTCCCTCCGATGCTGATCCCATGTTATTTCCACCCAAATTCGCCTGTTGTATCTGCTGGATGACTGTTTGAGCAGTCTGAGTCATCAGATTCGGGAGTATTCCAGAAATAGCAGCGTTTACGGCATTAGCAACGAGGGTTTCAAGAGGAGTATCATATGAGGGGCCATCCGAGTCATTGCGGTTGTTCACACGTCTCTTAGGAGCCATCTGAAATGAAGATACACGTGTGAACACTGGAATTTAGATTGGAAAAACAAATTAGATCCTAACCCAACGTCTACCCATTACCTCACAAGTTTATTATTAATGTTTAAGTTTTCTACAGGAAAGAGCCTTTGCTCTGATACCACAACTGTAACACCCCAACCCAACAAGGCTGACGTGTCACTAATACGGATATCAAATCAAAAACCAAATCCATGATATTACAGAAACGGTCAGACGAAATAACTTCAAACACACTAAATAATCCGAAAGAACTTAATTAAGATGTTCAATACATGAATTAAAGTAACAGATAATCTTGATCTTCAATTCTCTTCACTGGTTTCCCGGATTACCCTGCTGACCTGACGTGCATGAAAACAAAAGCACGCCTGAGCATAAAGCTCAGTGAACGGAATAGCGGATAACAAAATAAACAGACATGATGATAATCAAAGAATTGGCAGATTTCAAAAATAAGCAGACATGATGATAATCAAAGAATTGACAGATATAAAAAATAAACAGACATGATGATAACGGAGAATCAAATATCATAAGATATATATATCAAATAGAACATAACGGCATAAGACATATATCAGACAGAACATACCCCGAGCTAATAATCATATCATATAATAACTGAACAGAGGGAACACAGGTAGCGAGCCCGTGAACCAATGTGAAATGGAGTATGGGCAGACATACAAACCATTCACCAGAGTCCTGAATGGAATGGTGTGTAACCATCCATCAGGAAATAACAGGACTAACCTAGGATCGATCCATACGCCTCTGAGGAAATAATAATATAACAAGACATAGTTTCAGAGTCCTCTTTAGAGACGCCGTGATCTCAGCTCACCGCCACGGTTGGTGCCACGTTATTGATGCCGCAATAACGCGTCTTGGTCACCCCCAAGATAGGGAGAGCTCGGTAACAAATTTAGAAATATATAGTAGTCAAGCTACTTATAACAGAATCAAAAGCAGATTATCTATGTATGACAGAAATCAAACTAGAGATGAACAATAATCAAATACAAGACGGGAATTAGGAATCCGTACTACAAAGTAACGGAAAACAAAAGTAACTACTTATGATAACAAAGAAACAGAATCCGTACTACAAAGTAACAGAATAGAATTTATACTATGATAAAGGTAACCAAAAATCCGTACCTTATACACGAATGAAAATAATCAGAAACAAGGTCTAGGCTCGGTTAACGCCGCGAGAACCTACGATATTGTAATTCGAGTTATAGTTTAGATTTTCTTATTTCAGATTAGAAAATTTCCAGTTCTGCCCCTGTCTTTTCGCACTCGTTAAAAATACTAAACGACGTTTAAAAAATCTGAAAATCTCCAGTTTACTAGATTAGTGATTTCTAAACAACTTTCATTTAGAAAAGTTTCTGATTTGGATTACCGAAATATGAGAAACACGTGGATCTTTACAGCTGCGCAGAACTGCTAGCTGTTACGAAAACGACTGTTTGGAGGTCTAAACGAATGAGTTTTTCGATGTTTTATATATCAACGGATTCGTCTTTCGACGAACTTCGTCATGGACATAAAGTTTAACTGATTTTCATCTTTTATGAAAGAGTTATGCTCTCTGTAAGTTGGCTGTAAAATACGAGACTAATTCAACAAAATAAACTATTTATAACGTTTGTTAATAATATAAATATAAACTGTTAAGGTTTTTAACAAACTAATTTACAGAAAATTAATTGGGTACTTTCATATAAGGAGTTTTATGTTTAATCAGATTTTTACCATTTATTTAAAAGAAATCCATAAAAATAGTTAACTAAATGTCTTTGTTACATAATTTTATAAAGGTTTAAACTTAAAGAAAATTACAGAAAATTAAGGTTGATGCTTTAAAAATAAAAAGAGTTTATAAAAGTTATTTTTACAATTTTTAGGAATTTTTACATAATTTTTAAAGGTTAAGAAGGCATTAAAAAAATGTGTGAGGTGGCCTGGGGTCGAACCCGGAACCTCTCAGATAACAAAGAGCGCAGGAACCGGTGAACCAAGGCCGCAGCCGCGGTAATGATTCGGTTTCCATTACTTATAAACACAAAACATAACAACCCCAATTCCCATTCGAGCCCTAGGTTCGAATCCGAACCAATTGAGGTCCAATTCGATCGTTAATGCATCTGAAATCATGGGGCTTTTGTTCCCCATGAAAAATCGAGCTAATGGGTGTGTTCAATTACCTGATTTGGAGTTCAAAACGTCGAGAACTAATGAAGAACAGGTCGACGGTGGTAACAGATGGGTGGGTTGGGTTTAAATCTTTTGTTTTGAAGTAATTTACACAATGGTCCTTTTAATTTGTTATATAGTAAATTTGTACCCTTTGATGTTAAAAGACTAAAATACCCCTAATTTAACAAAAAAACTAACAGAAGTTAGCCTTAATACCTAAAGTCGTTACAAAATTACAAGCACAATACCTCAACTTGTTACTAAAAAAGGTTAATACCCAAACCTGAAAATTACGCTAAACCACAGGGACTATTTGTGCAATTAACTCTAAAACTTATTAGAAGCAAACACAACTTTATTTCGGTCTATAAAGCACGCTTAAAGGAATTTGACAAGTAAACTTCGTATTTCTTTGTCGTTAAAAACTGAATTTTCCATATTTTTTTATCACATGCTTGGAACATATACACACTACAAGAATTAAATCTATGACGACTAACCCTATGACGAAAATATAATTTCGTCATTATAGATCACCTATCAAGAAATGAGATACAAAAGCAACAAAGTATTTATATAAGGCATCATTTAAAACAAGTATTTAGATTGAGGACTGTTTTCGTCATTTTACATTCATTGAATAACCATTCAAAAAGTTTTAAAATATGATCAAAATTCGAAAACAAAAATTAATAACAATAAAAATCATTTGAATCAAATAACAAATTCGAATTTCCATCTTCATACTCTAATAAAATGATAAACATAGATGAAATATGGCACCACTATATTCCTACGCATCAAATTTTTCTCGCGTTTCTCTTCTATTAGATAACCACATTAATTATTATATTATGTTTAATTTTTTAAGATTAAAAAGTTTTTAAATAAATTAAAAAATAAATCTTTTTTATTAATGTTATTTCTAAGGAAAATAATTTTTATAATTTTTTTTCTAAAAGTTCAAACTTTTTTAAACATAGGTAATACTTTAAAATTAGTGTTTTTTAAAAAAAGCAATAATTTTATAAACATAAAATAATTAAAGCTGGGATTTATAGTATGGAAAATTTTAAAATTGATACTTTTAAACAATTTGTTTTGAAATAAAACGTTTAATTACTTTTGAAAATACAAAAAAAGTTAATATCATTGTTTATTACTTATAATATATACTCATACCTAATTTCAATTGTATCTTATTTTAAAATATTATTTTATAATTAATAACACTTTATTTTATTAATATTTTATTTATTAACTCGTGTAATAAATGAGTTTACTAAAGCTAGTATCTTAATAAAAAAAATATCAATTGTATCTAATAAAATAAGGGTTTTCAGCCACTTGTCTTTCTCTTGACTCACTTTATTACCACTTGTCCTTATTCTATATATCCTTATATCATTTTTGCCTCCGAAATGGTATTATATTAACACTCAAACTAATTTCCCCTTCTTATTAAAAATCAAATTTATTAATTACTGTATTTCTCTGTCTTATTTAGATTTTTTAAAATCAAGCTATCCTTTTAAAAATAGATTGTATTATTGAAATTAAAAATCATATCTTTTTTTAAAATAGAAATAATAAAAAAACTAAAAATTTTATATAATATGAAATTTTCTAAAACATTAAACCTTTTTGAAACAAAATATTTTAAATCACTTTTTTTTAAAAAAATTATAAAAAAGGTGAACTTTTCAAACAATCTTATTAAAACGACCTGAAAAATTACAACCAGAGTTTTTAACAAATAAATTTTTTATAGGAAATAAATTTTTATAAAAAAACTTAAAAAGAATATTTAAAAATGAAACTATTTATATAAGAGAGTTAAAAATTTAGTATAATTGTGTTTAATCATATCTTATATTAAAATACTGTACTGTAACTTTTCATATTTATTACTAACTAAAATTCATTTAATAAAAGGGTTTCTAGTCTATCTATCTATCTGTCTGTCTGTCTATCTGTCTGTCTATCTATCTATGATAAAAAATCTAATATAAGATGTGACACAAATATAAATCTTATCATATTAACTTTCTCATTTCTTCATATTATTAATAATAATATTAAGTACTAATAACATTACTCATACCATTTTCAAATTAAAAACTTTATAATTTAATAAATTAAAAACCTATTTTTATTAAAAACACACTTTTAAAAACAAAAGTATTATAAAATACTGAATAAAACAAATTTTTTTTAAAAACATTCATTTTTCTTTAAACAAAATATTTAAAAATCACAATTTTATTATAAAATAAAAGTTTAAGAATAATACATTATTGTTTATGTACTTAAAGTAGATATTTATATGTAATTATAATCATATTTTATATTTCAAGTATGGTTTTATAATTTATAAATTTTATTACTAATTATTTAATAGCTTATTTATTTAATCCGTGTAATACACGATGTACTAACTTAGTATTATTATAAAAATCAGATTTTTGCTAATAAATAAAAATCATTAGAAGCCACATGATATTTTTCTAAGATATCCACCTAGCCTACACCTAAAATTTGACACATGTCATTACTTTATTGAAAATTACAAATTAAGAAATTATCGTAGTATACTTAATAAATGTCCATTTGCTATTATATTAATCAAATTAATTTTTTTCTATAAACGAACAAAATATTTCATTAAATTTTTTTAATGAGAGTTAATTTTGTTAAAATTAAAATTTAATTTCTAGTGAATCGTTATTAAATTTAAATATTTTAAACATCGTATTTATTAAACAAATATTTTTAAAATATCAAGATTTACAAAATAAAATTGAATTTCAATGAATGATTACTCACTATTAAACATCTTTTCTTCTATATACATCACAGTTTTATATTCTCAAGTCTAGGTATGTTTTACTAACTCATAATTTTATATTCATATTTCCTGTTCACAATTTCATATTCTCGCATACGATGTTTACCTGCACGTTGTGGGAACTCGGTTGTGAATATAATGCATATTGAAAGTAATATAAAAAGAATATTGCCATAGTATATTTTGAACTTGTCAAACATTATGTCCAAAAGTTCTACAAGAAAACTGTGGTTTGATTAAAATGTATATCCAGTTCTAAATAGAATTATACGAAAGATAGTAGAGACTCACACATATTTAGTGTGCTTATCGTCAGATTTCGAGAAAGCAAAATAGTAATAACAATAACAATAACAACAATAATAAGTTTTTAGTTATTAAACAAAAACACATCGTCGGAATCTTTACAACGTGCATGTTCATGCCCACCCAACTGTTACGCCCAATATCTAAACCCCAGGGCTCTCGCAAGATCGATTCATTACCGCTAAAGAAACCCACCATGGTACCACAACCTTAATCTCCGATGCTCGTTGCCTTATCACCACCACAATTATTGATGACCCTGCCAACCAATTTTTCACTCTTATTTCTCAGCATTGCATACCATATAACTCTTTTCAATTCTTGTATAATACCTTGAAATCAATTCACATCAAGTAGCACAACTGAAACCATTGAAATACAAAAGCTTTATTTAAATATTCTCTCAAGACCCTAATCTTTCGTACATGTATACTGCTAGAGGCCAGGAACAATGTGATGGTTCCTGAAGTAAAATTTGAGGCTTAATTTTCAAGTCAGTTTGTCTTTGTTGGAGTTCTTAATAGTGCAATTCAAACGGGATCAATTGCGCGCCAGAGATAAATTGACTAAGAATATTCACAAAATCAGACGACTAACAATTACCCAGCCAAACCTGATGGCAGTGGTGAGTCACGACTTTGGTGGTGGTGGTGAGTGGTGATGGTGACGATGGCGGTTATGAGTAACGGCTAGCGTGAGAGAGAGACTAAAGTAACAATACTTTAATTTGTTTTAATAATTTTAAATTATACCTAAGATAAATTATCTAAAATACCTTTAAAGTTAACAAGAAAATTTAATAGCATTATGTTCAGTGACTACCATAACAATTTTTTTACCAATCTTACTACTTAAATAACAAGAAAGCTAACATAGGGATTCAACACGTAAATTGTGTATCAAACCAAAAATGAAAAAAGTACTTTACTCATAGGGAAAAGAGAAAAGTTGTAAGTTATGAGAAGCATGAGGCTTCTATAAATGGAAACCGTTACCCATAGATCAGTAAGCGATGACTCCATTAAAAAAGCCCCGATGGAATCCCATCTGAAAGTTTATCGTCAAAATGAACTACCTACACATAAAAAAAGTGATTGTCGAATACTCGTCGTTAATCCACGTGTATAATTCGGCAATCGATACCAATCGATCTAAGTCTCATGATAAACAATAATTTAAATTTAAAAATAAGACGCGATGATCGAGTGTATCTGAGGAAGGTTAATTATTGGGAGCATGTAAATTAAGTTAGTTAGCATGAGATTAATGGAAGAGTCGAGATGCGGAAACAACAAGCCGATGGTGACTCCTGCTTCACTAAAAGGCCAACGACAACTTCTGCCATGCATCTTACCTCATAACATAATTAACCCTTGCACTTGGATCTGTTAGCCGCCTTTTACAAATAATAATATAATATCTTTTGAGTTTCGACCTTTCCTATAAAGTATAAAACAACCCATCGATTCCTAATCTGAAGAAAACGACAACAAAACTCAGGAGGTCGTTGGGTTGTGTTGGGTTGGATATATAATGATATAATTTGGCGTCCCATGTTTACCACGAGTAGACGACCATTGGGATCTCCATGCGCCACTTTTTCAATTCTACACCTGATCACCACTACCACCATATGTTATTATATATTTCTTTTATATGGTTAGATGTTACTTTAACTGTACTACTAGATTATATTTATAACTTGCACCAAATTTAACTAACAAGAATATATTAACGTATGTGGAACTCGAACTCTTAATTTTAAGTTAAGCTTCACCACTTCAACATAAAATGATTTTACGGATAGCTTTGTCATTACACCAGTATTTACTCTATGGGCCGAGGAACCAATGCATGTCCCACTACTAGAAAAACTGCAATAGATGACGCGCATTGCGCGTCATCTTTGGGGTCAGATGACGCGCAAATGCGTGTCAAGGAAGGGGTAGTCATAAATAATAGATGACGCGCATCCGCGCGTCATCTGTTTATAGCGTCATCTGTTTATGACGCGCAAAAGATAACACGCATTTTATGACGTGCAAAAGATGACGGGCAATGCGCGTCAAGGAAGGGGTAGTCATAAATGACTAGATGACACGCATCCGCGTGTCATATATGAAATTTTTATGACGTGCAATAGATGACGCGCAATGCACGTCATAAAATTAGCTGCATTTTTTATTTTTTTTTAATTTTAATAAATTTATCTGTTGTTTTCTAAAACAAATTGTCGAATAACATTAAAAGCGAAATCCATTAAATACCAACAAAGTTTACAAAAGTTGTTAATTAACAACTACAAAGCATAAAACAAGTCCAAATTCAATTAGTACCAATACTAACACAAGTCCAAATATATTATTTCAGGCCTACATATAAATGAAATTCGATACATAGCGCGCCCAATCTTCACGAACTTCATCCAAATCACCATCAGTGTATTCTTCTTTACATTCTCCAACCTAAGACAAAACCAATTTCATCAAATTTAAACTTGTCAGTTTTGACCCAAAAACCCCTTTATATAAAGTTTTAATAACTTGTATTACTTACGCATCAATGGTTTGTTTCAACAACAGATGTGTCATTTTTTATTGAATTAGTTATAAGTAATATTGGTACAATCAGGTCATGTTTACAATAAATATATTCATGCTGTTCGACTCCATTAATGTTCTTCTACTTGTTTTCGACTTAATAAACTTTTAAGGCCACAGGACATCTAAGATATATGCAGGTCCAATTATGTTAGCTGATAGTCATTATCATTTGTAAATTGTAATCCTTAGTCTTGGCGTCTTGCATTGAGAAAACTACCAACTAGGGCAAACCAAAGATTCCTTGCAATCCACCATCATGTCCCCACAGTTCTTAAATAGTTAATATCATGTTTACTTAAGTTCTAACGAAGTGAATATGTATAAGAGGATAAAATAACTGTTGCAGCAAAAAAACTAAAAACTAGGTCACCATATGTTGAGGGTAACAATAAAACAATCATTGTTAGAAACAATATTATTGAAACAACTTAGCATGAAATGAATATATGAAATACCTTCAAGCACACTTCAAGTTCTACTTTTAATTGTTTGTCATTGCTCCTCTTCATGCTCTTTTCAAGATCTTCAATCCTTCTTTCCATGAACTCAATATCCTTTACAGTTTATCATATGGAAAAAAATCAATATCAAGCATTTAAAGTCTTACAATTAATAACATTCAAACACATTTCTACAACTTGTTATCAGATGTAAATAAAACAGAAAGAAACCCAGATAAGACTCATAATCTTGGTTCGATTCTTTGGTAGTCATCAACTCATTCGTCTTTACACTCAAGTTTACTAGTTCCATATAGCTGCAATAGCTTACCAACATTATGCTCAATAATAGAAAAGGTTTATCAAAAGTCTTATACTCATATTCAATAGTTTGAAGTAATGACCGACATACACTATTAAAGTTGTGAAAAAAGATTAACAAATTATTCCATAAGAGAAAAATACTACTAAAATTTATTCAATTTCAGTAAAGGACATCACCATTCTGCAAATGTGATAACTTAATGTCCGTATACGTAAGTATGTAACCAAAATAAAGATAGTTTATCTAGCAATACTAATTAATCAAGAAGTGAACAAGAAAAGAACTCAAGATATCACATAAAACAAAGACAAGAGAGTCAGATATGTGAGCTCCAAGAACTGTTAGAACATACCTTCAGTTGTAATTCTGCAGTTATAACTTCTAAATCTCTTACAGAATCGACAGAGTCATCAACATGGATAATATCAGGGTCTTCAAATGCACCTATTATATAAATTTAAACAACAATAAATAATTTCACACTTCGAAAATAATTAAGAAAAACCTCACAATAAAAAACAGAGGTCACCAATAGGTGAAATACGTATAGTGTCTTGAAACTTGGTCCATGCATCGTAAGATCCAAACACAAATTACATGATTTGATATGTGCTTATGAGGTTATCACTATTTATGACAAACAAAAACCCATATGACCTAACATAACTACATTAGAAGGACAACAAAAATGCAATCTTACGTAAAACATGGAATATGCCATCAACTGCACGAATGTGAGATAAGAAATTGTTTCTACGCCCTTTTCCTTCATGAGCACCTTTTACCAATCCAGCAATGTCATGTATCTCCAAGAATGCAGAAACCTACCAAGCAAAGCAATAGTAATTATGCACTATGTGAATAGTGAAATTGAATACGAGCTAAAAGTCACTTAATTGGTGTCGAATTCAAATGGACAACTTGGGAACCTTCGATTTATAACAGTGCTTAGTCAATATACGAGTATGGTGAGTATCCTTAATCGCTCATAACATACATAAAAGAAGCAGTGCCTATATATTACCTCACTCTTTGGCTTGAACAATTGACAAAGCCATTCAAACCGCTCATCAGGAATGTTGACACGTGCCTCGTTAGGTTCAATTGTACAAAATGGAAAGTTCTCAGCAGGTATGGATAACTTGGTAAGAGTATTGAACAGAGTAGATTTCCCTACATTCGGCAATCCGACCTGAAATCAATAGTATTATAAAACCAAATAAGCCCATATTCTATAGAAACATCCGTGTACTTTCTTCTTGAGCAATCAGCCACTCAAACTAGATACTACGTCCATCAATAAATCCTATCAACACAACTAAATCAAGATAATCCCAAATCTAATAAAATGATCAATTTTCAGCCGATTTAAAAACAAAAAAAACTGAATATGCAGTTTATTCTACCAACAACACAGAATCAAATCCAGATCGTAATTTCTCACTTACGTTCACAATTCACAATACTAACGAAAACCTAGCAACAGCTTAAAGTTACCATTTCATAACTCATACACCACTCCAATCATCTACTTCTAGTAACAAAAAACCACAAACAAAATCATCACAAATATGAAGGCCGATGGTGGTCGCGGTGGTGTGAAGGCCGATGGTGGTCGCGTCGATGGTGTGAAGGCCGGTGGTGGTCGCGGTCGGTGTGAAGCCCGATGGTGGTCGCGGTTGGTGTGAAGGCCGGTGGTGGTTGCGGTTGGTGTGAAGGCCGGTGGTGGTCGCGTCGATGGTGAGAAGGTCGGCGGTGGCAGTGTGGTGTGACGGCCGGCGGTGGTCGTGTGGTGTGAAGGAGAGGGCTGGCCGGGATTGTGGGTTTAGGGATTTAGAGTAGAAAGTGGGTTTATGGATTGAAAGCAGAAAGGCGGGTCATGTATATAGGTTATAAAAAATTTAAAAAAATGACACAGGAAGATGACACGCAAATATGTGTGTCATCCTTTCTAAAAATATTTTAAAAGATGACAAATAATTTATGATACGCGTAAATGCGCGTCATCTTTTTTCGCGCGTCATCTTTTGCGCGTCATCTATTAACAGTTTTCTAGTAGTGTCTATTTTGTTGGTTTAGGGGCGGGGCACAGCCGGCGTGAGGTCACGACGTGCCCTGCACCACACGGCAAAATTCCTTTTTTACGGCATTTCTTGTCGTAAGGTTGTGACCACTATGTGTGTGTGGTGTAGTGAGACATGGTATGATAACATTGCTGCCATCAAATTTATGTGTGTAGTATAGTGTGATATGATAAAATTTGAGTGATGGTTATACGGGATGATGCGGTGTGATGAGAGCACCCCCTCCATCCTTAGACCACAAACATACACTAAAAACACACACAAACAGAAACTTTTATTTCTTTAACTTGCACTAGAAACTTAGTTACATTTTCATTCATGCTTTAAAGACTTTACAATAAAAAATAAAAAAAGACAAAGCATATAAAAAATAAAAAAAAAGAGAGCTCCTACAAAATAGACTCACTATATAGCACTCATTACTCGATTCACTACTAAAACTCTTTTAAAATTAAATTTGCTGTATAATTTAAACAAAACACATGACTTAAATAATAGACCATCACCCATAACTTGACCCATCAAAATTAATCCAACATATTTAATGTATCGAATCAAATTTACGTAGTCATATTGTTTTCTAATTTGATAATACTATATATCAGTATATCACCAAATGTAAAGTTCATTTTGCAATTTAAATAGAATCAAATTTATTAGTTTAACAAGATTATCATCATTGAAGTAAGATGCACGAGATATATAATATTTCTACTTTATAAAGGCTATTTTTAACTGTATTCTTTATAAACAACGTTAAAGGGTTATGAATGCAGGAATGATGTAATCGAGTTTGTCGTGCTTAGGTTTTGTACGTAGTTGGGAATGCTCTAGAATATATATGTGATCATATGTATCTTCACTTTAAATTTTGATATATTTTGATGGTATTATTGAATTCTCAATTGGATAATTCAAAGATAAATAAGAACACATATGTACTTTTCTGTTATGAAAACCACTACAAAATTTTCGACTATTTGCGGCAACAACGCCGCTAATACTTTGTCGCTAATGATCAATAATTCGCTGGTAATGGGTTGTGGGTTGCCGCTAATGGTGTCACCGCTAATGGTGTCGCCGCTAATAAGCCCCAAACCGCTGCTAATAATTCGCCGCTAGCTGCTGTCGTTTAAAATATTTGGATGACTACTAGCGGTGACATGTACCCGCTAATGGTCATTTTTATTATTATTATTATTTTTTCAAATTTCAGTTTTCAACCAAACTAAACCTAGATTTCCCAATAACATTCAAATTTCATACAAATAAATTTAGATTACGCAATATCATACAATCATACCTAAACTACAAACATAGGTAATTTAGTCATAATTAAAAGCTAAACATAAGTATTCTAAAACAAACGTAAGCCAGTGATATAATACGCTATAGGTACAGGCGACAGTGGTGTGGATTTGTGTAGGGAATAATGGAGATGTAGAGGGAAACCGAAGGGAATATCAAAGATCTGAAGCAATAGCGGCCAGATCTCACCGCTATTGCTCTATGTGTACGATGGAATTCTCACCGTTAGATCCGGTTTCTAATGAACGGCCAGATCTAGGTTAGTACAAGTGAAACGGATCTGAAGCAATAGCGGCGACTTGTCTCCGCTATTAAGTCGCCGCTACTGCTCGAAGTCGCCGCTATTGCTCGAAGTCGCCGCTATTGCTCGAAGTCGCCGCTATTGCTCGAAGTCGCCGCTAAAAGTGTTGCCACTATCGAGAAGATTTCTTATAGTGAACGTGCACCAAAATTAGAAGAAACACTTTTGTTTTATAGTTATAGACCATCATTTTGAAACGATACATACTATGCTTCATGAGAGAATATATCAGTTGGCATATAATCAAAAACTTGGTAGTTATTTTGTCGA
Source organism: Flaveria linearis (assembly GCA_024085815.1). NCBI lineage: Eukaryota > Viridiplantae > Streptophyta > Magnoliopsida > Asterales > Asteraceae > Flaveria > Flaveria linearis. Next base: position 33,579,191 of record CM044016.1, on the reverse strand, counting down.
TAACTTACTGATGATAGCCCAAGTTATTGATGATCATAGTACTACGGGTAACATATTTGATGTTTAACATTGTTGCTACTAGTGGACCGGTAGAGTTTCTACTCATACTCACTCACATGGACATCCAAGGTTCTAACTTTGGACTTCGTAAAGGGGTCGATGCCTCCCAAACACCCCTAGACAATAGTTTTGCCCTCCAAAAATAACGAGATTTGTTGGTGTCTAAAATTAAAAGAGTCTTGAACGAATGTGCATTTCACAGCCCAAATATTTTATCAATAATGTTAATTGAGATTTTCTTTTGATCTTTAGTACATTCAGCTAATTAAATAGGTTGATGATATTAATATTAATATCATTATAGAGATGATCAATGAAAGCACGAAAGAAAGACGATGATATAAGAAATCAAAATTCTCATTTGATGGTTATGTCTGATAAAAATTGAGAATTTGCTAAGTTATGCTTGATAGTTGTATGTATTGTATTTTGTGTATGAGAAAAAAACATATTGAATAATTATACAAAACTAGTATTAACACCGGCATGTTGTGACCCACGCGGTTTCGAATATAATTTACAGTGATAATTCGATTTTAGGAATAAGTCTAGTCGAAACATGTTTACGGACATGGTCGTCGCAAAAAACCAAGTTTCTTTTTACGTTGCAAAAACTTTTTGCGACGAATGAATAATGACGAAATTTTCGTCGCAAAAACTTTTTGCAACGAAATATGTGGTTTTTGCGACGAACATGGTCGCTGCAAAAAACCAAGTTTCTTGTAGTGATACACTTATAAATATAAACATATTGTTAGAGAAAATAACGCACTGATATTATAGATTTAATCTCAACTCAGAAACAAACAAACACTCATGTTACGGACACAAGTTACGATGATCTGATCATACAAAGAACAAATGTAATCTATATACAAGAAGAAGAGAAAGACGGTTCATCCACAGATAACCCTAATCGAATGTGAGAGAGAACACACGATTTTGACGAGAGAGAGTTGAGAGAATAAGAATGATCAACTCTTTCACCCTGTCCTTTGATATATGGCCCCACCACCAAAAGCCAAAGAAGCTAGCTACAAGCCCAAGCCCATCACAAACATCATGAACACAACAATCAGCCCACAACACAACTCCAGCCCATAGCACAGCTCCAGCCCAAAGCGCAACAACAACCTACAAACATGAAAACTAAACAACTACATAAGAACCAAATAAAGACAATAAAAAAATAGATAGAGATGAACCTCCCTTTTTAACACCCCCTCAGCTCTATCAAGTAAAAGAATCAAAGAGGGCTAACTGGTCACATAAAAAAATATGACTAAACTGATAATCCTTTATAAATATATCAGCCAATTGAACATCAGATTTAACAGGAATCGTTTGATCAACATCAACAACGATCTTTTCACGAAGAAAAAATAGACCCATCTTAAAATGTTTAGTACGCTCATGGAATACTGGATTCGCAGCTATATAGATAGTAGGAAGGCTATCACATTGTAATGGAACGGGCAACTGGATAAAGACCTGCAACTCACTAAGAACATTTTTTAATCAAAATAACTTCACAAACAACAGCACACATAGATCAGTACTCAGCTTTAGCCGAGAACCAAGAAATACTACTCTATTTCTTGCTTTTCCAAGAAACAAGACACTGTCCAAGAAAGATGCAAAACCCAGTAACCGACCTTTAAGACTCAAGGCATTTACTCCAATCACTGTTAGAATAAGCTGTCAGATTAAAATTAACACCTTTAGACAATAAGTTCCCTTTACCAGAAGCTCCCTTAAGATACCAAAGTAATCGAAGGGCAATATGCAAATGTCCCATAAGGGTTTATGCACAAACTGAATAAGAAAATAAACATCATAGGTAATGTTAGGCTGAGTGTGTGAAAGGTAGATTAATTTACCAATAAGTTTTTGATAACTAGTAATATTTAGCAAAGGATCAGGATGCCTTTTACACGCCTTGATTAAGATAAAATTCCATACAATGGGGGTAGTGACAACTTTACAAACTGTCATACCAAACCCAACCAATAATTTTAAGTAATATTTGCGCTGAGTAAGACAAAGACCAACATCAGTCTATAAAACCTCAATCCCAACAAAGTATTTCAATAGACCCAAACCCTTAATTAAGAATTTGGATTGTAGCATTTGTTTCACCTTGTTAATTTCAGACAAGTTATTACCTGACTAGATTATATCATCCATATAAACTAAAAAAACCAAGAACACTATCATGAGAGTAAGTGAACAAGGACTGATCTTAATTGCTCTGAACAAACCCATATGTAGTAAGCACACCAACCAATTTTTAGTTCCATATCCGTGGAGCTTGTTTTAAACCATATAAATACTTAAGCAATTTATGCACTCTTGTTTCATTTTTAGAGTAAAACCCTTCAAGGAGAGTCATGAAAACTTCTTCATGCAACTCACCATACGAAAAAGCATTATTGATATCAAGTTGAAAAATTGACCAGTTTTTTCAATAACAAGACTGAGAACACATTTAACCGTTATCATTTTGACAACAGGAGAAAAAGTTTCATCAAAATCAACCCCCTCCTGCTATGAAAAACCCTTCACAAAAAGCCTAGCATTGTACCTTTCAATTTCATATGAGGCTTTGTACTTAATCTTATATAACCATTTGTAACCTATAGGCTTTCTTCCTAGGGGAAGATCAACTAATTCCGAGGTGTTATTACTATGGAGGGCTTCCATTTCTAAGTTCATGGCTTCAACCCAATAAGGTTAAACTGCAGCCTCTTTGTAATTTTTAGGTTTAAAATTTTTGTTTAAACTTAAAATGAAACACCAGTTATCAAAAGAAATGTTAGAGTAATTAAGAACCTTTTCAATATGTAAGGCCCCGTTCCCAAGCACCTCACAGTTGGTCATTCATAGCACTAGACATACATATTATTATACATTTCATAAAATATCATAGCGGAAGTCATTAACAAAAACCATTCATTTTATTAAACATCTCATATACATATGCATATAATACATTCATCCTCACATCATGCATATTCTACTCATAAACCCTCACTTATTCATGCTTAGAATAGTCCAAAATAGCTCATAGGTCAAACTAGGGTTAAACCTTATAATTCTGTTTTTCCTCAAAATTTCAGAAAAATTTCTAAGTGTTAGGCGCATGGGAACTATTTGAGCGCATCAGCCCTGTTTGGGCGTTTTTCAACTATGTAAGCGCATGAGCCTACACTTAACCATTTCAACACTTAGGCGCATGAGCCTCTTGGGCGCATGGGCACTATTCAGGCGCTTCACCTTACACTTAGTCATTTCAGGCCAAACCTCAGGCGCATGAACTACTGTTCAGGCGCATGGACTTACACTTAGAAATTCTAAGGTATTATTTGGGCGTATGGGGTACTATTTAGACGCATCACCTTACTTAAAAATTTTCTAAGGCAATTACTAGGCGCATGGTGTAACACCTGGTTATTTTTAAAGGCATAAAGAAAGGATAAAAGCAAAGGAAAAGAAAGAAAATGTAAGTTAACCCAAGTAGAGGGGTTAAAAGTGGAAAAAAGGCAAAATATCAAAAAGTTGGTACAAAAGTGGGCATGGCCGCCCACTCTTGCCTGCACACTACTTCCATTTCGGTTCTAGAGAGAGAGAGAGAGCAGAAAAACTCTCAGAAGATTGTAGAAGAAGCAGGAAACTCAAAGTTTTTGGTAATAAATCTCGAATTTATGATGCTTTAGATTATTCTAGACTCGGTTGTATGCTTATAAATGTGATGATATGTTCGGGTTGTGTATGTGTGTGGATTTTAGGTGCTAGAAACGTCTAGGAAGCTCAAGGAAGGGTTCAAACCTGAAAACAAACTAAGGTGAGTTCTAGAATCCCCTTTTTAACATGTTTTTAACAAATTTTAGGGCTGGAAAATGCATGTGTATGTGTTTTTATAAGATTATGTTTTTACCCGTATGTGTGTGTGAACGTGTGTGTGGATGGGTGTATGTTGTGGGGGTAAATGATGTGATGATTATGATTATGAATGTATTATGATGCTTAGAATGTTAGTACTAAGCATAGAATTTGATTTAGGACGAATTTGGGACTGATTCATGTCGTTTAAGTGCAAATTTGATGCCCAACCGCCTAAACAGTACCCCAACCGTCAGAAATTTGCCTTAGAAAATGCTAAGTAAGCCCATACGTCTAAACAGGGCCCAACCGTCTGAACAGGGCCCATGCGTTTAGGATTTCCCCACACGCCTAAGTGTCCAACCATCTGAATAGTGCCCATGCGTATGGGATTTTCCAAACACCTAAGTGTTGAACCGTCTCAATAGTGACCATGCGTCTGGACCTTCCATGCGCCTAAGTGACTTCATGTGTCTGAGAGGCCCATGCGTCCGAACAGGGCACATGCATCCGAACAGGGCCCATGCGCCCAACACTTGGAATTTATTTCGGGAATTTTATGGGAGTCTATGCCATTAGGGTTTGGAATAATGTTTGACTAGGGTTAATAAATGCTTAATTCCAAGCATAATCATGACTGTTTTTATGATTCCTTATTATTATTATTATTATTATTATTATTATTATTATTATTATTATTATCATTATTGTTAACTTTATTATTAATGTTATTAATATTATATATGACTTTAGGTGGTATGTTTATGATCAAAACAGAAAGTATTATCATTAATAAAGTGAAACATTAATGATAAAGAAAAGTGGAACGTAAATGAATGGATGAAAGTCTTGCAAGCAAATGTATAGAGGTGCACGGCCTTGCTGTCGTTAGCTCAACTGTGATGCGGGTTAGCTACCCCGAAGGATGCACACAGGGTCAATCATTGAGATTGACAATGAGGTGAGCGACCCTGTTGTCGCAAAAGACTCGAATAAAGCACAATCATTAAGATTGCTAATGAGGTGAGCGACCTTGTTGTCACAAAAGACTCGGATAAAGTGCAATAATGGAGATTGCTAATGAGGTGAGCGACCCTGTTGTCGCAAAAGACTCGGAAAGATAATGATAAAAGTACGAAATGAACGAATGATGAAGATAATAATGATATTACCTAAGTGTACGTATGATGTGTGTTCACATGCAAAAGTAAAGAATGGTTCTTAAATGAAAGTTAAGTATGTTTTATTATAAAACTAGGACTCACTCAGCAACGCTGACTTTTATGCATTTTTCAGTTGGCAGGTAAAATGTTGCTGAGGATGGCACGCGGGTGAAGCTACTCGGCGGGGCATGACTGACATCCATTCATACATGATAATACTGTTGTTTTGTAATGCAAGTAAACTATTATTTTGTAACATGATTAAACCAAGGTGTATTGCTTAATCATGTTGGTCTATTTGATCGGTTTTCAGTGCAGAAGAATGCTTGAATCGTTCAATACCAAACACACACAACAAACACTATGAGAAGAAGATCAAATAACACCAAAAAGCTTTCAAATAAGGTTTCAATGATGAACAATAGTGAATGAAATGAAATAAGCTCAATGTATTCAGAAAGAACCAGCTTACAATAGTCTCTTGCAACAATAATACACGATTAGGGTTTTTGCAAGGATGATTAACAAATAGACAAAAGAAATCTATAAATAGCTGTCATAGTTTCGCATATAGTTTCGCTGTGGGCGAAACTATACAGGCGAAACTATAATTTCGCCCGGCAGAAACTGACAGTTTCGCCGGGAGAACATCAACATGACTTTGAGCGAAACTACAGTTTCGCTCACAGTTTCGCAGGACAGCAAAATATATAGATTTAATCTAAACCAACATACAAAGGACAATAACATGGATCCTATTACAAATAAAGATAAACAAACACTAATCTAATGGTGAGTCCAACCTATCTTGATTTTCAATACTCCCCCTAGGTTGGATCTCACCCATTCTGCTTGTCTTGATAACTCTAGTCAGCTCCAGCATCTCCCGTACCTACACATGATGTTTCTGGATCAGCTCCTGCAACTTTACTTTGATGAGCCTCAGCACTTGATCTTCCTTGGTTGCCTCCTGCCTCATTAGCTCCTTCAGGATGAGCACTAGCTTGTGCAAACTGTTTTGTTAAATCCTGGATGTCCATGTGTAAGTCATCTTCAGCTCTAACTTTCTCTGCCAGCGCTTTCACTTCAGCTCTCACTCCTCTAACTTTGTTCACCACAATCATGAACAGGCTAGCTTCCATTCTTGTTTCTTCTCCCGCCCCTGCTTTAATGTGGTTCTCACACAGAACCTGTAGATCTTCATCAGCAAATCCAAACAACTCCATTGGGTCAAAGATTCGATATTCAATTCCACCCTTGACTCTAATAACAGCCTCCCCCGTCTGATTATCATAAAACCACTTCTCAAACTCTTTCAGACGAGAGGGGGAGGGATCTGCCAATCTTACCCTTTGAACCGTCTTTGGCGGATTTACGCTCAACACAATCTTTCCCTTCCCTGTGACCCAGTCTTTGTCTTTCTTTGATCTCTTTCTTTCTGCTTTCATAAACCCGAAAGCCTCAAAGTTATCGTTGAGCCCATTTTGGATTTCTTTTTCTAGAAATCTGGCTCGCTCACTCAAATGTGCTCCAAGTAAAGGCAATGATGCCAACCTTCTCAAATCCCATTTCGGCAAGGTCTTGAATGCCTTCCTCTTGTGAAGATAAGTGATTCCACCCCCTCGCCTTTTTATCATGAACAGTTTTAGGTCGGGGTTGTACTTCCAGCTCACGATCTTCTTATCAGCCTCTTTCTTTTTCAGACTTTCCATATTTTGAAACAATGGGGTTAACTCTTCGGGTTCCTTCTTCCTCACAAACCAATCATTCTTCTCCATCTCAATAATGTCGTTTTCATCTTCACCCTTCTGAATCACATAAGTCAGAGGCCTTTCGTCCACCTCATAGAACTCAGGCTCTGAGTCATAATCCACCAACTGCTCCTCATCAACCTCCTCGTCCACCAGACCCTTCTCGATGGGTTGTTCGGTCGTTTCAGGTTGTTTTCCCATTTGTTCTTCTCCAGTAAAATCTCCAAGGTTTATACCCAAATCCACAAACTCAGCATCAATCACATCATCTTCAATTTGTAAATTCTTCATTTCAGGTTCTTCAGTTCCTTTGCCAGACCCTCCAGCTTCTTCAGTTGCTGCCCCCGAGGTGCCCTCTCCTGCCTTCGAAGAAGTACCCACATTCAGGAACGGGTACTTAGATGTGTCAGTCAGATCATCTAACTCATGTTGAGTTAGCTGATTAGGCAGGCCGGCGGCAGCTTTCAATTCATTTACCTCCTTCAATAACCTTTTGATCAAATTATTTTGATCAACCAACATTTTCTGCATACCTTCCAACAATTCATCCTTTTGTCTCTCCCTCATCTCCTGATTCATCAGCTTAGTCTTTATCATACTTAGTTCGTTAGAGAGAGAGGTGTTGAGGTTTCTGATCACATCCTCGTCTAAACTGGTTTGTCTCTCAGTTTGTGGGGACTCAGAGAATGTCTGATGTTTCTGTTTTGTCCTCCTCTCTTGCTCCCCAGTATCAATCGTCCTTTTGGACCTCTTTTCTTTCTCCATTTTGGCTTTAGCCGCCATCTCAGCCACTTCTTTCTCAAAGTCATAATCTTTCTCTTTAGCATATCTTTTTCTTTTCTTTACCGCTTCCGACTGAGTTGATCTAATTTCCTCTGTTCGGCTGGCTTCAGCTTGGATCACCTTCCTGATGTAATCCCATCGATCAGGAGTATACATGTTTTCCCATAGGTGAGTGATCCGACCACTGAAGTCGTGCCTGATAGCACAGCAGTCGGCAAAGATTCTGGTATTCATCGACACAAGATGCTTGATTTCTCCATGTCTCGGGATGTTGGGAACTTGATCGTCTATGATCATCTGAAGAAATCTGGGATAAAGAAGCCATTTATCCTTCTTCAGGGCCATTACGTTTTCAGCCATGCAGCTAAATATAAGATTAGCAATGTTAGCCTTCTCTCCTCACAGCATATAACTATTGCTTTTGCCCAGTCTAAGTTTAACCCATCTGATCCACCTTTTCGGTGATCTAAGCACATTATGAAAGCGTGGGCAATGTATCTCTGTTGGGTATTCTACTTTGGAAGAAATTGAAGATTTCAATATTATTAAAGTTGAAGACTTGAAGCACAAAATCAATAAAAATATTAGTCTAGGGTTTATTTTGTAATTATTTTAATTACTAGATTAGTATATATTGTAACCTATGTCATCTTTGTTAAGGGTGACTAATTCACCACATATTAGGGTGAATTAGGGTTTCTCACCAACAACAATAAATCATCATCCATCATGGATGATGAATTCAACATTATATCATCATTCTTTTGAATGATGATTTCAACAATATATCAATAAACATCAAGCATTCATCATCATTGTATGTGTTCTTCATATTCATCATCATCATTATTTATTATATTTTAGCACCTAATCATTGAATTCTTGTTATCATCAATATGAATCCTAAGATCCAAGCTCATGTTCACGTTCGAATCATGAACACACAATTGGTATCAGAGCGGGGTTGTGGATTCATATTGATTGTGATGAGTTTTCATGTTTAGTTTGCTGAAATTATTGAAGTTTTGAAGAAAGCAACTTCTTCAACAATCAAATCAACATTCATGTTTGCGGTTGCCTCAAGACTCAAACAAACTAGGGGTTCTTGCGGCCGAATGGGTTTCTTGTGGCCGAATGAAGATGCCCACATTAGGGCAGCCGAATGTATGCTGCCAATTAGGGTTTCTTGAGGCCGATAAGGGCTGCTTGTGGCCGAATGGAGCTGCATGAATATGGGTGACGATTGTAGGCTGCAATGTGCAGCTGCCAAAGATGTCCCCTGCGAACCAAAGAAGCTGACGAATGGTGGAGGCTGCCGTGAGCAGCTCTTGCTCATTAGGGACGCCCTAATTAGGGTTGCCGAACCAAAGTTAGTTTGCGGCCTCATTAGGGTTGAAACATTAGGATTTGCAACCTAGGGTTGCAAATGGGCCCGGGAATTCAATTGGGTTTGTTTCTTGGGCTCCATCATTAAACAAAAACATTATTTGGAATTGGGCTCAAGTATTGAAGATTGGGCTTATGATCAACTAAATAAAATTTGGGATCGTATTTGGGCTCTCAACAACAAAAAAAAAAATTGGTTTTTCCAAAGTTTTGAAGACTTCGCTTCCGCATCAACAACATATTTCTCAACCTTGGATAACTATTCAACAAGAACAAGATCAAGCTTCAACTCACATTGGAAATCTACAATTTAGGGGGAGTATTGTTGGGTATTCTATTTTGAAAGAAATTGAAGATTTCAATATTATTAAAGTTGAAGACTTGAAGCACAAAATCAATAAAAATATTAATCTAGGGTTTATTTTGTAATTATTTTAATTACTAGATTAGTATATATTGTAACCTATGTCATCTTTGTTAAGGGTGACTAATTCACCACATGTTAGGGTGAATTAGGGTTTCTCACCAACAACAATAAATCATCATCCATCATGGATGATGAATTCAACATTATATCATCATTTTTTTGAATGATGATTTCAACAATATATCAATAAACATCAAGCATTCATCATCATTGTATGTGTTCTTCACATTCATCATCATCATTATTTATTATATTTTAGCACCTAATCATTGAATTCTTGTTATCATCAATATGAATCCTAAGATCCAAGCTCATGTTCACGTTCGAATCATGAACACACAATCTCCACTCCTTGGATAGAAAGGATTTCTTGATTTCCTTTCTAGTCCTAAAAGGAGGACCTTCATAACCCATAGACAAGAAAGCATCAAACACCTCCTGATCAGCCAAATCATTGTCACCTCCAGAGTCTTCTTCTAATCTCAGCACCCGCGATATAACTTCTTCTGTGATGGTCACTTGATGACCCAGAACTTTGGCTATAATACTCTCAGAATCTCTCCTTGTGTTGTACTCGGCAGTTCGCTAGAAATCTCGAATGTGTAGATCATAAATAGTAGTAGAATGAGAGATGGCGTATGCTATAGGGGATCTCTGCAGCCATCTGATACAATCCCTGAATCATGCTGCTTTTGGATGAGAATCATCTAGAATAGCAGTGATATTATTCCGAACGTCGAACTTGAGATTTGCCATTTATATCTGACAAACAAACGAGCCGGGTTAGAAATAAAATTAGAATTTAAGTATTTACATACGTAAATGAAATGAACAGATGATAATAAACTTCGTGTAAATGCAGATATATACATATAAAATTAAAAAAGAATTTACCAATTTATATATATATATATATATATATATATATATATATATTTTTGTGTAGTTTTGCAAAGACGAAACTATAGTTTCGCCAAACAAAACATATGGTTTCGGCAAGATATGAGGATAGATTCGACTAGGCGAAACAACAGTTTCGCTAAGCGAAATTGAATTTTTCTGGACGAAACTGTTAGTTTTGCTCGGGCAGCATAACCACATAGTTTCGCTAAATCATAGGAACTTTCGTTCAGTTTCGCTGGAAGATGGGGTAGTTTCGCAGAATGAACTGCGAGACTACCCAAACGACATAAACCAATCCGGTCAAATACGAAGAAGATTAGCCTATGAAAACCAGCGTTCTGAGTTCGAAACTCACATTAGAAGTCCAACAACAGGTGAAAATGCAACAGAACAAGACAGAGACTGAGATTTGAGTCAAAAGTCTTGAAAAACCCTAGTTTCGTCGAAAGTGAAGAATTTTTGCGAAAGTGAGCGATATGATTCAAAAACTATGTTTATGTACATAGGAGTTTCGCAGAGGAATAAAAATATAATTTCGGCATAGCGAAACTATACTTTCGGCACAGCGAGTTTATAATTTCGACTATGTGAAACTATAGTTTTGGCACAACGAAATTGTAGTTTCAGCATTACGAAACTATAGTTTCGGTCAGGCGAAAGTATAGATTCGGCAGCGAAACTGCAATTTCGCCAAGCGAAACTGTAGTTTCGCAGAGTTTTCATTTAAAATAAAATAAAACAAGATAAGTAAATAAAATCAAAATAAAATAAAATAGAATTAAAATTAAATTGTTGAAGGATATAGTATCATGTTTTTCTCGAAGTGTTTTAAGAGGATCATGACTTAGCGAGATTGCTGATATGTTTGTCCGCTTAAACCCATTCCCAGCTCTTTTCAACTCATGATCTGCAGCTGTTTATCATGTTCTGAATTGTCTTAGTAACTCAGCAGCTTGGTCCCCACTGATATTTGATAAAGAACTAGTCTCGTCATCAAGGTTTGTTGAGCATAATCATTGATGTCGCCTGATCACTATACTGATTTTACTTAATGCAATCATACTGACTGGCATATATACAGATGGGACTCTATAATGTACAGATGAAGACACACATATATGTGAGATCCAGACTCAACCTATAACTAAAAGATGAGAGCTTCAGGTCAATGCTTTCACATAGCAAAGAAGATCATCTAGGCGTGTTGATGAGAGCTTCAGGTCAATGCTTTCGCATAGCAAAGAAGATCATCACTCCAGGTTAATGCTTTCACATAGTAGAGGAGATAAACACACATATTTTCTTATGTAAAGTATGAATGTATATACACGAATGGACTTTTTGAGATTATTTAATGCTTAACTTAGAGGGCGTTATCACCGAGTCACCATCCCAGTGGGAAACACCATAAGATTCACATTGATAATCTATATATACAATAATAGGCTATTTGAGATTATTTAATGTTTGACTCAGAGGACGTTATCACCGAGTCACTATCCCAGTGAGAAACACCATAAGCTTCACATCGATAATCTTTGACATCAATTAGCAACTCTCAACCAAGTTTTAGACAAGACTTGTATCTTTGTGCAGACCGAAATATCATGAGGATAATCCTTATTACTGAGTTATGATCTTTAATTTGGCTGCATGATCACTTGTTTACTTCATTTTTGGGATGAGTCTATCATGCATATCCCAACGTAAGATGTCCCCTTGTTCTAACTTCATTTTCTTGAATTCCTGAGAGAATGAAAATTAAAACTTATTATCAGTATGAATCTCCCCCGAAATTTTCAGTTGACAGCATACTAAATGGAAAATTTCTTAACAATCAAAGTAAAAGAAAAACAAGAATAAAAAGTAAAGATCTATGGGACACAAGGCAGACAATAATCAAGATAAAAAATAAGATATGTACATATTTACAGATTAAACATTTGTGTTGCTCAGAAAAGATTTTCAGAACGATATTAATCCTAGCATAGAAATCAATTCATAAAAACGTGGCTTATCAAAGGTTTTTGTGAAAAGATCTGCTTTTTGATGTTTTGTATCAATAGGGATAATATTAATGAAACCCTTTTCTTGAGCATCACGGATGGCATGAATCCGTGTCTTAATGTGCTTGGTCCGAGAATGATGAATTGGATTCTTGGCAATCCCAATTGCCGCTTCGTTATCACAAAACAATGGAGTATGAAGAAAGTTGATCCCATAGTCCATCATTTGATGCTGAATCCATAAAACTTGCGAACAGCAACTAGAGGCTGCAATATATTCAGCTTCTCTTGTTGAGAGAGAAACCGTGGTCTGTTTCTTGCTTTGCCAAGAAACAAGGCAATTCCCCAAATACTGACAACCTCCAGTAACAGACTTTCTGTTTAGTTTGCAGCCGTTGGAATCGCTGTCAGAATAAGCATGCAAGTCAAAATTCCCACCATAAGGATACTAAAGTCCTAAACAAGAAGACCCCTTTAGATAACGAAAAATTCGTTTGACTGCCTTGGCATGGGATTCTTTAGGAGCTGATTGGTATCGAGCACAATATCCAACAGCAAAGGTGATGTCAGGACGACTTGCTGTTAGGTACATGAGAGAGCCAATCATCGATCTGTAGAGATGAGGATCGATTGGTTTGCCGTTTTCATCCGGAGTGAGACATGTTTGAGCCGTGAAGGGAGTCATCTCAGAAGAAGCATCATCCATTTTGAATTTCTTCAAAATTTCCTTAATATACTTCTCTTGATGAATGAGAATTCCCTCTGGCTTTTGTTCAACTTGCAGCCCGAGAAAGAAACACATTTCTCCCATCATGCTCATCTCAAATCTGTTTCGCATGACCTCCTCAAACTCCCGACATAATTGAGGATTGGTAGAGCCAAAAATAATGTCATCAACGTAGACTTGCACAATCAACATCTCACCGTTTACCTCTCTTTTGAATAAGGTCATGTCAATGGTGCCTCGCGTAAAACCATTGCTTAAGAGATACTGGGTCAGTGTCTCATACCAGATCCGAGGAGCTTGATGAAGTCCATAAAGTGACTTATCAAGCTTGTATACTTTGTTAGGAAAGTCTGGATCTTCAAACCCTCGGGGTTGACACACATATATCTCTTCATCAATGTCACCATAGAGAAATGCGCATTTGACATCCATCTGATAGACTTTAAATTGCTTGTGAGCAGCGTGCGCCAAGAATATTCTAATGGCTTCAAGACGGGCGACAGGTGCGAAGACTTCTGTGTAGTCAATTCCTTCTTTTTGAGCAAAGCTTTGAACCACTAATCTGGATTTGTTTCACACCACTATTCCTCGATCATCAGGTTTGTACTTGAATACCCATTTTGTGCCAATGGGATACTTATTTGGTGGAAGATCCACCAAGGTCCACACCTTGAGTTTTCTGAACTGTTGCAATTCCAACTGCATTGATTCAACCCAGCAGGGATCTTGGAGAGCTGCATGAACGTTCTTAGGAACGGTTTGAGATATAAAACAAGAGAACAAGCAAACATTAATCAAACCAGATTGACTCCGTGTCCGAACTCCATCAGTAATGGAACCAATTATGTTGTCATATGGATGATCTTTCAAAGATTTGAAATCAGCAGTCATGGAAGCGTTGTCAGTAGGTGGATGGTTAAATGATGAGCTGGATGGTGAAGTAGGGTGCGGTAAAGGGGATGAAGAAGGTGATGTTGATATGGGTGGAGGAGGGAGGTCAAATGAAGATGAGGAAGATGCAACATTGACTGAGGTATCATCAACGGATGTAGTGACATGAGGCACAATAGGTTTAGCTGGTATGGGAGCAGGAGGAATGATGTTTGTTGTTGTATTGGAGAAGGACACATCATCATCGAAAACTGGTAGATTGAATGATTTGAACACCGTATCTGAGTCAAAGAACCAAGCTGGTTCTGAGGGAACATCAGAGGAATTAGATTCCTGCCAATCGATATAGAAGGACTCTTGAACACTACGTGTTCTCTTGTTGTATACCCGATAAGCCTTTTGGGAAGAAGAATAGCCTACGAAATAACATTCATCTGATACAGCACCAAATTTTGTCTTCTGTGCTTGAGTGTCCAGGAGAGTGCACGAGCAACTGAATGGGCGAAAGAAATCAATCAAAGGCTTTCTCTTGTGAAATAGTTCATACGGAGTTTTCATCTTATCTTTGACTATCAGCACCCTGTTGAGAACATAAGAAGCACAATTCACAGCCTCAACCCAAAATATGATGGGTAAGGAGGATTCTATCAACATTGTACGTGCGGCTTCAATTAGGGTGCGATTCTTTCGTTCCGCGACACCATTCTGTTGAGGAGTTCTCGAAGCACTGAACTGTCTTAATATTCCTTTGGTTGCACAAAAGGAATCAAAAATTTGATTTTTGAATTCAGTACCGTTGTCACTTCGAATAGCCATAACCTTCCTCTTGCTTATCGATTCAATCGAGAGAATTAAGTTTTGCAACTCCTCAGTAGTCTCTCCCTTTTGAGCAAGAAATCTTACCCATGAATATCTGGAATAGTCATCTGTAATCACAAGATAAAAGGATTTTTTAGCAATAGATTTAACACTTATTGGACCAAACAAATCAGTATGTAACAACTCCAGGGGATTTGAGATGCTATTTTCAATTTTAGGTTTGTGTGGTTTCTTATGTTGCTTTCCTTTTGCATATGCCATACATTTCTCAACCACAGAAAAGTATTTTAAAGGTAATCCCCGAACGAGATTGTTTTTAACTAATTTGTTTATTATTTTGAAATTAACATGGCCCAATCTACGATGCCATAAGAAAGACTCAGAGGTGGAAGCTTTAGACAAGAGGCATGTGACTACAGATGATGAGCCCTTTGAATTCATGTCAAGGAGATATGTATCATGCTTTTTGGGAGCCTGCATGAGTACCAAATTATCTGGAATATCAATCTCAGACTTCAAAAAGATACATTCATTGGACTTGAATAAGACCGGAATGCTTTTATCACAAATCTGAGAGACGCTCAACAGATTGAATGCAAGCTCGGGAACGTAATTGACTTTTTCCAAGGTGAGCGAACCATTACAAACTTCTCCTTGACCTATCATTTTTCCTCCTTTCTTGTCTCCGGTGAAAGCAACATAACCACCATCGATGATGCGGTAGTTGGTCAATAAATCTTTAAGCCCCGTCATGTGTCTGGAGCATCCACTATCAACATGCCACACGCTATTTACAGACTTAGTGGACGACTCCTGCAATCATATCAAGAGAGAATTAACCAGGAGTAATGGGCACCCAAGTTTGAACAACTTTAGGTTTCGCTGAAGGGGATTTCTTGCAAAAGAACTTATTAACTAATTGATTCAATTTACTCCCAAAAGAACTTCTATAAACACGTCTATGATGTAACTGCGGACAGTGCTTGACAACATGATCATCTTTACCACAATGAAAACAATGTGATTTTAATCTAGATGCATTATGTAATGAGGTAGAGATTTTATCAATGCATATTTCTTTATCACCTTCAGATAATCTAGAATCATCATCACTGTATGCCTCATTCGTATTGACAGAGTTGATTTTATTTTGAAAAGAATAATTGTGTGCTAATGACACTGAATTGTTATCTGAAATACATGTGGTACTAGTACCACTAGTACTTGCCTCAGATGAAGATGCAATCCTGTCATTAAGCACAGCAATTTTTGCAGGTATAAATGATGGAATGGGATGAGAAAAGAATTTTTCAAAAGAGTTAGTTTTTGTTTCTTCATCGTTGTTCACAGCATTATCAGACAATAGATCAATACAATCAACAGATGAATCAGAATCACGATCCATAGCATTCAAAGAACAAACAGAAACATTACTAGAACAGAACGAAACAGAGTCTTTTACAACGTCACTAGAAACAAAAATAGAATTTAAACTAGAGTTATGATCTAAAACAGAAAGCTGAGGTTCAGGTGTACTAAGGCTAGAGCATCCAAGCCCTCTAGTCGGTCCATAATCGTAGTCCTCACGAACATTCATAGGATTCACACCTTCTAAACCTGCAGACATACTGTTAGAATCTTCTTTGATCAAATCATTAGAAGGATGTGGAATGGGCATCGGAGAGTAACAGTATGTACTAGGAGGAGGATAAACCTTAGCATTTTCATATCCCAAACCTGTTTTAATCCTAGCCACACGTTGAGATTTACATAAATCATCATGTTTCATTCCTGATATGGTCCATTTATCAAGTTTTGACTAAAGTTTGCTTGTTTCAAACTCAGCTAGGGCAACCCTTTCAGTCAAACCGTTCACCTCAACGTTTCTTTCTAAAACAATCTTTTTTAAATGATCAATTTCTTTTAGCGCTTCATTTAATTTAACAAAGTATTTTGACTCATTCATTTTAAGTTCTTCATTAATTCTTTTCAACTCCTTTTCATTATCAATTAATAAACGATTAGCCTTATAAACCCCAAATAATCTGATTTTACAAGCAGATGAACACATATCTTGAATTACCTCATATGGATGTCCCATCACCACCTTCTCAGCTGCAAGGGCTTTATCACATTGACACACCGGAGTACTCGACTTGTTTTCCTCTTTGGCGGTAGCAACATTGTCATCATTCCTTTCTAGCACTGTGGATTGAGTTCCTTGCTTTCCGTACTCCTTTGTATCTTCTTTCTCATACTCCTTCTCTTCAACTTCATCATTAAACTCTTTAAAGGGATCAAATTCTTCCTCACCGTTCATCTTCATTTCCTCTTCCTGAATCTCAGCTACTAATGCTTGATTAACTTCTTCTTTTGTCTCTTCAGCTTCTGCACTCCAGTCAAAGTTAGAAATTAGAGCAGTTTCTTTCTTGTGGCTTGACTCATCTTTACCCCCACCAGCAGCCAATCTTGGAATTCCAGAGTTGTTAGGATCAATGACAATTGGCAATGGACATTCCCGTTTAAAGTGTCCCAATTGCTTGCAATTGAAACATCTAAGTTTAGACTTATCAAAACCCAATTTTGAGTTGGAGCCTTGACCTCCAAAGTTCTTTCTACCAGTCCTTTCCATAAATCTCCGAGCTTTAAGCGTCAGCATTGCCATTTGCCATTGAATATCGGTTTCTTCAAGATCATCTGGATCCACTTGATACATGTCTTCCATTATCATTCCTTTACCTTTCAGATCACCTGCAACAAGTGCTTCATAGCTTTGAACAAACATTCCAAAGAGTGCCATAGTCTCGGCTGGAACAGCAGTTTCAGTAGATGCTTTAAAATTTCCTTCCTCTTTCCTCGGGTTAATGCTACTTCCAGAAAAATCACACACGGTCACTGATCCTTGATGAGATGCCTGTATTGGAAAGCTTGTAGCGGAAGATAGTAATGCAGCATTCTGTGAATAACCGGATGTTGGCATGATGGATTGATTAAACTCCCTCCTTTTCAGGTCCAAATCAAAAGACTTCAGCTTGTTAATCACGTCCATCAGTTTATAATCAGCAAAGTTTCTTTCTTGTTTCAACATTCTCACTTGTAAACTCCACTGGGGTGGAAGGGAGTCTAGAAGTTTATTCACTTGCTCATGATTTCCTAACTGATCGTCATACTTCTTTAAGGTACTGGAAACTGACAAAAAGCGATTAGTAATGTCAGTAAGATCTTCATTCTTGTGTCCCACAAATGAATTGAACTCCTTTTGAGCTTGAGCCTTCCTATCTTTCCTTAGATCCTCATTTCCATCGTAAAATTCACACAAGGCATCGTATAAAGATTTTGCATCTGTGTGTTCAGCAAAGCGATTGTAAATATCAGGTGCAAGACATAATGTCAAGGCTCCGAACGCTTTCTGATCTCGGTCAATCAGTTTTTGATCCTTTTCAGTGAATGTGGGGGTCCGTGTTTGGAGAAACAGTTCCACCGACAGTAACGGTTGGCCTGTGTGGTCCAGTGATAATTGAATCCCATTGATTGTGATCGGTGTAGAAGAAGAAAGCCTTGAGACACCTTTTCCAATCTTCAAAGTTATCTCCGTTGATGAGTCTAGGGGGTCTGTTGGGGGCAACACTCTCTAAATCAGCCAGGGTGAGAGTAGTCATTTTGGACATACTAGTTTCGCTAGAGAAAAATTAAATTTGGCAGGGCGAAAGTGTAGTTTCGGCAGAGCGAAAGTGAAATTTCGGCTGCCGAAAGTGTAGTTAACTCTGGAATAGATTCGCTGAGAGCTAGTTTCGGCAGAGCGAAAGTGTATTTTCGACAATCAAAAGATTATTTTCGGCAGCACTTTCGCTAGCCAGAGACTATCTAGAGCTTAGTTTCGTTGGGAATTTCGCAGGAAACATGCTTGAACTTTCGTTCAAATCACTTTCAGCCACAAGTTCGCACAAATGTCACCCAAGCAGAATGAACTTTTGTTCAAAGATCATAGTTTCGCACCAAATGTCAAAGAGGAGAAAGAAGCAGTTTCGCTGAACGAAGTTATAGTTTCGCTGGAAGAAACTGTAATTTCGCTGGAAGAACAGAAAACCCTCTTAAACCCAAAAACACTCGAAAATCACCCAAATCTCAATGAATTTGAAAGGGAGTGATTCACGAAGCTTCCTCAATCAGAAACACACAATATCCAATCAATTTCATGACAAAAACACTCTGTTTTGATGTGGAATTTGAGAAAAGAAGGTATTGAACAAAAATAACCAAAAACCTCAAACAATCAAGAGCACTAAGGCTCTGATACCATATTGTTGGTCCATTTGATCGGTTTTCAGTGCAGAAGAATGCTTGAATCGTTCAATACCAAACACACACAACAAACACTATGAAAGAAATAAGTTTCAATGATCAGAAAGAACCAGCTTACAATTGTCTCTTGCAACAATAATACACGATTAGGGTTTTTACAAGGATGATTAACAAATAGACAAAAGAAATCTATAAATAGTTGTCATAGTTTCGCATATAGTTTCGCTGTGGGCGAAACTATACAGGCGAAACTATAATTTCGCCTGGCAGAAACTGACAGTTTTGCCGGGAGAACATCAACATGACTGTGAGTGAAACTACAGTTTCGCTCACAGTTTCGCAGGACAGCAAAATATATAGATTTAATCTAAACCAACATACAAAGGACACTAACATGGATCCTATTACAAATAAAGATAAACAAACAATAATCTAATGGTGAGTCCAACCTATCTTGATTTTTAAATAACAATGTTTATAATGAAATGAATGGCTTTTGTTAAATAAATTCCGCTGCTTAAATTTGTATTATG
Organism: Flaveria linearis; assembly: GCA_024085815.1. Classification (NCBI taxonomy): domain Eukaryota; kingdom Viridiplantae; phylum Streptophyta; class Magnoliopsida; order Asterales; family Asteraceae; genus Flaveria; species Flaveria linearis. The sequence continues at coordinate 33,559,558 of CM044016.1, read as the reverse complement.
TAACGTTTTATGTAATTATTGCTGTGAATGACCAACTGTGAGGTGCCCAAGAACGAGAGCCTTACAAGTTGGTATCAGAGCCAAAGTTTAAGTGAAATGGGTAAATGCTTTCAAAAGAAACCTAAACTTAAACTGAGAATGGGACAGAAAGAGGGATGTCAGCCCGAGTAGCTACGTGCCATCAGGTATTTCTTTTCTTAAAAGTTAATCAGTATATGTGCTTGTGCTATTTGACTTATGTGTTCTTAGTAGATTTAGATACTGATGTAGTCTGGATAGGAAATGCTTGGGGTATGAAGAGTAAAGTAAGTGGTTAATCATAACTGGCCAATGTCATTAGGGACTTACTATACTTTACATAAACTGAGCTATTACCTTGAATGACTGTGATAGTGTCTGAATCTTATAGCGTCTAGGAAATGGCTGGACAGAAGTCTTCCAAGGCTTCTAGAGGCAGAGGTTGGCCACGTGTGACTAGGAGTAGTGCTAAGGCTCATGAGATGGCTCGTGAGAACCCTGAGGTTCATGGCCGAAGTGAGGAGAATAAGAATGCCAGCCTGAACGCCTCAGCTAGGGAGGCGATTGCTAGTGAAGTGCACCAGGTCATGCAGACAGTTTTACCGTCTGTGGTAACTGAAGTCATTAGGGCTGTGAGAAGTGAGGAGAGAAAGGAGAAGGAGAATAGGAAGGGATCAACAGGCAAGGAGAGCAGAGGGGAGGAGGACGCCTAGAGCCTGATACCGTATTGTCTGACGAAGAAGAGGATGATGTAGTGGGGGTGACTACCAATGGGTGCAGTTATAGGGCATTCCAAAGGTGCAAGCCCCCGACCTTCGATGGCAATGGCAATGCTGCTGCCGTTCACCGCTGAGTAAGGGAGATCGAGGCAGTGTTGGAGATCAGTGAGTGTCACGAAGACCAGAAGGTGAAGTTCGCGACTCACTCCTTTATTGACTCAGCGTTGCGTTGGTGGGACAACATTACCCAAGTTGAGGGTGCCAGAGCCATCGGGAAGATGCGATGGAGGGAGCTGAAGCAATTGGTGATTGAGGAATTCTGTCCTCACAGGAAACTCGATAAGATCGAGAGGGAGTTCCTACAACTCGAGGCGGGAACCATGACCCGCCAACAGTACACCACCAAGTTCAACGAGATGGCGAGACTGATACCGGATCAGGTGACGCTAGTGTCCCTAAAGATTAATCGGTACATCCAGGGATTGCCAGCCGACATTCGTAGGCACTTGACCACTGCCCGACCAAGCACTTTTAGGTCAGCAGTGGATTTGGCCGGGAGGCTCTATGATGAGAGGGAGGTGACGGTGGTGGAGGTGAAGAAGACTGATGGTGGTGACCAGAAGTGGAATGGAAAGCGATCTGGGTGTGGTGGTTTCGTCCCGAACAACAAGAAGATGAGAATAGATGACCGTAGAGTGGGGTCATCAAGCTCAGGACCCAAGAGGTGTGGCAAGTGCGGGAAGGAGCATACGGAGGAGTGCAGGCTAGGGCTCAACGTGTGCTTCAAGTGTGGGAAGCCGGATCACATCTCCACAGACTGTAAGGCGCCGAGGTGTTATACCTGCGGTGAGGAGGGCCATATGAGCAGAGACTGCAGGAGGCCGAGGGTGGAGAGTTCCGGGGCAAAGAAGACAGCCGGAACTGAAGGGTAGAAGGCGAGCGCTAGAGCTTTCAACATGACCAGGGAGGAGACTAGGATGGACCCCGATGTTATGTCAGGTACGTTTCTAGTAAATCAAACTCTTGCTTCTATGTTATTTGATTCTGGTGCTAGTAGGAGTTTTATTTCTGCTACTTTCTGTGCTAAACTTCCTGTTAGTAGTAGACATATCGATGAGCCCTTCAATGTAGAAACTGCTATTGGTAAGTCCACTAGAGTTACTGATATGATAGAGGACTGCGCCATAGAACTAGAGGGTCGTAGGTTTGCTGCTAAGTTACATGTGATGCCCCTAGTTGGATTTGATGTAGTACTAGGTATGGATTGGTTAGTAACCTATGAAGCAAATATCGTGTGTCGTAAGAAGATGATTAGACTGACGGCGCCTGACGGAAGTTCAGTGACGATATGCGGTGATCGAGTTACGATGATTCCGAAGGTGATTTCGATGGCGGTGGTGGGAAGGTGCATGAGGCGTGGATGTAGCGCTTATCTGGCCTACGTGAAGGATGTGGACACGTCAACACCACAATTGCCTGATGTGCCGGTGGTGTGTGACTTTCCCGATGTGTTTCCAGAAGACTTATCAGGTGTGCCACCGGATCGCGAAATCGAATTTCAAATTGACTTGATACCCGGTGCTCAGCCTGTCGTTAAGGCACCGTATCGGTTGGCTCCGACTGAGATGAAAGAGTTAATGGAGCAACTGCAGGAGTTGCTTGATAAGGGTTTTATCATGCCGAGTATCTCTCCTTAGGGTGCTCCGGTCTTGTTTGTAAAGAAGAAGGACAGTAGCATGAGGATGTGTATTGACTACCGCGAGTTGAACAAGTTGACGGTGAAGAATCGGTATCCATTACGGAGGATTGATGACTTGTTCGATCAGATGCAAGGTGCCAGTTGGTTCTCAAGGATAGATCTTCGATCTGGCTACCATCAATTAAAAGTAAAGGAGCAAGACATTCCTAAGACAGCTTTTCGTATGCGTTATGGGCACTACGAGTTCCTTGTGATGTTTTGGTTTAACCAACGCGCCAGCTGCTTTTATGGACTTGATGAATCAAGTGTGTCGGCCGATGTTGGACAAATCAGTGATTGTATTCATCGACGATATCCTGATTTATTCAAGGAGCGAAGAAGAGCATGCCGGTCACATTTGGGAAGTGTTGGAGACGTTGAGAAAAGAGAAACTGCATGCTAAGTTCTCCAAGTGTGCTTTTTGGCTACACGAGGTGCAATTTCTGGGCCACGTGGTAAATGCGGAGGGAATCATGGTGGACCCGGCAAAGGTTGAGGCCGTGATGCAATGGAAGTCTCCTAAGACGCCAGCCGAGATTCATAGCTTCTTGGGATTGGCGGGCTACTACAGGAGGTTTATTCAAGACTTTTCCAAGATAGCCTCACCTTTGACAAGTTTGACTCGCAAGGATGTGAATTGATGCAACATGGAAGGGTGATAGCCTGTGCATCCCGGCAGCTGAAGACCCACGAAGCCAACTATCCCACGCACGATCTAGAACTAGCTGTGGTGGTTTTGCGTTGAAGATTTGGCGACATTATCTATACGGGATGAAGTGCACCATCTTCACAGACCACAAAAGCTTAAAGTACTTCTTCGAACAGAAAGATTTGAATATGAGGCAGAGGTGATGGTTGGAGCTCATAAAGGATTACAATTGTGAGATCCATTACCATCCGGGCAAGGCCAACATGGTGGCAGATGCCCTTAGCCGAAAGGAGAGACTGAGCCGATTCAGGTGAAGGCTTATCAGCTGATTATGACCTCTGACGTGATGACGCAGGTCAAGGAGTTTCAAGACGAGGCTCTAAAAGATGATCATCTTAACTCTGAAAGAATGAGAGGTCTGGTCGCGGAATTGGGTGAAAACACTCTCGGTTTTAGAACCCAATATGGGCGAATGTGGATTCCTCGTTACGGGGATCTACACGGAAAGATCATGGATGAGGCCCATAAGACTCGATACTCCATTCATCCTGGTGCTACTAAGATGTATCAGGATATGAAGATGTATCAGGATATGAAGAAAGACTACTGGTGGCCGGGTATGAAGCGCGACGTAGAGTAGTATGTGAGTAAGTGCCTTACCTGTTGGCAGGTGAATGCGGAACACCAGAAGCCGTACGCGAAAATCCAACCGTTGGATATACCCGAGTGGAAGTGGGAGCATATCACTATGGACTTCATTACGAAGCTACCGCGTACCTCGAAAGGGTATGATGCCATATGGGTGATAGTTGATCGTTTAACGAAGAGTGCTCACTTCCTACCGATCCGAGAGACGTATTCTTCTGAGAGGCTCGCGGATCTATTTATCAATGAGATTGTAGCTCGTCATGGTGTGCCGGTTTCTATTGTGTCTGATCGCAACACTCGGTTTACATCCAAGTTTTGGAAGAAATTCCACGATGCGATGGGGACGAGACTACACATCAGCACGGCTTATCACCCTCAGATTGACGGTCAGTCTGAGAGGACGATCCAGACACTTGAAAACATGCTTCGAGCGTGCGTGATCGATTTCGGAGGAAGTTGGGATGACCATCTGCCGTTAGCTGAATTCTCGTACAACAACAGTTATCATGCCAGCATTGGCATGCCACCCTACGAGATGCTATATGGTAGGAGATGTAGGACACCCGTTTGCTGGGGTGATGTTGGTCAGAAAGAGTTAGGGAGTATTAAAGTGATTGAGGCTATGACGGAGAAGCTCGAAAAGATTAAAGCCTTCATGAAGGCAGCTAAAGATAGATAGAAGTCGTATGTCAATAAGAGGCGTAGACCAATTGAGTTCCAGGTGGGTGATAGGCTTATGTTAAAAGTCTCACCTTAGAAAGGTATTATTCGGTTTAGAAAGCGGGGCAAGTTGAGACCAAGGTATATAAGGCCTTTCCGAATCATTACTCGAGTAGGAGATGTGACCTATAGGTTAGAACTACCAGACGAGTTGAGTGGAATTCATCCTACATTCCATGTATCTCATCTGCAGAAGTGTTTAGCAGACGAGGATATGATTGTACCACTGGAGGACATCGAAGTGGATGAATGACTTAATTACGTGGAGCAACCAGTGGCGATCATTGATCGTAAGGAGAAGAGGTTAAGGAATAAAGTGGTCCCTCTTGTGCGTGTACAGTGGAAGCACAGAAAGGGATTCGAGTCTACATGGGAGGTTGAAGGAGAGATGAGGCAGCATTACCTTCATCTGTTTGAGGAATAACATGTTTCGGGGACGAAACCTATATAAGGGGGCTGGACTTGTAACACCCAGTTATTTTTAAAGGTATAAAGAAAGGATAAAACAAAGGAAAAGAAAGAAAATGTAAGTTAACCCAAGTAAAGGGGTTAAAAGTGGCAAAAAGGCAAAATATCAAAAAGTTGGTACAAAAGTGGGCATGGCCGCCCACTCTTGCCTGCACACTACTTCCATTTCGGTTCTAGAGAGAGAGAGAGCAGAAAAACTCTCAGAAGATTGTAGAAGAAGCAGGAAACTTGAAGTTTTTGGTAATAAATCTCGAATATATGATGCTTTAGATGATTCTAGACTCGGTTGTATGCTTATAAATGTGATGATATGTTCGGGTTGTGTATGTGTGTGGATTTTAGGTGCTAGAAACGTCTAGGAAGCTCAAGGAAGGGTTCAAATCCGAAAACAAACTAAGGTGAGTTCTAGAATCCCTTTTTAACATGTTTTTAACAAATTTTGGGGCTGGAAAATGCATGTGTATGTGTTTTTATAAGATTATGTTTCTACCCGTATGTGTGTGTGAACGTGTGTGGATGGGTGTATGTTGTAGGGGTAAATGATGTGGTGATTATGATTATGAATGTATTATGATGCTTAGAATGTTAGTGCTAAGCATAGAATTTGATTTAGGACGAATTTGGGAATGATTCATGTCGTTTAAGTGCAAATTTGATGCCCAACCGCCTAAACAGTACCCCAACCGTCTGAAATTTGCCTTAGAAAATGCTAAGTAAGCCCATATGTCTAAACAGGGCCCAACTGTCTGAACAAGACCCATGCGTCTAGGATTTCCCCACACGCCTAAGTGTCCAACAGTCTGAATAGTGTCCATGCGTCTGGGATTTTCCAAACGCCTAAGTGTTGAACCGCCCCAATAGTGACCATGCGTCTGGACCTTCCATGCGCCTAAGTGACTTCATGCATCTGAGAGGCCCATGCGTCCGAACAGGGCCTATGCGTCCGAACAGGGCCCATGCTCCCAACACTTGGAATTTATTTCGGGAATTTTATGGGAGTCTGTGCCATTAGGGTTTGCAACAATGTTTGACTTGGGTTAATAAATGCTTAATTCCAAGCATAATCATGACTGTTTTTATGATTCCTTATTATTATTATTATTATTATTATCATTATTGTTAACCTTATTATTATTGTTATTAATATTATTAGTGTATGACTTTACGTGGTATTTTTATGATCAAAACAGAAAGTATTATCATTAATAAAGTGAAAGATTAATGGTGAAGAAAAGTGGAACGTAAATGAATGAATAAAAGTCTTGCAAGCAAATGTATAGAGGTGCACTACCTTGCTGTCGTTAGCTCAACTGTGATGCGGGTTAGCTACCCCGAAGGATGCACACAGGGTCAATCATTGAGATTGACAATGAGGTGGTCACAAAAGACTCGGATAAAGTGCAATCATTAAGATTGCTAATAAGGTGAGCGACCTTGTTGTCTCAAAAGACTCGGATAAAGTGCAATCACTGAGATTGCTAATGTGGTGAGCGACCCTGTTGTCGCAAAGACTCGGAAAGATAATGATAAAAGTATGAAATGAGCGAATTATGAAGATAATAATGATATTACCTAAGTGTACGTATGATGTGTGTTCACATGCAAAAGTAAAGAATGGTTCTTAAATGAAAGTAAAGTATTTTTTTATTATAAAACTAGGACTCACTCAGCAACGCTGACTTTTATGCATTTTTCAGTTGGCAGGTAAAATGTTGTTGAGGATGGCACGCGGGTGAAGCTACTCAGCGGGGTATGACTGACATCCATTCATACATGATAATACTGTTGTTTTGTAATGCAAGTGAACTATTATTTTGTAACATGATTAAACCAAGGTGTATTACTTAACAACAATGTTTATAATGAAATGAATGGCTTTTGTTAAATAAATTCCGCTGCTTAAATTTGTATTATGTAATGTTTTATATAATTATTGTTGTGAATGACCAACTATGAGGTGCCCGGGAATAGGAGCCTTACACATGGGCCCTGTTTGGGCGCATGTGCACCTACTTACATGTTTCTAAGTTGTTTTTCAGTCCCAAACATTTCTACAACCTGCTCTAAACTTTTTACACCCATTCTAAGCTTCAAACAAGCACTTACAACCATAACACAACAACACATAAGCATAAAACATACGGGTGTGCATACATAAGAACTATAAAACCATTTTTAATGTATTTTCAGCCCCGAAAAGAGTTTAAACATATAAAAAGTCAGGTCTAGAAACTCACTTTAGCTGCTTTCAAGTCTCAAACTCTTTGAACTCGAACTTTCAAAGGTTTCTTAACACCAATTTCGATTTCAGCTGCTCTCTCTCTAGAACCGAAGCTTTGCTGTTTTACAGTTTGCACCCCTCCACTTTGGCATCATTTTCTTTCTTACAAAAATGCTTTTCTTTTCTTTTCTTCTTATTTCTTTTCCTCTCTTATTATTTTTCTTTCTTCCATTTAGACCAAAATTTCCGGGTGTTACACAATACCATATTTAACTTTTCCATATAAAACATAATCCTCTAATTTTGATTGGAAAACAACACTCCTAGTCGACATTCGTAAGTGAAGAGGATATGCACTTGAAGATCTCGACCCCCAAAATTTCTAATTTCATCAGCCATGGTTGTTTCAGATATGGGGTCCTCACCCTATACCCTGCCAACGTGAGTAGCAGAGTCACTAGGTAGTTAAGAATCAATTGCACTGGCAGTGACTTATATGCCCTGCTACCAGATGCAATGACCGATGAGGAGGATTTATTTCAGACCTTCTTCATTATTGGGATTCTGGTGTCTACATTTTCATACAAGTAAAAAAAATTAGTTGATTTAAGGAGTTTGTTTGAAAAACTTTAGATTCATGAGAAATATTTGTTTATTTAAATGGAAATATTATTTCATAAAACTTTACATCCCGAGAGAATATAGTCTGTTTGTTTTCCAAATCCCACAGTTTATACCCTTTTTGTTGTAAGAGTAAAAAATGAAAACATACTTAATAACATGATTGCTAAACTTATGAGTATTATTTAGGACTATGCAAAAACATAGACATCCAAAGACACGAAGATGTTTTAGAGAGGATTCAAAGTTATGAATTAATTCATAGGGAGATTTCCATGTAATAATGATGAAGTGTCCTGTTAATCACATATGCAGTAGTTAAAATGTAGTTATTTCAAAACCTAAGGGGGAGCCCTCTTGAAACAGTAAGGGCCTAGCAATATTCAACAGATGGTGATATTTTCTCTCTAAAACCCCATTTTGTTGGGGAGTATAAGCATATGTGGTTTAATGAATAACACCATCTGAATTTAGAAAGCTACTCACTTAACTATTAACAATTTTAGTCCTATTGTCACTTCTAAAGACTTTGATAGATTTATTAAGCTGATTTTTTAAAAGATTAAATAATGATTTTAAATTTTCAAACACCTTATCTTTATGTATATTAAAAAAACACCCACATGGCTCTTGAGTAGTCATCAACAACTGTAAAAAATATCGAAACACTTATTTAATACTAAATCTATATGGTCCCCACACTTCTTTGTGAACAAGTTCTCCTAAATGTGTTGTCTTATGATCACTCAAGGAAAAAGATTCTCTGTGTTGTTTATCCATATGGTATGTTTCACACAAAATCATTTTCAGTTATTTTACTTATTTATAAAGTTTGTTTTAGAACTTTCAGGGCTTGATTAGAAAGATGACCAAGTCTAGAATGCCGTAGACTTGGAAGGGAACTAATATTAAGGCACACCTTTTCAAAAATAGATGAAACACCATAGAAATACAACTCATCTAGTTGATTATGAGTCACTAGGCAACTCTTTGTATGAGAATCCTGAATGTAACAAGAATGTTCATCAAATAGAACCTTAAGTTTGCTATCTCTAGCTAACACGGACATTAGATTTATCCAGTAATTAGTAACATAGAATACATCATATTAGGTGTCCCTGTCATTTAATTTCACAATTCCTATTTTTGACGCTATAGCACTTAAACCGTTAGGATGATTGACCCTTATGTTGTATTCAGAGCATCAACTTGATTTGATAAAAATTTCTCAGTTTGAATCATGTGTTGGTTTGCACCAGAGCCAATGATCCATCCTGATTCTTTAAATACAGATTGGTTAGTTGTGTTAAAGCATAAGATTCTTTATGTGAAAGAACTAGAACAGAAAGGATCAATGCAGTTACCTACAATGTTAGATCCTTGATGTACATAATTGGTTTTTCATTAATGAGACCTAGCAACTTAGCAATCTGATCAGAGGTTAATGAGTTAACAACATTTGAGGAAGAAGAATCAGATTTAGAATTATTTGATGGACAATTAGCTTGAGATCCCTTGTTTTTGAAACTTGAGGGATAACCCATAAGTTCATAACACATCTTAACTGTGTGTCCCACTTTATTACAGTGGGAACATTTTAAATTTGGATTTGGACCCCTAGAAGTTTTCTTTTATTATCAGTATTAAACCCAGGTTTTTCAAAAATTGATCTGTTTTGACATTGAACCCCAAAGATGTTGTTTTAGAGGATGAAACTGAGTTCCTATGTGACTCTTCTCTAGACATAATAGAGAAATCATCTTTCACAGTTAGGAGGGGATCTCTAAGCAAAATATTGGATCTAACTTGCTGGTGAGTATTGTCAAGGCCCATGAGGAATTGCATGAATTTTATAAGATGATTGAAGTCATTGAACTCCTTTGATGCTTTATAGGAACATGAATGCAACTAAATTATTTGATCAAATTGTTTCCAAAGATTATTAAGTTTATGGTAATATTTAGAAATTGACATTCGTTCTTGAGTTAATGAGTTAATTTTTTGATACATACCAAAAACCATAAAACCATCTATTTTGTCATATGTTTCCTTCAGTTCCTTCCAAACAACATAGTCCAATTTAGAGAACACTTGATCCATATACAATTTTTCATATATAGAGTTAAGAATCCAAGTAATAACCACATCATTACATCTATCCCATTATTTTCCTAGAACCTCATCATAAGTAGATCATTTTAAGGAATCATTTATTAACCCTATTTTGTTTTTAACTTCCAAAGCAAGTTTCATAAAGTTTGACCAAAAACTATAGTTATTTATTCCTTTTAATTTGATACTAGTGATTGTGAAGTTACTAGTATTACTAGCATGAAGATAAAGAACATTACTCGAATCCAACTTACTAACAAGAGTATTAACAGATACATCATCAGTAGAACCCATAATAACACACAAAAACAGACAACATACATAAACACAAAGCAATAATCAGATAATCAAAAAAATTAAACAAACCAACATGCTAATTAATCTCAACAAGTTAACAAAGCCTCATCAGTATCAAGATTCTTCCCGGTTCCAGTGGTCCGTTATGACTTAATCAAGGAGTTAACATGCAAGAACAATCAGATAAAGCCAACATAATAGAAAGAAACACAATAAGAGAAGAGAACATGAAAAATATCACAGTGGGGAATCCTAGATGGGGAGCAAATGGAGTCAAATGCCCTTTAATTAGGGGCACAGACTAGAGATAGGTAGTCTAGGTTTTTACGACCCCTAGAACATCGCCTTCTAAGAACACCAAGATGACGTACCCCAAAGATGCGATCAACGACACTTCTAATCAATCAAATTCTCCAGATCAAAAGTTGAGAGAACACACAGTTTCGGCAGGAGAGAGTTGAGAGAATGAGAATGATCAACACTCTTTCACCATCTCCTTTGATATAGGGCCCCACCATCAAAAGCCCAAGAAGCTAGCTAGAAGCCCAAGCCCATCACAGACATCATGGACACAACAATCAGCCCACAACACAGCTCCAACCCAAAACACAGCAACAACCCATAAACATGAAAAATAAACAACTACATAAGAACCAAAATAAAGATAATGAAAAGAATACACATAGATGAACCTCCCTTTTCAACACATGTGACAACTAAATTTAGAATTTTGTAATTTACAAGTTCCAAGTGGAAAACTAAAAAAGTGCAAGAAAATCGAAACTTTAAAGTAGTTCTACTCTATTCGTTGAAAAGAGAAAAAGAAAAATTATTTATCATTAGGAAAAAAACTAATGTAAAGAGTAATAGTGTTTGCCAAAAATATTTATGGAGGATGCAGACTCTACTAATTTTCATGCTACCCTATTGAAGTCTGAGTGTCAGAAGAATTTGAATCTTATGGTGGTTGATAAGATAAGGATCACTCTTTTGCAAATAAAAAAGCAAACCCCGATTACCCTTATGATAATAAAAAGCAGAACCCGTGACATAGAGCTCTTGCATGATATAACCTCAACTTGCATTTATGTAAAAGTTTGTTTTACGACTCGACCACATGGGCAGTGGTGGATCAAGATTTTTTTATAGGGGGCAGAATGTTTAAATGTCGTTTGACTATCACAAAATAATATATTTTTTTGGTCCAGTTCGGGTTAGACTGTTTTGGATTTGGTTCATCGCCGAAAAACATCATTAAAACAATTTCAAACTCTTCTATTTTTATATGTATATCAAAAACCGTATTGAACAGTCATACTCATAGAAATTGTGATATGTGATGTTTAAAACAATTATACTAAAAAACGTGATGATATGTGATGTGTTTGAAAGAATTATACTAATCATTAAGACGGTTCCAAACTTTTTAATACCAATGATATGTAACATATGTGATAAAAATATTTGATAAAAATTTCGACCAATATATATAAATTTGATCCCTTATATTTTGAAACCATTATAATTTTAGGTTTTTTTAATTGTAAAAAAACATTTATCTCGTTAAATTTATCTTTTTTCCTTTTTACTACTTGATTATTTGAGGGCGAGAGTATAAAAATCTAATCGGTTACAAACCCTAATTAGTTAGAAAATATGGTTCTTCAAACTGTAGGAAGGTCACCGGTAGGGGTGTTCATTTTCGGATATCCAAAATTTTCAGATAGTTCATTTTACCGAATCCGTATCCGAATTTTGGATATCCGAAAATTTGGATACGGATTCGGATTGTTTTTCGGACATCGGAATTACCATGTATAAAAAAATAGATAATAGTCATAAACCAACTTCATAAACCAACTTCTACCCTGTTCAGTTTGAAATTCAAATAATACACACCTAAAATTTCCAAAATAGTTAACAACTAACTTCAAAGTTCAAATAACCATAATAGCAACAAATAACGGAAAAATGTCCAAAAAGTCCACGCTTAAATAGTCAAATAAAAATATTTAAAACTTAAATATGACAAAAGACTTTGCTTGCATCTTGAGGTCTTTAACCTGCATCACTACTTGCAAGTTCAATAGGCCAATCTTGTATCATCATTCATCACCACAAGTTAATAACCTACAAACACAAAAAAATCTCTTATTCATAAAAATAAGTAAATAGACTTTGCTTGCATACACTCAACTACTAAGTCCAATTAATCAAATATTTAAATAATCAAATAGAAATATTTGACTATGTTTAAAAAGTCAAAAGACTTTACTTGCATCTTGAGGTATTTATTTCTTACCGCTACTTGTAGTTTGCAATACATATACACCAATCTTTGTATCATAAGTCCATATCCTATAAACAACAAAAAATCTCAATTTAAAAAATTCTTAAACAAAACAAATATGTAGAATATAATGCAAAGACTAAAATATACATATCTTAAAACATTTAAAGACATAAATATAAATAAATACCTCATCCAATTCAGACGTTTCATCAATTCTTTCATCAATGATAATGGTGGGTTGTTCCGCCACTAACTCCTTCAAACCTATGATATTAAAAATTACAAATAAAGAATTAAAGAAACTATAAAATTGAAATAAAAATGATAATTTATTAGATATTACTTACCTTCAGCTTTCAAATTCTCTATTTCAAGTAAGATATCTTCAATCATAATAGTTCTATTAGAAGCACACAACCAATCTTGTGCACACACCAAGGCCTCCACCATTCTTGGGGTTAAAGCTGTTCGAAAAGAATCAAGCACCCGACCTCCTATGCTAAAAGCCAACTCTGAGGCTACTGAAGATACTGGAATGGCAAGTATATCACGAGCTATCTTAGCGAGAATAGGATAACGACATTGTTGAACTTTCCACCACTGTAATATATCAAAACGTGCATCCATAGGCTCACGATTGTAAGGCCCCGTTCCCGGGCTCCTCACAGTTGGTCATTCATTGCACATAAAACGTATTAATATTCATATCGTAATATACACAGCGGAATTTCATTAGCAAAAGGCATTCTCTATTATTAAAAGATATTATTGTTAAGCAATACAATAACGTTTAAGTTACAAAAGATTATTTAATTGCATTACAAAACAACATTATCATAACATAGGAATGGATGTCAGTCTTTTCCTGCCGAGTAGCTTCACCCTAATGCCATCCTCAGCAATATTTACCTGCCAACTGAAAATGTATAAAAGTTAGCGTTGCTGAGTGAGTTCTAGTTTTAAAAGTATTAAAATACTTTGTATAATGTATATACATGAAAATACTCTTTCTGTAAAAATTACACCTCTTACTCTTTGTACGTGAGCACACATTTACTATACAACAAGGTAATGTTCTCTTTCTTTACTGTGTACCTTGTTTATTCTGTACTCTTTTAACTTTATCTTTCACCGTCTATGTGGACCAATGAGCAATACACTAAACCATGTGCGCGGAGAAACTGGTGCTAGGCCCCCTACAGTCTATGGTTCTGAATTACCGCAAAAAGGCCGGCCCAGTCACCTATGGCATGCTACAAAGGTCCGCCAATCTCAATTGATTGGCCCCGTGAGCATAAAGGGTAGCTAACCCGCATCACAGTTGAGCTAACGACAAACACGGTCGTGCACCTCCTATAAGCTTGCAAGACTTGTTAACTCTTTAATTAAGTTTCACTTCTCTTTGTTATTTCTCTTCCACTTTATTATTACTATTAATACTTTACGTTACGATAATGAACATACCACGTAAAGTCATACAATAATAATAATAATAGTAATAATAATAATAACAATGATAATAATAATGATAATGATAAGGGTCATAATAACAATCATGCATTATCATGCAAATGAGCATTTATTAAACCCTAGTCAATAATAGTCAAAACCCTAACTGCACAGACTCCAATGAAAATTCTAAAATAAATTCTAAGTGTAGGGCGCATCAACACTATTTGGGCGCATGAGCTCTGTATGGGCGCATTTTAACTATGCAGGCGCCTCATCAATACAACAGTTTAACACTTAGACGCATGGGATCACTTGGGCGCATGGGAGGTCCGGGCGCATGGGCACTATTGGGGCGCATGGGTACTATTGGGGAGCATGAGCCCCAACACTTAGGCTACTGGTCAAAATCCTGGGTGCATGAATCACTGTTCAGGCGCATGAATTACACTTAGAAATTTTTTAAGGAAATTTCAGGCGCATGAGATACTGTTTGGGCGTATGAGCCTATACTTGGTATTTCTAAAGCCAATTTCTTAGGCGCATGGGGTTACTGTTTAGGCACATGAGTTACACTTAGTTATTCTAAGACAGTTCCAGGCGCATGAGCCTTATTTAGGCGTATGGACCTTCTACTCAACATGTTTCTAGGGTATTTCCAAATCCCAATCCTCATACCACCTAGTTACAAGCTTAGAAAGACTATTCTAAACATGAACATCATATAAACACCTAAGAAACATCATCCAACATGCATAATACATACGGGTATACTATAATATCATAATAAAACCGTTTTAATACATTTTCAGCCCCAAGAATAGTTTAAAACAAGTAAAAGACGGGGTCTAGAACTCACCTTAGCTGCTTTTAAGCTTGAAACTCTAAATCTTGAACCTTTCAAAAGCTCTTAACACCTATACATGCCCAAGGATACATAACCGAACACATACGTACACATAAGAACATGTCAAAGCCGGTTCTATGGCCAAAAACCCATGAAAACTAACTTAATGACACTAAATTTGCTTACCTTTTATAAATTCAGCTGCTCTCTCTCTCTAGAAACCGAAAACTCTTCTTTCTGCTTTTCTTTCTTTTTGAACGACAAAAGCAGATGGTGAAAGACTGATACGGGAGGCCATACCCATATATATTATATTATTTTGACTTTTGTACTATTTACATATTGCCCCCTTTCACTTTCATTCCCTCTTCCCTTTTTGCAAGACACTTTTATTTCCTCTACTTGTTGTTTTTTTTCTTTTTTTATCTTGAGAATATTTTGGGTGTTACAAGTCTACCCACCTTATTTAGGTTTCGTCCCGAAACCTGTTATTCCTCAAACAGATGAGGGTAATGCTGCCTCATCTCCTCCTTAGTCTCCCATGTAGACTCGGATCCCTTCCTGTGCTTCCACTGTACCCGCACAAGAGGAACCGCTTTATTCCTTAACCTCTTCTCCTTACGATCAATTATCGCCACTGGTTGCTCTACGTAATTGAGCTATTCATCCACCTCGATATCCTCCAGTGGTACAACCATGTCTTCATCGGCCAAGCACTTACTCAGGTGAGATACATGGAATGTGGATGAATTCCACTTAACTCATCTGGCAATTCAAGTCGATTGGCCACCTCTCCTACTCGTGCGATGATTCGGAAAGGTCCTATGTATCTCGGGCTTAGCTTACCTCGTTTCCTGAATCGGATGATCCTTTTCCAAGGTGAGACCTTCAACATCACTCGGTCGCCAACCTTGAATTCTATCGGTCTACGTCTTTTGTCAGCATACGACTTTTGTCTATCTTTTGCCGTCTTCATAAAGGCTTTGATCTTTTCTAACTTCTCAGTCGTAGCCTCGATCACCTCGACACCTCCCAGCTCTTTCTGCCCAATGTCTCCTAACATACGGGCGTCCTACATCTCCTACCGTATAGTATCTCGTAGGGTGGCATGCCAATACTGGCATGATAACTGTTGTTGTACGAGAATTCTGCTAACGGCAAATGGTCATCCCAGCTTCCTCCAAAATCGATCACGCACGCTCGAAGCATGTCTTCGAGTGTCTGGATCATCCTCTCAGACTGACCGTCCGTCTGAGGGTGATAAGTCGTGCTGATATGTAGTCTCATCCCTATCGCATCATGGAATTTCTTCCAAAACTTGGATGTAAACCGGGTGTCGCGATCAGACACAATAGACACCGGCACACCATGACGAGCCACAACCTCCTTGATGAATAGATCCGCGAGTCTCTCAGAAGAATACGTCTCTCGGATCGGTAGGAATGAGCACTCTTCGTCAAACGATCAACCACCACCCATATAGCGTCATACCCTTTCGGGGTGCGTGGTAGCTTTGTAATGAAGTCCATAGTGATGTGCTCCCACTTCCACTCGGGTATATCTAACGGTTGGATTTTCCCGTATGGCTTCTAGTGTTCCGCCTTCACTTGTAAACAGGTAAGGCATTTACTCACATACTCCACTACGTCACGCTTCATACTCGGCCACCAGTAATCTTTCTTCATATCATGATACATCTTGGTAGCACCGGGATGAATGGAGTATCGAGTCTTATGGGCCTCGTCCATAATCTTTCCACGTAGATCCCCGTATCGAGGAATCCACATTCGTCCGAATCGGGTCTTAACACCAAGAGTGTTCTCACCCAATCCGTAACTAGACCTCTCATTCTTTCGGAGTTAAGACCATCTTCTTTCAAAGCCTCGTCTTGAAACTCCTTAACCTGCGCCATCACGTCAGAGGTCATAATTAGCTGATAAGCCTTCACCCGGATCAGCTCGGGCCTTTCCTTTCGGCTAAGGGCATCTGCCACCACGTTGGTCTTGCCCGGATGGTAGTGGATTTCGCAATCATAATCCTTTATGAGCTCCAACCATTGCCTCTGCCTCATGTTCAGGTCCTTTTGCTCGAAGAAGTACTTCAAGCTTTTGTGGTCTGTGAAGATGGTGCACTTCGTCCTGTATAAATAGTGCCGCCAAATCTTCAACGTGAAAACCACCGCAGCTAGTTCTAGATTGTGCGTGGGATATTTGACTTCATGGGTCTTCAGCTGTCGAGATGCATAAGCTATTACCCTTCCGCGTTGTATTAACACGCATCCTAGCCCCGAATAAGATGCATCCGAATAGACCACTAAGTCTTCATTTCCCTCGGGCAATATCAAGACAGGAGCTTGTGTTAGTCTCGTCTTCAACTCCTCAAAGGCATCCTCCTGTTCTCGACCCCACACAAACTTCACGTCCTTGCGAGTCAATTTTGTCAAATGCGAGGCTATCTTGGAAAAAAGTCTTCAATAAACATCCGGTAGTAGCCTGCCAATCCCAAGAAGCTACGAATCTCGGATGGCGTCTTTGGTGACTTCCATTACATCACGACCTCAACCTTTGCTGGGTCCACCATGATTCCCTCCGCATTTACCACGTGACCCAGAAATTGCACCTCGCGTAGCCAAAAAGCACACTTGGAGAATTTAGCATACAGTTTCTCCTTTCTTAAAGTCTCCAACACTTCCCGAATATGACCGACATGCTCTTCTTCGCTCCTTGAATAAATCAAGATATCATCAATAAACACAATCACTGATTTATCGAACATCGGCTGACACACTCGATTCATCAAATCCATAAAAGCAGCTGGCGTGTTGGTTAAACCAAAGGACATAACGAGAAACTCATAGTGTCCATAACGCGTACGAAAAGCTGTTTTAGGAATGTCCTGCTCCTTCACTTTCAATTGATGGTAGCCAGATCGAAGATCTATCCTCGAGAACCAACTGACACCTTGAAGCTGATCTAACAAGTCATCAATCCTCGGTAATGGATACTGATTCTTTACCGTCAACTTGTTCAATTCACGGTAATCAATACACATCCTCATGCTACCGTCCTTCTTCTTTACCAACAAGACCGGAGCACCCCAAGGAGAGATGCTCGGTCTGATAAAACCCTTATCAAGCAACTCTTGCAGTTGCTCCATTAACTCCTTCATCTCAGTCGGAGCCAGTCGATACGGTGCCTTAGCGACAGGCTGAGCACCGGGTATCAAGTCAATTTGAAATTCGATTTCGTGATCCGGTGGCACACCTGATAAGTCTTCTGGAAACACATCGGGAAAGTCACATACCACCGGTACATCAGATAGTTGTGGTGTTGACGCGTCTACGTCCTTCACGTAGGCCAAATAGGCACTACATCCACGTCTCATGCATTTTCCCGCCAATGCCATCGAAATCACTTTCAGGATCATCATAACTCGATCACCGTATATCATCACCGAACTCCCGTCCGACGCCGTCAGTTTAATCATCTTCTTACGACACACGATATTCGCTTCGTAGGTTGCTAACCAATCCATCCCTAGAACTACGTCATATCCACCTAGGGGCATCACATGCAATTTAGCAGCAAACCTATGACCTTCTAATTATATGGCATAGTCCTCTATCACATCAGTAACTCTAGTGGACTTACCGATAACAGTTTCTATGTCAAAAGGCTCACTAATACACCTACTGCTCACAGACCACTTAGCACAAAAGGTAGTAGAAATAAAACTCCTACTAGCACCAGAATCAAATAATACAGAGGCACAAGTTTGATTAACTAGAAACATACCTGACACAACATCGGGATCCACTCTGGCTTCTTTCCGGGTCTTGGTGTAAGCTCTAGCACTTGCCCTTTGCCCTCCTTCCTCCGGCCTCTCCTTCACCCCAAAGCTTTCCGCCCTCGGCTTCTTGCAGTCTTTGGTCGCGTGGCCCTCCTTGCCACAGTTATAACACTTCGGCACCCTATAATCTCTAGCGATGTGGCCAGGTCTGCCACACCTAAAACATACATTCAGTCCTAACCTACACTCACCGGTATGCTCCCTTCCACATTTGCCACACTTCTTTGACCCCGAGCTTGACGACACCCTACAATCATCTACCCTCATCCTCTTTTTGTTTGGGGTGAAACCACCACGCCCAAACCTCTTCCCATTTCAATTCTGGTCACCACCACCGGCTTTCTTCACCTCCACCACCGTCACTTCCCTCACCTCCACCACCGTCACTTCCATCTCATCATATAGCCTCCCAGCCAAATCCATGGCCGACCTAAAGGTGCTTGGTCTAGCAGCGATCAAGTGCCTGCGAATGTTAGCTGGCAGTCCCTAAATGTACCGGTTGATCTTTCGAGACACTGGCGTCACCTGATCCGGCACCAGTCTCGCCATCTTATTAAATTTGGTGGTGTACTGTTGGTGGGTCATGGTTCCCGCCTCGAGTTGTAGGAACTCCCTCTCGATCTTATTGAGTTTCCTGTGAGGACAAAATTCCTCAATTACCAGCTTCTTCAACTCTTTTCATCGCATTTTCCTGATGGCCCTGGAACCCTCAACTTGGACGATATTATCCCACCAACATAGGGCTGAGTTAGTAAAGGAGTGAGTCGCGAACTTCACCTTCTGGTCTTTGCGGCACTCGTTGATCTCCAATACTGCTTCCATCTCCCTCACCCATCGGTGAGCGGCAGCAACATTGCCATTGCCATCGAAAGTCGGGGGCTTGCACCTCTGGAATGCCCCATAACTGCATCCCTTGGTCGTCACCCCAACTGCATCATCCTCTTCCTCGTCGGACACTACCGTCTCAGGCTCTGGCCGTTCTTCCTCTCCCTTGCTTTCCTTCCCAGTCGACCCTTTTCTATCCTCCTTCTCCTTTCTCTCCTCGTTCCTCACAGCTCGGATAACTTCAGTCAATACAGTCGGTAAGACTGTCTGCATGACCTGGTGCACCTCGTCAGCAATCGCCTCCCGAGCTGAGGCATTCAGGCTGGCATTTTCGTTTCCTTCACTCCGGTCATGAACCTCAGTGTTCTTATGGGTTGTCTCAGGAGCCTTAGCGCTACTCTTAGTTACACGCGGTCATCCTCTGCCTCTAGAAGCCTTGGAAGATTTCTTCCCAGCCATTTCCTAAGCGCTATAAGATTCAAATACTAACACGGTCATTCAAGGTAATAGCTCAGTTTATGTTAAGTATAGTAAGTCCCTAATTACAGTGGCCAGTTGTGATTAACCACTTACTTTACTCTTCACACCCCAAGCATTTCCTATCCTGACTACATCGGTATTTAAATCTACTAAGAACACATAAATCAAATAGCACACGCACATAATATCGGTTAACATTTATAAAAGACATACCTGATGGCACGTATCTACTCAGGCTGACATCCTTTTATCTGTCCTATTTTCAGTTTAAGTTTAGGTTTTTGAAAGTATTTTACCCAATTCACTTAAACTATGGCTCTGATACCAACTTGTAAGGCCCGTTCCCGGGCTCCTCACAGTTGGTCATTCATTGCACAAAAAACGTATTAATATTCATATCGTAATATACACAGCGGAATTTCATTAGCAAAAGGCATTCTCTATTATTAAAAGATATTGTTGTTAAGAAATACAATAACATTTAAGTTACAAAAGAATGTTTAATTGCATTACAAAACAACATTATCATAACATAGGAATGGATGTCAGTCTTTCTCTACCGAGTAGCTTCACCCTCGTGCCATTCTCAGCAATATTAACCTGCCAACTGAAAATGTATAAGAGTCAGCGTTGTTGAGTGAGTTCTAGTTTTAAAAGTACTAAAATACTTTGTATAATGTATATACATGAAAATACTCTTTCTGTAAAAATTACACCTCTTACTCTTTGTACGTGAGCACGCATTTACTATAGAACAAGGTAATGTTCTCTTTCTTTACTGTGTATCTTATTTATTCTGTACTCTTTTAACTTTATCTTTCACTGTCTATGTGGACCAATGAGCAATACCCTAAACTATGTGCGCGGAGAAACTGGTGCTGGGCCCCCTACAGTCTATGGTTCTGAATTACTGTAAAAAGGTCGGCCTAGTCACCTAGGGCATGCTACAAAGGTCTGCCAATCTCAATTGATTGGCCCCGTGAGCATAAAGGGTACCTAACCCGCATCACAGTTGAGCTAACGACAACACGGTCGTGCACCTCCTATAAGTTTGCAAGACTTGTTAACTCTTTAATTAAGTTTCACTTCTCTTTGTTATTTCTCTTCCACTTTATTATTACTATTAATACTTTACGTTACGATAATGAACACACCACGTAAAGTCATATAATAATAATAATAATAATAGTAATAATAATAATAACAATGATAATAATAATAATAATGATAAGGGTCATAATAACAATCATGCATTATCATGCAAATGAGCATTTATTAAACCCTAGTCAATAATAGTCAAAACCCTAACTGCACAGATTCTAACGAAAATTCTAAAATAAATTCTAAGTGTACGGTGCATCAACACTATTTGGGCGCATGAGCCCTGTATGGGCGCATTTCAACTATGCAGGCGCCTCATCAAAACAACAGTTTAACACTTAGGCGCATGGATCACTTGGGCGCATGGGAGGTCCGGGCGCATGGGCACTATTGGGGCGCATGAGCCCCAACACTTAGGCTCCTGGTCAAAATCCTGGGCGCATGAATCACTGTTCAGGCGCATGAATTACACTTAGAAATTTTCTAAGGAAATTTCAGGCGCATGAGGTACTGTTTGGGCGTATGAGCCTATACTTGGTATTTCTAAGGCAATTTCTTAGGCGCATGGGGTTACTGTTTGGGCGCATGAGTTACACTTAGTTATCCTAAGACAGTTCTAGGCGCATGAGCCTTATTTAGGCGCATGGACCTTCTGCTCAGCATGTTTCTAGGGTATTTCAAAATCCCAATCCTCATACCACCTAGTTCCAAGCTTACAAAGACTATTCTAAACATGAACATCATATAAACACCTAAGAAACATCATCCAACATGCATAATACATACGGGTATACATATAATATCATAATAAAACCGTTTTAATACATTTTCAGCCCCAAGAATAGTTTAAAATAAGTAAAAGATGGGGTCTAGAACTCACCTTAGCTGCTTTTAAGCTTCAAACTCTAAATCTTGAACCTTTCAAAAGCTCTTAAGATCTATACATGCCCAAGGATACATAACCGAACACATACGTACACATAAGAACATGTCAAAGCCGGTTCTACGGCCAAAAACCCATGAAAACTAACTTAATGACACTAAATTTGCTTACCTTATGTGAATTCAACTGCTCTCTCTCTCTAGAAACCGAAAATTCTTCTTTCTGCTCTTCTTTCTTCTTTGAACGACAAAAGCAGATGGTGAAAGATTGATATAGGAGGCCATACCATATATATATTATATTATTTTGAATTTTGTACTATTTACACATTGCCCCCTTTCACTTTAATTCCCTCTTCCCTTTTTGCAAGACACTTTTTATTTCCTGTACTTGTTTTTTTTCTTTCTTTTATCTTGATAATATTTCGGGTGTTACAAGTCTACCCACCTTATTTAGGTTTCATTCCCGAAGCCTGTTATTCCACAAACAGATGAGGGTAAACCTGTTACAAGTCTACAAGTCTGTGACACAACCTCATTTTCAGAAACTAACTCACAAGAGTTGCTTGGATTAAGAGTTTCCATTGAATAACCTAGTTACACAAAGTCACAAACACTTAAGAGTTAACATACTACCTACTGTATGAATAAATTCAACTCACAAACACTTAATAGTTAACATACCACCTAATATTTCAATCACTAACTAATATTTTAGTGGAAAGTAACTCACAAGCCTACAAGAGTGAAGAGTGACAGATTACGAAGGAGGAGAAGCGATTACCAAAGACCGATGAGCGATGACCGGAAGAGGAGGGCAATGACTGGAACAAGAACGACGAGCCGATGATGACTGCCGATGGAGGCTGGCGACTGGCGATTGGCGACTGGTGGCTAGCGACTGGCGAGGCGGAGGAGGAGAAACGGGCGACTGCTGATGGAGGAGGAGCAAGTCTAAAACAGGTGACCGGCGAGGCGACGAAGCTCGATCGACGACTACAAGTATTTTAGGGTTTTTGGACTTTGGAGAGGAGATTGATATCTGATGGCCCGATGGGGTGGGTTTGAGTTTGAGGTTTCTTATTTTCTTTTACTATATAATATATATTACAAAATACAAAAAAATTAATTTAATAATTTCGGATATTTCGGATATCTGAAATATCCGAAAATTCCTGAAATAGCTATCCGAATCCGAATCCATATTTTCGAATATCCGAATTTTGGATATCCGAAAATTTGGATATCCGAATTTTCGGATAATTTGGGTTCGGAATTTCGAATGTTCGGATTAGATGTTCGGATTCGGATGTTTTGATAGTCACCGGACACGCCGGATCCTATTGTACTTCCGCCCCTAATTGTGAGACAATCTTACTCTTTTTCTACTTTCAAAAGTTTTATAGGGTTGGTTGCAAAATATTATGGGGGTATCGAGATTTTTACGTATATAACACTAGAAATGTTTTTAAAATGGTGGCTTCCCCCTCCTTATAAGCAAGGTAAGCTAGTGCTCGTGGCCTTATGAAAAAGTGATAAGATTTATAGTTACATATTATGCTTAAAATACTAGTAGAAGTTTCAATACTATATTAGAACATAAGTTATAACTTTTTCCTTATATTTACTTTTACGGAAATTTATTTATTTACATAACACCCAATCATTAGTCCCTTGGTAAAGAATCCATCATTGATTTGAGGTTACATTTGAGCAACCAATAAGTTTTGTGTGTAAATTATGATCAGCAATATGTTAACCTAGTCTTCATGAAAGAACCAAGCATCAATTTGGGAATTAGGTTCATCAAGTAACAAAACTTCTCGTGGTTAGCAGTCTAGTCCATTAGCAGACATCCGCTTGCCTCCAGGCTGGCCTTCTAAGCTTTTCCTTGTTTTGGATTCGACTTAGGAGGTTATCGGGGACTATTGGGCCTAATTATGTTTTATCATGCTGGTAGGGTCGGCTTAACGTTTTTTAGGGTCTTAATCGAACTAAAAATAAGCACTTTTTAATTTTTTTATATTAAGACCCTCTTCGTATGTCTGAGCTTGGAACACCGATAATAAACTAAAGGGACGGGCTATACACACACCCCTCTTCTACTTGTCATATTCCCCCTTTAAAAAATCATTTTAAAACTTGTCATATTCTCCCTTTAAAAATTAAAAAATGTTCTTACTCTTTTTTAATGTGATACCCTCTCTTAATTGGGCCACTAACATAGTATACTTGTAAAGAAATAAAATATATTCAAAAATAAATAGAAGAAAACATTTTTTTTCAAAAGTAAGAAACTTTTTATGAAGTCACTTTTGTTAAAACCAAAAAACATTTTTGACATAAGATTTCATTGATATTAGTTAATAATATTGGTATTTTATAATTTGTTTGATCTTTATAGCGATAATTAAACTGATAATAGAAGTAGAGTATTCATTATTTCTATAAACATTGTTGTTGCAAACCTTTTTTTTACATTCATAAAAAGAATATAAGCTGCTTCGCATTTCGTTCTTACATTCATGAAAGAAAAAGTATTCAAAAATATCTTTATTTGGAACTCAGATAAATTGTTGAGTGTTTTTATAGTGTTTGGACTTGATAAGAAATTATTGTGTTTGTTGAAATTGATTAAACAACGGATAACAGATAGCGGATGAATGGTAATTTTTCCGTTGAACACAATGTGTATGTGAGAAACGATAATTATTATTAAATATGAGATTAACATAAACAATATGCACAGTTCATGGATGGATGTTTAATTTTAATGTAGGTGTATATAATTTGAATTATTAGATTAACATAATTACAAAGACAACTGTTATTATAAATATAACAATATGTAACGCCTCGAAATTCCTGAAGCAAGCTATTTAATAACAATGGGCTTTTTAAGAATTAATTAAAAAAAATAAATAAATAAGTTAGTGGGCTATGGACTAAATTAACCCTAATGGGCTATGTTTTGATGGGTTTAAGGGCCCTTAATCAGCCCTTAAACATGCATGATTAGCCTCCATCCCATCATTTGCAACCCTAACCCCCATGTTTCTAGAGAGAGAAAGTAGAGTGAGAGAGTGAAGAAAAACCCAAGGATTTGGTGTGTTATTGTGGAAGAGATTGAAGATCTGGGTGTTAGAGCTTCAAACCACAAGAAAGGAGCAACAAATCAAGGTAAGAATCATCATCCAAACATCCCTTTAGAGCAGATCCGGATTTCTAGGGTTTTTAGTTCAAAAAGTTTCAAAGAAACACATAAAGGTCAAATTTTTACGTATGAAAACATGTAAAAAGGTTAGATATGGTTTAATGGATGGTAAACCAAGGATTTGGACGTAAAGAGTTAAGATTTTGGGTTAAAAATGGACTGGTTCGTCATTTTTATGCATCCGGCGAAACCGTGAGCCCGACCAGCGAAATTGTACCTTCAACCAGCGAAATTGTACCTTCAACCAGCGAAATTATCCCTTCAACCAGCGAAACTGTAGTTTCGCTTGAGCGAAACTGCCGTGTTCGAGAAAACCATTAAGACTTAGCGAATCTAGGAAATTTCAATGAAAGTTGGGCGCTCATGGCAGCGAATCTGTCCAGCGAAACTGGCAAAAGTGCTGCCCAGCGAAACTGGTAGCGAAAATGCCAGCGAAACTGGCAGCGAAACTGTCAGCGAAATTGTGAAGAAAATGATGTTTTTGTGTATTAACTTCCGTGCAGCTCGTGTATTCGGACTATAGCTTAAGTAACTTAGGATGGAAGCTATTTTGCTAAGTTCAGGTAAGTTCTAGACCCCTCTTTACCCGTTTTTAATGT
The DNA here is from genome assembly GCA_024085815.1 of Flaveria linearis. Taxonomy (NCBI): domain Eukaryota; kingdom Viridiplantae; phylum Streptophyta; class Magnoliopsida; order Asterales; family Asteraceae; genus Flaveria; species Flaveria linearis. The sequence goes on along the minus strand of CM044016.1, from coordinate 33,533,808 downwards.
TTTGGGGTGATATGCATACTAAATCTGGATCTGTTCTAAAGGGATATTTGGATGACGATTCTTACCTTGATTTGTTGCTCCTTTATTGTGGTTTGAAGCTCTAACACCCAGCCAGGGGTGTTGCCCCTTGGACCCCACTAGGGGCTGCCGCCCCTAGAACCCCGCTATCAGGGGCTGCCGCCCCCGAACCCCCGTTGTTCCTCGGAGGGTCGGTTATCTGGTTTATCTCACATGGTTGATGAAATGTGAATGCTTAGACTAAGAGTTTGCTTTTTATTATGTGTTAAGTGTATGTGAAAACTAAAGATACAAGTGAAACTTAAAGAACTGTTATTGGGCCCATAGCGTGTACCTTGATAAAATAAAGCCTTGCAAGCAATTAATAAAGGAGGGTTGCATCTGTTATGCCCTCATGATGATAAAGTAAAGGCTCGAACAGGCAGGCAAGTAAGCCCTGGATTGGCATGACAATAATGGCCTGTTTGGGTACGACAGTAAGGCCTAAATTGGCGTGTCGTTAAAGTCCTGTGTTTATCATAGGCACCGATAGTAACTGGGAATTGACGGATAAGAAAGAGTAATAATTAATAAGTAATGGCAAAGCATTGATAAAGCGATAATCCGTGTGTATCAAGGTTCTGATAGATGATGATTATTTTCAAATGTTAAAGCTAATACTTCTTACAAAAGTTATTTAACAAAGTAAACCTAGAATTCACTTAGCGAAGCTGACTTTTTATGCATATTAGTTGACATGTGAGCGTTAGGGTTTATGGGATGGGAGCATGGATCTAAAGCTTCTTGGCATCTAAAGATTGGCATCCCTGATGAAGAAGAATATTAAGAGGATTTTTTTAAAGAGTATTTGATGTGTAAAGACAATGTTTATATTTTAATTTAACTATGTTGCAATGAATTGCAATTACTATACTTTTCCACTGCAATATATATATATATATATATATATATATATATATATATATATATATATATATATATATATATATCTAAACGAATGTTTTAAATCTATGTTTTTGCTGTGAATGACCAACTGTGAGGTTTTCTGGGATTAGGGCCTTACACAATAGATAAGTAAAAGATAAAAGAAATAAACAGAATACATAAAGGTTTGAATCGTATTAACTAAAAACTTTAAAGGAGAGGTATAACAAGTGAAAATAGTGTAATGGGGGGTATGTATAGCAACACCCTAAACTAAAACGTTTATAGTTTGTGGAGTTTAAACTATTCGCTTAATTATACTTTGTGTATATATAGATGTTTAAATTAGATTTATTTCTCTAGCTTTATATGATGCGAACTCGTTAATTAGATAGTGATAACCAAATTCTTTTAGAAATTCTTTTTTAATGATCAAAGTAGCTAAGCCATTTAATTTTCTTTTGTGACACTATAGATATTAGGTAGAACTGGCAATTTTTTGTTAAAAACCTGTTAACGTAACACGACATGAAAATTGACAGGTTTTATGTTTAAGCTTAGCAGGTTGCGTGTTATTAACAACACATTTAGACATAATAAAATTTATGTCTAAACATATTAAATACACATTAACCTGTTACATTTTTTATTGTTTTAGAAAATATAATATATTCATATACATATTACTATACCCTAGAGGCTCAAACAAAGATCTCTTTTTCACCTTTCAAACTTACAAAGTTCCACAACAAGTCATCAACCATTGAATTACAGCAGCCACTACTCTTGACTGTCATATAGCCGACGCGGTGACTTCCCTATTCTCTTTGTCGGTAACCATCACGTTCATCTATCGCGCCCTTTTTCGGTCCTCCTTTTGTCACCCGTTCTTTTAAACAGGTGGCACAACTGCACATGTAATCCTTTGATTCCATTCTATTTCTCTTTACGTTAGCTTATATTGTAAAATCTATAAGCTTAGGGAATCTTATTGTTTTTATTTAGTTGTTTCACAAAAATATATGATTTTTATCGTGTTTCTTAACAGGTTTTATCGTGTAGCCTGTTACTAAATAAGTTCGTGTTCATTTCCAGAAAAAATGACATGATAATTAAGCTATTGTGTTAAGGATTTCAGATCATCGTGTCAACGATTTCAGATGATCGTGTTTTATCATGTTCGTGTCTTATCGTATCGTGTCAACCTGTTATGTCAACTCTAATCTTAAGTAATTTTTATATGCTTTAATTTGGAAAAGCTTCGTTCTATGAAAGCAACAGCTACATGAATAGTTAACAAAATTCTATATACAATATATGCATTTAGAAAAGAATTGAGATTTCAATATAATTTAGTATATTAATTGCATGTTTGATTCTAAAGAAATTACCTTCAACATTTTTATTTCTTGAAATAAATTTTAACCAATAATATCGATGGCATCATCATGTTTTTAAAATATTTTTAAGGTTAATACACTTTCTTTTTAAACTTTCTTCATTCACGGATTTTTACTTTTTAATAGTAAACAAAGAAAATCAAAATTACTTTTAAACTCTTTAAATTGCTCAAATTTACTTTTAAATGAATAACTAGTTTGGTCTACTATGTATAAAAAGTAAACAATTCTAAAACTTTTAATGGGTAATTTCAAAAATTTCATTATCAACATTTTCATCAAAATTTTAATTTCTACGAATTATACGTTTCTTATGAAAAATAGGTTTTACATTCATTTCTGTAGCTTTAACTGTAATCATTGCTTTTTCAAATCTCAAACCTCTTTACATTTTTTAAAAAACAAGTAAATTCGATTAATTGAGTTATAGCATCATCCTTACTCATGTCTTTTTCTTGTAAATTCTTACTGACTATACAAAAAACATATTAAATATCATATCAAATAACCATGCCTAATAAAAATTTAAAATTTCCTAATTCAGTTCTAGACAAGTATTTAGCCTCGCTTTTAAATTTAAGATTCATCATATTTATCATATAATTCCTATAATGTTTCTGTTAATTGTGGAGCTTGGAATCTAACCGTTCTAATATTTTATATGTGACTTTCCCAACATGTTTGTGTAAGATCAAGATTATTATCATAAAGGTTAATGCTAAACAAAGATCTCTCAACATGCACTGAAGTACAAGGAAGAAAGTACTTCGAAAGCTTTGACTATGTACAAAGAAAAATAACTAAGTGTCAAATCTTCTGAAGCCAAAGACATAAATCTTCCGAAGTCAATAGTGAAGTCTTTCGAAGCTTAAAGAAAAAGTCTTCCGAAGCTTGAAGGCTGAACTCTTCCGAAGACTTGTTTTTCTAACATATTTTTGATAAAATCATAATACCTTTCTGTTGTCAGTTCTGAAGACTTATAAACTAATATAAGTTAGTGATTACCTTTTTTACTTTTGTCAGTTGTACCATATGGTCTCTTTCCTTCGAAGTATGGCCTGCCATAGGTTGTAATATAAAGTATCTTATGTATTAGACTTAGGACTAAGCTTTGCAATACTTATAAACACTTAGAGAACAATATACATCATCCTTAAAAACCAATCTTTATGTTCTTGAGTGTCCTTACTTGTTATTCATTGTTTCACTGTCTGGTTCCCTATTTGATCTAGTAAGTGTGTTTAGTTGATAATCTCCAACTGTGAAACTAATTATTTGAACCACAATCAGTTATTCAGTTTGTGATAATAATTTAACAGTTAAATATGACACATTATCTTTAAAACTTTTTATCTTTTAGTTGATAATGAAAGCAAACAATAATAATATTGTACTATTCTAAAAAATCCCTAGCTTTTTATATAAGACTTAGCTATATCATGAGCACCATATGGTGTGTAAAATGCTCTAGGATTAATATCTAATAATCGTTATTGTAGTCATTGATGTTTTTCTTTCACATTTGTTCTATTATCATATCCATATCCCCTATTGCTATCTGCATCAAATCTCATTATATTAATTTTTTTTTATAATAACATCAAGTATGCATTTACATGTTGTATCATCTACTATTAAAAATTATATAAAGTATTTTTTTTACAACTGTTACCGTTGAAGAAGAGGCTAAACATCATAAGATAATGGATATGTCAGGTTTGAAATCAATTATAATTTAAAATTATTTAGTTTCCTTGAAGAAGAGGCTAAACATCATAAGATAATGGATATTTTTTAACAACTATTCCGTTTATAGACTCGTAATGTCGACTGTGATTCTTTGAACTGTTCATTAGCATTTAGCAGGTGAATGGGAATAATGGGAGATGGTGATTGATGAATATTTGAGTGATTAATCGGTTCTCCTTCCATGTTCTCGCTTCATGGCATCATAACATGACTAATGGATTGAGCATTGGCCAATTACCAAACCAGATTCGGGCCTTATACAAATGTTTCTTTTAAATAAAGGCCCTATTTTTGGGGCCCCAAACCCTAAATACATCTCATAATAGCATTGGGTCAGCCGTGCATATTGCGGTCGAATACATAGCTATATTTGAGCGTTAACAATAATTTTTCATTGATCGCTCTTGTGCTCATGCAAAATGTTTTTAGGAATAATGATTGATTCCTTAAGTAAGAGAAACTTAGGTATGTTATCTTGTTATGTTGTTCACATTTGTATGTACAAACAATATCACAAGGTATAAACATGTTTTACAAGTGGTGGTAAATCGGTACCCATAATTCAAATATTTGTTCTAGCGCCGCGACCGAACATAACCTAGAAATTATCCCTTCTACTAAGATTTACGTGATTTAGAATATTTTCTTTGATGTCCTCCATATAAAATTATTTTCTATAAGTTTGGACACTGAATAATCTTGCGACCTTGAGATCATGAATATAAGTCGTAGAAAACAGAATCCTACACCACGAAGCAATCCGACACGTAACTTATATATTTATTCTTGGTTGATTATTGTTTTTAGGGGTAACTCATATCCCTTTCCAAACTTTCATAAGGGCAAACGGTATCATGCCTGGGGTGTGCTTGGGAAAACCCAGCCCTAGGTGGTAACACCACGCCCCCGGACTTGGAGAGGAAACAAAATTTTCAACCTTGCGAATTTTCACTGGGGTCCACCGCCTCTTTTCTCTTCTTTTTTGGGCTAAATAGGCGAACAAGGAAAAACTGGGACTACACTATGTAAAACGAAGAAAAATTGGGAAATATAAAAACATGGCGATCCGGGTAACAGGAAAACGTGGGAGGACTCCCACCTTTTAGTTACATATTCTCTAAAATCTTGTTTGAAAAACAATATATGTTATAAATTAAAAACTTGTATTTTAAAAAAGTATGTAATTTTATGAGCTTAAAAGTGATGATGAAATTCCCCCATGTTTTTTCACGGTATGTCTAAGAGGGTCACCTAGGAGAGTGAACACCGGATAGATGGTGCACGATAAGGTTAGAGGACTCGATTGTTAAGGATATAATGAATCAAATCAAATAAAAATCTAGAGGTTTTAAAAATAATATAGGTATGGGGTTGATTGCATAAGGTTTGACACGACCATCCAAATGTTGGTTTTGATAAGTTCTGATAAAATAATGAGTCATTAACTCATCAAATCTTCAAGAAATCTTCAAGAAGACAACCTGATAAAACCAACACACCTTGTTTCGTCTTCTTTTAGATTACACATTTAGAAATGGTGTACTAATTTGAATGGTTGATTATCATCAATATTTAACATTAACTCAATAGGCAATCTCACCATGTTTGGCCTTAACATAAAAAGAGAAAACTGCATAAATAGTCTGTGTGATTTAATCAAATTACATGTTTGATTCCAAAACTTTAAAAATTATAAAGTTAGTTTAAATTTTTGTATATTAATTGCATGTTTAGTCACTGACATTGAATTAATTGGTTTTTATGCATTTTATAATGTTTGAACTAACTTTTAACTTTAACTTTAAGAACTAAAAATATAAAGTTAACATAAAAATTTGAACTAACCTTGCAATGTTTAAAATTTAGGGGCCAAACTTGCAAAGACTAAAAAAAAGTTTGAGCTAACCTTCCAATTTCAAACTTTAGAAACCAAATATGAAATTGGGTCAAACCACAAGTACCATTTATGTAATTTTCTACTACAAGAATTAAAATAATTATTCTTAGACCTTAGTGAGGTGTTTTCTATAAAATCTACATGAAAAAGTTTAGAATCCGAAGCATGACCTAAACGTATGTGTCATAGATCAATGACAGTCTTTACTCATCTAAAATAACCAAACTTCTTAATATTATATAAATAATATATGTAATTTTATATTGGCGGGATATTTGTTAAGTTATAATTTTACTAAAGATAATTATATTTGTATTTTTGTAATATATTCAAAATTAAAACTAAATATATACCGTTGGTACTAACATTTTCGACTAGGTTAATATGACACTAACCATTTCTACATGTATTTGTCTTGTGTACTTCAAACCACTACTGACCGTACTTTATTATATTCTACTCCATCTACAAATATTTAAACATAAAATAAAATTGTTCTAGATGACAATCAAGCATTCAAGCCCATTTGGCCAAAAGAGACATGCAACCCAAACCTAATAGAATTGAGATAAATGCGAGAGTTTGAAGCCTAGAGCTTCTTTGCACTTTTGATTTCATGAAATCCATAGCAAGGAGATCCACAAGTGCCATATATATAAGTATCCCCGCAGAAGCCGCGTTGAGTATCCCTTGTACAATAAGAGCGGTGTGGCTATTTTCGTCATACGTGTTAGCGATCCCTATCCCAATCGCGATCCCTATCGGGGTTGTAAGAGAAAATGATATCAACATTATTGCCACTGTCCCAACCTTGAATTTGGCCTGCAAAAATTTTACAACTTTAGAAATTAATATTTGCAGGGAAATTGATGGCAAATTAATGAAGAAAGAGTTAAAATTAGGTACCTCAGTGATGCAACTTCCAAGGCCCATGCCTTCAAACATTTGGTGAAAACTCAAAGCAACAATAAGTGGTTTGATTGTTTTGGGATGGAAAGAAACACCCAATGATATTCCAATTATTACTGAATGTATTATAATCCCAATCTCCAATACCTGCATTAAAATTTTTTTATTTTAATTTTTTTGATGATGGCTACATGACCCAAGAGTATTTAATGTACAAGTAATATTCATAATTTGAATAGATAGATATTAAAGATATATTATGTTATAAATATTATATGTGGACGGATACGCTTAACCTAATAACATATGATGTTTTATCTCATCACATTGATAAGAGCAAGTCGTATAAAATAAAGCAATTGACGTATATTACTAGCTAGAGGGGTTTGTTCACAATGAAAAATTAAAGAGAGAGAGTTTTACATGCCTATTTTATAATCCAAAAATACTTTTGAGTTTTGAATTTGATCTTCACAAATCACAAGTCAAAAGCAACATTTATTTCTATATGATATATTTACTTTAATTTAATTTCCGGTAAAAATTTAGTTTTACAGCTAATTTACAACTCACTGAATAAATAATATATTCTTGTTTTCTTTCTAGTTTAATTCAAAATATTTTCTTAATAGTTTCAATGTTTACGAATAAAATATTCTTTAATTTTATATATTAAAATAGTTATTTTTATTACTTCGTTGTAACTATTAGTAATATATTTACTATTTTTTTATAACATTTTGGGTATTGAAGATCATTTTTTGATTAAAAGTTCATTCTTCCTGACCAGAAGCCAAGACTAATTAGGGTAACAAAAATATTCATAAATGTATAAAATATTTCATAATATTCACAGTTGACCAAAACGTATTCTTTTTGTAAAAAGAAGATTTTGCCCGGATTGTTATTAACTATATTTGCCTAAGTCAAACAATGAGTTTTTAACAAACTACAAATACTAAAAAAATGAAATATATATTGCAATGTTGCTCAACGAAATGAGATATTTTTTGCAATGTTGATCAAAGATTAATTTCTATAGGTTTCTCCTATAGTTACATCACATTATCACCCATCTTTTAACCTGTAAACGGCCGTTTGATGAAAGATCAAACAATAGTCTGCAGGTGTTGTGGAAATAAATTTTCGACAAATGCATAGATCACTTGTACCTCAAATAATCAACGAAACAACACAATTTCATCGTACCTGCGAAACGATCCGATGACGGAGAAGAATTTCCGACGAGCCAGTAATTGCATGACCATTAGAATGAACATGCATGTGATCACCCTCCTGTTTCTCTTCATCACCACCATGCTCCATAGTCTTATTATTACACCGTAATCCACTAAACACACCAGTAACCACCGTCTCCACCATCATCACCGCCACCGTTGCCACCATCGCCACAAAGTTCCCCATCGGAAAGTCGCCCCACGCCTTTTCACCAAGACATGGGTTCTCCAAGCTCTCATTAGCATCAGGAAACACATGCACAAAACCAGTGGCTAAAATGACACCAGCAGCATAGAATTTAACCACCAAGAAGAGGGTGCTCTCGGGGCCGAATGATTCAAACATCTTACCAAATTGCGGTATGCATACGCCAATGCCACCCGCGATAAGAATCGTGGCGATTGCGATTAGTTTGTATTTGAGGGCTTGTGTCTTGTTGTAGTTGTTTGTGTTTTCTGAATCATCACACGTGCACTCTGCAGAAATGTAGGTCGGAAGGAGGATGAGAAGAAGCAAAATGGTGTTAATATTCATTGTGGAAGATGAAGAGATGTGTGAAGAGATTTAGGGTTACGTACGTGTGAGGTTGTTGAAGATGTGAGAGATATATATGCAAGGGGTTATGAGGAAGATGATGAAATAGTTGATGATATGTCGACATTATGAGTTCCGTTATTTAAGTTGGTAAATTTCAATGTGTAAAACTAATTAATTGATGTGTTTACTTTGTCTTATGGTTTCAAATGTGAATTAAAGTTTATACACGTTCTTTTGAATGTAAATGGTAATTTTAACATATTTATTGCCTACTTTCTTTATATATTGTTTAAAATGTTAACAGGATTTCGGTAAATATATAACATTTTTAATGAGGCAATTACATATATCTCCCTGTAAAACAATTTAATTGTATATTTATCCAATTCAAAATTAAAGTTGCATATATCCACTCCTTAAATCTTTTTAATTGCATATTTGTCCAATTTACAACAAAAGTTACATATATCCGCTCTCTTAATGAAAAAAAATTCAAATTTACCAATTGATTTCTTTTATTAAAAATAAATTATAGATCGTACCAAAACTATAATTTTTTTTAAAATTTTCATATACAACCTTTTTTAGCAAGCTTTTTTTTTCTTTTTGCAAATTTTTTCTTTTTGTTTTTTAATCATGTTTTGGTAATGACTGCTTTTAGTTTCTTAAACTTTTTTTCTTTTTTATGCATTTTCTAATAATTTTATTTGTTTGTATTGAGCCTATATTTGTCGATCAAGTGTTTGGAGCAATAAGATGCAACACAAATACCAAACATTTAATTTGTTACAGAATCAAAAAATTATTAAAAAAGAAATCACAAACAATCATGAGCAAAATAGTCATCCTATGAACTATTTAATAAAAAGTCAAAATGGGTAAATTTGATAGTTTTTTGTTAAATGAGAGATTATATACAATTTTAGTTTTCAGTGGGATGAATGTGGAATAAAATAGATCAACAAGGGGATATATGCAATTTTAGTTTTGAGTTGGTTAAATATGCAAATAACAAGATTTACAAGAAAATATATGCAATTGCCTCTTTGTAAATCTATTGGTTATTTCCAATGTTTTCAGAACCGGATCGGACGTCGAACCAGACGACTTATCGGTTTGGTGGTCGGACCGGTCGGATCGGATTTAAGAGCCGGATGACGTCATAATTATATATATAGTATATATATATATATATATATATATATATATATATATATATATATATAATATAGTATACTATATATATAGTTATATATATAATCAAATATAAGTAATTTATATATGATTTATATATGTATTTTATAGTTATATATAAAACTTAAGTATATTTATGTGTGTGTGTGAATGTATGTATTAAATTATGGTGAACATTTTGTCGCACGTTGGTGTGAAAACAAAGTGATGTTTGATTCATAAGTAATTGTTTCACCACTTTTGTGTATCTTTATGACATATTTTGTCACAAGTACTACCCGCACGCAGGGGGGTGCAAAAGCAAGCAAAAAGGTTGGATTTTCATCGAACTCGTGCGTGCCCGCAATGCAGCTTAAAAAACCCGGGCCCGTGCGAGGCCATTTTTGAACTCGGTTTTACTTTTTGAACTAACACATTAATTTATAGTTCGACACCCCGTGTTTACTCAAAAAAATTAAAAAAAAAATATTTGAAAACTGGTCCGAACACGAATTGAAATAAAAAAATTATATAATAAAATATAGATACGATATAATCTAATATAATATAAATAACATATCAATGAAATTATTATATATACTAAAATCTTAAATTGACTCACTATCACACTTCATTCCCTTCCCTTTTCTGATTCTATTTCAACGACAAATTTTATTTGGAAATTTTTGACGTTGTAATTGTCGTTTTTTCATTCCATCTTTTGGATAACTTCTTTCACTACAAGGAAGAAGACCTTTAGCGGCGACATATGTCGCCGCTAATACCCCTAGGTGTCGCCGCTATTACTATTAGCGGCGACTAGTCGCCGCTAAGTCGCCGCTAATAAGTCGCCACTAAAAGTTCGTCGCTATTGACCAAAAAGTCGCCGCTAATAAGTCGCCGCTAAAAGTGTCGCCGCTATTGACCAAAAAATCGCCGCTAATAATTGTCGCCACCTCTCGAGACGCAAATCGATAGCAGAAACAAACTCAACTAACAGAATCAAAAAATAAGAGCTGTAGCACTTGGCATTTGTTAATCAAACCAATTCACGAATGAAAAATCAAGGAACCCACAAAAGATCCCAATTCAGAAATCACAATTGAAGCACCAAATCAGTAATTCAATGCAACACAAATCAACTTACAGAACTCCAACAAGAAATTGAGAAACACCAACAAAGAAAGTAAGAAGCTTTACCAAAACAGATAATAGATCGCTATAGTTTGCCTTTTGCGATGTGCGATTTCAAGAATCAACAGATCTCGTTTTGAGAATTGAAAAGCTGCTTCTGAATGCTTTACTCGTGCAGATGGGGAACAATAACGAGGCTTGGGCCTGATAAATACCAACCAAGAAACACATAAACACAAATGAACCATAGTAACCAAGCCCAAAAGTACAACCTACATAGCACAATGTACAACAAACCAACACATGAAACTAATGGATTTGGATGAACTTACAGAGCAGAGACGATGAAATGGCGGGGATCGAGAGGTGGCGGAGACGGTGGCTGGGGAGCGGCAGTGAGAAGAGGGGACGGAGGTGAAGAGGGGAGGTGCGGCGGTGGGGAGGCTGGATGGAGGTGCGGCGGTGGGGAGGGCAAGGGAGGACCGGTGCGGCGGTGGGGAGGGCAAGGGAGGACCGGTGCGGCGGTGGGGAGGGCAAGGGAGGACCGGTGCGGCGGTGGGGAGGGCAAGGGAGGACCGGTGCGGCGATGTCGGTCACAAATTTTTGGGGACGGAGGTTGCAGGTGAGGCGCGCGAATGAGCAGGATTGAGGGAAAAGATACCCGGGTAAAGATGGTGTCGCCGCTATTGATGTTGTACGATATTACCCCAGCCATTAGATCTAGGGATTAATCAACGGCCAAAATTAAGTGGCAGAGGCCGGCACGAATCGCGGACTATTAGCGGCGACATGTCGCCGCTATTAATGTCGCCGCTAATAGTGTCGCCGCTAATAACCTTGTCGCCGCTAATAAGGTCGCCCCTATTGGTCACATTTCTTGTAGTGGACATGAAATATTTTTATTTCACTAATATATACCTATTGTACACATATGTTTGTACGGATATATGACCGAAACCTATTAGTTTCTCATTGTTTAAGTTTATATGTATATGTGTGTGTATACATATACACATACACTTGCACATGCGTACACATACTTATACAAAGACATACACATATATACAAACATACAAACATTGTACTATATATATGCATAAAATACATACGTATACTATGCATGTATACATACATAGAGATATATATACATACATATACACACGCACATATATATATATATATATATATATATATATATATATATATATATATATATATATATATATATATATATATATATATATATCTATACTATCTTAATATACATTTGAGAGGGGCAGGAAGGTAATTTCACCAAAATCTCTTAATTTTAAGAGATGTACAAGTATTAAAACTTGATGTACAACTCCCCAAAGCAAACAATGCAATTACAGTTTGAAAGTATGCGCGGATCCTATCACGGGTCGGGTCAATGCCCATGAACACCACATATCTCTTCATTTGGATTAGGGTTACACCACATATCTCACAGAGGCTCGGTGAGAGAAAGAGGCGTCGGTGAGAGACGGGAGCCGGTGGTGGAGAGGGCGTCGTTGATCAGAGACAGAGAGAGAGCGGTTAGTTTTGTCGACGACCGTTTAATGGATTAGAAGACGACGACCGTTTGACAATGGCGGCCGCGCTAGGGTTTTGTCGTGGCTAGGGTTTTGTCGTGGCGCTCTGTTCAAATTTCATTATGTGTTTTAGCGAAGGTAAGTTTTCATCTTCCATTGAAGGGGTTTGTGATTAGGGTTTGGTGTAAGCTTTAACAACCGATTGAGAAGGTTAGTTTCTTCTGTTTTGATCTTGGCTCTGTAACTTCTTATTTGAATCGATTTCTGCTTTGAATGTGTGCTTAATTTCTAGATTTGAAATCATAATTGTTGCAAGACTGTTGCTGAAGTAGCGCTTGGTTTCGATGGTAAAGAAGTTGTTAATTTCTACATCTGTACTATGGTTTATAAAGGATTTTGTTAATCAACAGATTCTTCAAAGGTTAGTAACCTAGCTCTAATTATTCTTGGGTTTCTTTCTTTAGTTATCTAATCGACAATATGGTTTTTGATATTAATTTTTTTGTGTCAGATATATATAAAAATTGTACTTTATGGAATAAGATAAAGCATGTGTATTACTATGTGTAAGAGAGAGATGTTAACACGATGTATGTGTTGTGTTTTTAGGGTACACTGGTACGTTGATGCTGAAAAACGGTAAACTGTCTGATGTGTTGGGCGAACTTCAGGTAAATTGATTTGGATTTTGAACTTAGGGAAGATCCATCTTTCTGGATGGATCATAATGTTCAGGTAAGTTTCTTTCTGATAATTGTATACATAAGTGTTTGATCTTGCAGTGTTTGCTTATGGGTATGATATTTATGTTAGGTTTTGATTCGTATCCGCCCACTTAATGGTATGGAAATCAGTTCACAAGGTTACAGTAGATGTTTGAAACAAGAAAGTGCACAATCCTTAACATGGGTTGCATAACCAGAAACACGATTTACATTCGATCATGTTGCATGTGAAACAATTGACCAGGTACAAAGTGAAGGAAAACTACTTAACAAGTTTATATGTCTTTTAATAACGAAAATGTTGCAGGAAACCCTTCTTAAGATGGTTGGTCAGCCAATGGTGGAGAATTGCTTGTCTGGCTACAATAGTTGTATGTTTGCGTATGGGCAGGTAACATAAGTTTCTAAAGTGTTTGTGATTGCTTATTGAAGTTGCTTAACTGATAATTTGTGAGTGCAACACGTTGTTCAGAAATAATAGTTTGAAGTTGCTTATTTCAAACAACTTGTTTCAAAAAGCAATACACAGTCAAACAGTTGCAATAAGCAATCTCAAGCACCCACAAAATAGCGCATGTGTACTTTTTGACCTCCTATTATATATGATATGTACCTACTGCAGACTAGGGTTAATACCTTTGATTACGTTAATGGTTTCTTAAAAGTCAGATCAATGTAGCAAAAAGATCAAGTAGATGCGTTCTTAAAAGTCTCAATGAGTGGAGGTATGTTCTTTCTGGTTAATTTCATTTGTCGTGTTATTAGTTTTGAATAAAAATGATGAATTTGTTGTTATTTTACTGAACTTTTTTAGTTGTGTTTGCATATGTCTTTGAGTTTTGGTGTGAGTTCAAGCACATGTTGAACTTCAAAACAAGAACATAGATTCTCAGGTATGTGAAGTTATATATCTTCTTCTATACACATTTATATATGCTGTTTTGAGATTTAGATTTCATTTATGATATCAAAACGTTTATTTGTGATATTCAAATTTGTTAAGATTTTATTCATGAATCAAATAATACAATTAAATTTTTTTATGATTACATTTTCAAATCATTAAAATTAATAATGAAAAACAAAATTTATAATGATTATTTCTTTGTTTTGGTAGTTCCCATACAGAAGTATTGTAAATCTACACAAAAAACAATAATAAGGAAACCACTAATGGTCGGATTTGGGTCTTGGTAATGTTAAGCCTAATGAGTGATGACCACTTTTGATACTAAGGATGTGGCCGCAAATGGAAACAAGTTTTTTTAGTTCTTTTAGTTAATGCTGGTTAAAGTATACTTTTATTTATAATACTATTTATTGTGTTAATATTAGTTCAATTGTTCAATTGACATCTTTAATGATGAACATTCAGATAGCTTTATGAATTTCTTTCATATGATAGTTTTGAACGATTTTTTAATCAGGTAATGATCCGATGGGCACTAAGTTTCCTAAATTTTCTTCATTTTCATGAATAGAATTCATTCAAAATAACAAATGAGTTTCGGATGGTTAAATATAATGAAGACCTATATATATTATCTGCAAATACTTGTCATGAGGGTCATGAGGTTGAAGAATGTATATCAAATGCTTGCCTATTATGCAAATTAAAGTTTAGTATACTGCTTCGTTGAGTTTAGTTTTTACTGTGACGTGTAATTTGTCAGATTGATGATTCTCACTTCATCACTTGCCATTTGTTATGTATGAATTTGGTTGCAGATGATCCGGTAAAGAAACCTAGAAGCATAGTTGATGTAGGGTGTGGGATAGGAGGTAGCTCGAGGTATCTTGCAAGAAAATACGGAGCCGAATGTCATGGAATCACCCTCAGCCCTGTACAAGCTGGGAGGGCTCAGGCCCTAGCTGCAGCCCAAGCATTGGGCAATAAGGTAATGCAGTTTGTCGTTACTTTATGATTCTTGGGGAAAATGTTGCTAATCATTCAGTTTTTTATGTGAGTTGGTTGGATTTGAGGGAAGGAGTGTTGTATCATTAATCTTCTTTTAATCATCCTTAGCTGTATACGGTTTAGAAAGCCTGCAACAAATGACATTTTCTATCATTTTGCCATTTGTAAATGGGAAACTTCAAGAAACCAACAAGAGTAATGGCATGATTGCTTTATAAGTCTTGTAATTTTAGAGGTGTCTTTGGAAACCATAGCACATTAATCATTCTATTTGAGCTTCTTGTCCATCAATTTCATATTATCAAGTCAAATGTTTTCTAAAAACCTGCAAACATGTTGGATAATATTCACAAAGTTACCTGGCTTTTCATGGTTGTAATGAACACATGATTCTTGAACTAACCATGAGTGGTTAGCATGTTTCATTTCAAGTTGCAGATGCTTTAGACCAACCATTTCCTAATGGAAAGTTTGATCTGGTTTGGTCAATGGAGAGTGGAGAGCACATGCCTGACAAACTAAAGGTTCTTGTTTTCCGTTACAAATTTGAAATTTTGTTTTGACTTCAGATTCACCAGGGACACCGAACATTTCACTTTTATTTTTCAATTCACCAGTTTGTTACTGAGTTGGCTCGGGTGGCTGCCCCAGGAGCCATGATTATCATAGTTACATGGTGCCATAGAGATCTTTCCCCTGGTGAAATTTCCCTTCGCCCCGATGAACAAAAAATCTTGAATAAGATTTGTTCCAGCTTTTATCTTCCTGCCTGGTGTTCTACATCTGATTATGTGAAATTACTAGAATCCCTTTCTCTTGAGGTAAACTTCATTATTAATCACCCAGTACCATACATCTGAGAGAGAAATTGACAATTTTATCATAAATTTTTGTTCGGGCCCAAACCTACTTTAAATGCTGAGTTTATATTGAAATTTTCAAACGATTGATTATCTTCAAAATCATACGTACACTCCAACCACCACACTCCAACCACCTCCATAGCTTTGTCTAGAGGTGGCAAGTATCGGGTCAACCCAATAATCTTCTTGTGATTTAAACAGTTTATGTCCAAGTTTTTATAAATACTCAAATGTGTTGATTATGATTACGAAATTGGTTTATTTCGGTGATAATATATCCTTTCTAATGAAATCATTACAAGATATTCTAATTTTTAATATGTGTTACGAGACTTTCAACCTATTGGAACGTTTGCATTCAAGTTTTTTGGACATGGCCCATTAGCATTAAAGATGGCGAAACTGAGTAGTTTTAAGTGACGTAATTATTTAATTCTTTTTTAAATTGTTTTGATTTTATATTATTATTTATTTTATTTGATTTACAACCAAAAGTCGTATTTTGAGAATGACATATTCATGAAATAAAGAAAGCCGCTTGTATCCAATCAGGTCTTCTCTCCAACTATCAGTTTAAAATCATATAAAGAACAACCTATTTTAAAGATGGAAGGGGGTTGGGCAAAAAGAAGAGTTGTTCATTTCGCTTTGTACATATGATAAAACATTTGTATCAGACTAAAATTATATAAATAATACACTACTGTTCAATGTGCAAGTTTGACTATTGATGGTTGGTTATCTGTATTACAAGTATTATATTTAGTTATTTGTATGGACTAATTATATTACGAAACGATTTTCTCTAAATGTCGCACATCTTTGATTATCATGGCGTGTTCAAAACATATTAGGATGGTATATTTTTTTAGGATAGCCATTGCAATTGTACATCTACCTATCACATCAGCACGATTTATTCATTTTCAAAGAGTATTGCATTATAAATTGTTGATGTCGCCGCCGCAACGCGCGGGTCCCTACTAGTATATATATAATATATATAGACATATATATATATATATATATATATATGTATGTATGTATATATATATATGTACATACATACACACATACACATGATAGGCAAACACATTCAAATACATACATATATACTTACATACAAGTACACAACACATACATACATACATGCATGCATCCATGCATGCATGCATGCATCCATGCATCCATGCATCCGTGCATCCATGCATCCGTGCATCCATGCATCCGTGCATCCATGCATCCGTGCATCCATGCATCCGTGCATCCATGCATCCGTGCATCCATGCATCCGTGCATCCATGCATCCGTGCATCCATGCATCCGTGCATCCATGCATCCGTGCATCCATGCATCCGTGCATCCATGCATCCGTGCATCCATGCATCCGTGCATCCATGCATCCGTGCATCCATGCATCCGTGCATCCATGCATCCGTGCATCCATGCATCCATGCATGCATGCATCCATGCATGCTTGCATGCATCCATGCATACGTACATGCATGCATGCATACATACATACATACATCCATGCATACATACGTCCATACATCCATACATACATACATCCATACATACATACATACATACATACATACATACATACATACATACATACATACATACATACACATACATACATACATACATACATACATACATACATACATACATACATACATACATACATACATACATACATACATACATACATACATACATACATACATACATACATACATACATACATACATACATACATACATACATACATACATACATACATACATACATACATACATACATACATACATACATACATACATACATACATACATACATACATACATACATACATACATACATACATACATACATACATACATACATACATACATACATACATACATACATACATACATACATACATACATACATACATACATACATACATACATACATACATACATACATACATACATACATACATACATACATACATACATACATACATACATACGTATGTACATACACACATGCACACATGCACCCATGCAAGCATACACGCATGCATCTCTGCATGCGGCCACGCATGCTGACACGCATACAAACATGTATGCAGACACACATGCATACAGATACACACACATTTATCATGTTCATACACACACACATGCAGATACATATATACATACATTTATATATGCATATACATGTACAAATACACATACATAGATACACCTACATAAACATAAGCAAATTTTTATTGAATTTTTTTAATATAAATAAAATCAAAACAAATCAATTAAAAATACAGGTAGGAATCTGCTTATCCACTTGTCTTTCAACCTCAGAGCATTCAGTTCAGGTAATGCATCGGTCGACAACTTGGCTGGGGCATATCTTCACTCATTATCCTTCTTCGAAGTGTTTCTGATTCAAATCATTCAAAAAATTTTTTTTGATCTCACAATCTAAAAAATATCTAGAAAAAAATTGTGTGCCATAGGATTTGAACCTATACTAAAGGTTTAGAAGACCTTTGTCCTATCCTGCCTTTCAAATCCTTCTAGCCATTATCCTACTGCAATAATTTTTGCTAAGAAGAACGCCCATGCTGTGACAATTCCACGCAGAAGGTAATGGGTTACTCCTACAGCACTCATCGTTTACATCATCTCTTACCCACAGCCTCACCCAACCATCAGCTACCACCAGATGTGACCGCCCACTCATTGGTAGTCGTCCTGTCACCATTGTTCATCGTTCCGTTGCATCCATGACATCATTAATTTAGTCACCATCTTATGAGAAAAATATATGTATCCCTTCCAATACCCATTGCAATAAGGCTGACGACTATGATTGCAAACATTTTTATTTACCCAAAATGAAGGAGGTGGAGCCCATTGAACCTTAACGTTGTTTTAAGGAAAATATAAACATAATTTCATTAATTAAAATTAAGTACATTCAAATTATAATAACAAATACTAAAAACTTTAATAATATTTAAATAACTAAAAATAAAACCTAAAAATTAATTGGCCAACAATAGTTTACCCTCCTGTTGTGTTTTCATTGTAGGAAGATTTATAAGAACGGTTTGAAGATATGATCATAAAGTTGCATAACATATTCATGCATCGGTCTATTTGTTCTTGCCAAATAGTCTTTTATTTTTTTTCATCAAGCTTATTAGTGCCAATTCTTCTCTAATTATTTTTTCTTTTGCTACTTATTTTGAAGGATTCTTTTCCCTATGTTTTTTCATGCTCCTCCATCGTTGTATAGTTACAAACAACGTCTGCTAAATTTAAGGGCGGTTTGGCAACCTCTATGTGATTAAGTGCTAAACTAGTAAGATGTGTGACTTCCTAAGAGACTTTAAACCAGTAAGTGCAGAGCCGGTAAGCGTTATTTGGTTGAATCTTTAAAAAAATAGTATTACTAAGATCTGAAAGAAGTTTTAATACATCTTTAAAAAGTGCTAACAAATTTTCTTTCCTTCATGTGTCGTCAATGTACGTATGACTATTTTTTCATCTATTTTCTTTATTTCTTGAGAGAGGTTCATATATGTTGGAGATGTGAACAACTCATACAAGGCTCAAGCCTTCATTTTTAGAGTAACTCCATGTGGGGATTTTCTTTTGCAGTCTTAACATCTTCATAACCTCCGAAATTATCAAAACATTCTTTTAGTTTTGTTTTTCTATCCTTGTAACTTCATTGACAACCCACATTGATTTCGAGTCTTATTCCATCCTGATGTATTATGATAAGTCATATTTCAAGATCATAATATTATTGCAAAGGAAGTAATGAGATAACATTTTTAAAGTACTAGAATTGAAATACAACTAAAATATTAAATTTTGATATTGTATAAAGCATGTGATATATTGTGCTTTTATACACTTATGGAACATCATCCTAACTAGTTAGTTTTACTATATAATTTAAAATGTAGAATTATATGTTTCAACAAGAAAAGCAAGTGAATTATGTGTATGTAATTCTTAACTTGTTAAACCTTATGTTGACACTGAAAGAATCATATATGCTAATTCAAGTGATAGTTAGTAGTTGTTTTGTTTTGATAATTTTTCGAAGTGTCAAGTTGATGTGGTTGATATGTGTAGCGATGAATGCGGATGAATAAAAGTAACAAGTACTAGACGCAATGCGGATGAGTCAAGGTTGATGCGGATGAAATATGAAGTGATCGATAAGACTTTATCATCCGTATTAACTAATGAAAATGAACAACTATCAATATGGATGTTTAATGTCACACCCCCTCTTATAACGAATGTGATCATCATAACACATTGTTAGTTAACATATATGCATTAAATGAAGAAATACTTACCGTGTCATGACGTCACCCGTCACAAATTGAGACTTTTGTCATAATTAGTCAATTCCACGACAAACATAGTCAAACAAGTATATCCAATTCGAATCCCACAACTCGAGAACAAGTATATTATATCCACATCACATATCTAACACACACCCACATAAAACACCCATACAACCATATCACGTACACACACAGATATATATATATACACATATATATCATACACAAAGACATACAAATCAGTTCATCAAAGTTAGACCCGCATGCCATCGCTAGCCTCCCAGGTGTCTACACGCGCACATCCTTCACGTCGGTATCCCTGAACACAATCGAACACAAAACGGAATAACATGAAACCAGGCTTACATGCAAGATGACATTATGGACAAGGATGACAATCAAAAGTACTTCACTACGGTTCATTATGGTTGTTTGACCGCTAATGTACATCGTTATAGACAATCCTATTTAGTGTCAACAGCTTATCAAATTGAGTGCTGGTAGTAGTCAATCAGCAGCTCATCAATTTGAGTGCTAATCAACTATAATTCACCACTTGGCAGATTATGGCAATTGAGAGCAAGTGCTGAACTTTGAGTTTTTGGTAGCTTTATTCTTATCATGGTTCAACAACTTCTTCCTAGGATGATGCTACAAAAACTCTTTCTTATCTTTTAAGCATCCTTATCATCAACAACTCATACATGTATCCTCTTCTATCTCTTAAGTGGTTTTGAAGAAGTTGACTTACCAAGACCTTCATATTATGTCAAAATAGTTTGAAATTATCATACTCTTTGAATTCAATCTTCCTAGCACCAGCAAATGTCAGAAAGAAGGAATTGGTTGAGGAATTACAACTCTAATAGATGGTAGGATCATGAATGCTTAATGGAGTTATAAGTTGAACATATTTTTCTTTATCTTCACTTGGTTATGCTTCAACTCTGTTCCCAATCTTTATCTTCAGAATAGATGGCACTGATTATACTTGTTAGGCATACCTTCATGTTATTTGATTAAGGAGAACATTTCTGTAGATCTTTAGAGTTAAGGTTTAGAACTTCTAACTCTGTTAGGAAAAAGGACTTAGACTTGTTCTTTCTTTCAATGAAGTACGTCTAAGCTTTCAAATCATATCCTCAGTTGATTATGTTTGTGAGATCACCTTCTGAGTGTTCATCTTGGTCAGATACTGAGAGCTCTTCTTCAGCAGATTGCTCAGGCATGTCCCAATCTCTTCTTATTCTATCGATAGTTATGGTGTTTACTGCATCATCTTCTGATAGATCTAATTGATTTTGAGTTGGAGATTCAACTGTTTGTGACGCTTGTTGGACTTGTCGTGATATATGGTCAGCAGTTTGAGTGGTGCGAAGAGATGATTGTGGTTGAGTGTTGGGTGTAGAATCGATGGATTGGGTGGCTTTAGCAGCTTTAGACTCTCTTATCTTTCTTCTTTGTTCTAAAGCTTACTTTGACTTTCCTATATGTGACCTGTAAATCCTCATCAAAACCTTCTCTACTTCCTTTGCCTTAGACTCATTATTGATGTTCCTTAGCCATAGTGTAGTTAGGTTAGCTATCTCAAATCTGTTGAAACAGGAAAGTTGATTATTTGAGCAAGCTACCCTTCTAGCCGTTGATCTAGTGATGAAATATGCATCTTTGTTTTGATTGTATCCCCCTCCACTATTGGATCATATGTTGACAATTTTAGGGATCTCTTCACTAGCTTTGACTTTGACTAAGGATAACACCTTTCGGAGTAGAATCTTGGACTCTTCATTTCTACATCCAAAGATGCTAAGGTACTTAACAATTTTCTCTAATATGTCAAGAGGCAGATCAACCATCTCATTCTCATGATCATAGTATATGACCTTTACATTTTCCTTCTTGACTAAAAATTTCTTCATTTGGGCTTCACACCCACCACCCAAAACCTTTGTACCTTTTAGGATCACTCACCCTTGCCTTTACTATTCTTTTAGGAACAACTTTCTTTTTAACAAAGACTGATAAAATGGGCTTATTATCATCAAATGCAATTGACTAAAAGTCAGGAGATGCTGGATGCTAAGTCGGCATATGGAAAGACCTTTGAATAATTTTCCTTATCCTTTTTTGTTATCTTTCTTATTTCTCTATAGCTTGTTCATACTTTAGGAGCTCTCTAGCTGCAACCCTCTTCTTGATTTTTTTAATGTTTTGATCAAGAGTAGACATGCTCATTGGTTCTACTTATTTGCTAGAGTAACCATAGTACCTTAGGTACATCATCATTTGTTGCTTGTCTCTAGACTCCTGTCTAACTCTTTCTACTTGTTTCCTCTTTGATTCAAACCTTCTTCTTCTAGGTGACTTTGTTGATTTCTCCATCTAAGCATGAGTTACAGCTATTAGCTTTGATTTCATTTCAGCATGACTCCATTCATTTACCTATCAAAGTTGAATTCTTTCAACTCAAATTGAGCTAGCAGGATACAGTTTTCTTGATCTTTCTCCTTTTTCTAAGAGGAGGCCATTTGTATGGATTTAATAGTTGTGGACACAGGAGCTTGCTGAGCTGGTGTCCTTTGAGGAAAGCTTTCAACAGGCTACCAACGTAACTTCCATTTCACTCTCTTAACAACTTTGATTTTCTTCTTTGATAGAGTTGTTGGTTTAGTTTTGCTTGTTTCTACAATAAGGTTGATTATTCTCTTTATAGATCTAGATTCCTTTTCACTCTGGCCTAGTGAGAGAAACACCTTTACAAAATATTCTTGAGATCTACCAGTCTTTATAACAATCAGCTTATTTTCAACACCCTATGGATATAGCTCCATCCTCTTAGGCATTAGAAATCTGGTCTTTCTTTTTTGAGACTCACTTAAATTTCTTATTCAGCAGCCACAAGTCTCTTACCTTTGTCTGAGGTATAGATTGTAGTATGTCTGACTACTAAAGGTTCGGTAAATACACCAAATGTATCACCAGCTGATTTGAAATACTCGACAGTTGACTAAACTCTCTCAGCATCCTTGACGACTTCTGGACCATCTGTTTCCATATTCACTTCAGAGCTAACTGGGGTTTTAGTTTTAATATCCGGTTGACCAAATATCACCTCAGCTGATTTCTTGAGTTTAGACTTAGGTGTGTCCTTATGAACATTATGGAGTCGGCTTGCTTTTTCTTTAAGAGACCCCAATCATCTTTCATGGTCTAGGTTGCTTTTGTGTAGATTATCATCCTGTGTGTTGTGTCATCTGTTAAAGAAGCCTCTTGTGGCTGTTTTAGCAGTTGCATCAATAGCTGATTTCTTCAGCTCTTCTACACCTTACAATAGCACTCTCAGTAGTGGAGCTTCTTCTTCAGAAGATAACTTGGGAGTGGCTTTAAGTCCTAGAACTATTTCTCTCTTTTATTGTTTCTCATAGTTATTTTCCTTTTAAGAATGAGAGAAGAAGTGTTAGATCTTCTCATTCCAGTCATCATTTTCTTTCCAAGTTGAACCTTTTGGTTTATTCTTTTTCATTGCTCTTCTTGCTTTCATTTTCTTCTCATCTGAGCTTTCATATCCATATCTATTTAGTAGATCATTCATCTTGACTTCAGCTTCTACTAGAGGTTCATTGTCTTCATTCCATCTTGAAGAAAATGGAATTGGTTGTGAGAGGTTTACAACTTGATCAACCAAATCCTGAAGAATGTCTTCAACTTCTTTGGACGCAACTTCCCCATTTTTGGTAGCACCATCTGAGATTCTAAATGTAGCAAGAAGAGTTAAGGAAGGCACATCTAAAAGGTTCTTTATGGTGCTGAAGAAAATTGGAGGCTGAGGATGATAGACTACTAAAGCTCTATAATTTCTTGAAGGGATCCAACCTTGAATTAAAGGTCTATTGCCCTAGCTATTGACTACTAAAGAGTGTATAGTTGAGATTCTAACTAAGCAACTCTTGCAGTCCGGTCTTGTAGAATCGTGAGCTGAGCTTCCACCTCAAGCACTCTATCTACCGAAGCTTCAGTAGATAATTCTCAAATTTGAGAACAATGCCACTTTTAGCATAACCTTGAAGCCTTGCATTTTCTGCTTGTAAGACGGTCAATCTTTGGGTAAGCTCAAGGTTACATGACGTTAATTCCTAAAATTTGTTTCAGACTTCCCTCATCCACATATGTGGAATACTTGAGACTTGGCGAGGTCCTAAGCGGAGTCTTTACACCCTCACCACCATATGTGGTTTCTTGGTGCACTAGATTTATCTCCTCAATGAATGACTCTATAAAGATATTCTCAAGGTGAGTTTTCGTGGTTGAGGTCCTAATTAGCTTATTTCTTTCCTACTGATTAATTGATGGATTAGTAGTAGAGATCCTATTTCACATTGACCCTTTCTCTTCTAGGGTTAATCTCTTTATATAAAGGATGTAGGTTAGATGTCTTTAAATACACATTAGTGATCACTGTCTGTAATATATAAGAAGGGGAAGACAGCGGGCCATGCTGAGTGATAGCATAGACATGCTTATCTAGGGTAGGAGACATGTTTATGGGCGTTTGAGGAGCTAAGTCTATTGGCCCAAGATGTGAACCAGATCCTAATGAGACTTCTTGCTCAGAAGTTGTCTAAGTTATGTAGGCATCTCCTTTTTATTTCTTAATAGAGTGTTGGGACTCTAATTGAAAGTTAGTGGGTTTGGTGTGGGTCTTCTTAGAAGAAGGAAGAGAAACCTTCTTTTGGATCCTTGTTTAGGTGTGGGCTAACATATTTGGCTTAGCTGGGACCTGAGTTTCTAGCCCTACTTTCTTTGGTAAAGGATATATAAGAGCTTGCGTCTTCTCAGTAGATGATGCATGGATTTGTTTCTTTTTAATCATTTTTGGCTTTGATGTGAAAGGTGTGGGATCCGCAGTGGAGGGTGTAGCCATGTTGCCACTTTAAGGCTTAGTGACCTATAGCATATGGGCAAATAATGGGGTCACCTTCCCTAAAAATGATTTAGGAGTAGCCTTGAACTTTAAGAAAATGATTTTATTTAAAATTCCTGAAGCATTTATATCTCCTTGAATTTTAAGTTTATTACCAAATTCCGTATTTAACTTCGGTTGAATGAATCTTGGGTGCATTAAAAACTTGAATTTTTCAGCAGCAGTTACATTCTTGCAAAGATTTTAAAAATGAAGTTTGAAAAGTTGGAATTCTGCTGTTTTAACAAGTCCATGGATAGCCTCTGCTAAATCCAATAGAAGTTGATCCCATTCACCAGACTTATTTCACAAGTAATGTAGAAAGATATGAATAATAATTATCCAGTTATGATATACCATTGATTTGGAGAAGGTGGACATTGAAAGAGGTCCTTCATATCCCATCTCCTTGAATATGGCGCTCACCACTTCTTTGGAGAAGGAAGACTCACCATATGCATCAAGTAGCCTGAGATGTTTACGAATCTTGGCATAAGTGATGGTGATCATCAGTCCTTGCGTCACCGTGGTTATGATCTTGGTTTCATTTTTCTTTGAATATAACATGTGTTCCAAATTATCGAATGTGTGGTGCACAAATCACTGGGTCAATAGAGATGGCAAAAACATAGTTTCTATTATGAAGAAAGTTAAGAACAGGGTCGTATACTGAATCACAAATAGGTTCAAGTGAAACAATGATGCTGTGATTTGGTCAGAATTCTAGGTTTTGAGCGGTCATTTGAAAAGAGTTTGAGTTTGAGTAGGGCTTTAAAAATTGATGGCTTTTGTTAAACGATGAGAGTAGACGATGACAATGGTTTTTGTTAATAGTATTATTTTAAAATTTCTACCACCATAACTATGAATCCAATGGTTTTATAATGATGAAAAAGTCTTATTGGGGAAAACTACGACGCCACTACCTATCAGAAGATAGAAGGGGGTCCTACCGTATCTTTTGTAAGACAAGTGTTGAAGTATTCTTATATCCCGAATTTCCAAAAATCGGCAGTTGCCCAGTTTTGTTACCAAGTAAATCAATTTTTCACAAATTTATCAGATTTCATTTATAATTGTAATTATTCAAAATTCAACATTTCAATAGCAAATACAAGAAATTTAAAAAATTATTTTATCAAATACCTTTGTGAAAATATATCATATTGTTTATTTGTATGAACTTTAACTAATTTTATTAATTTTCTTTTCTACACATTCTCGAATGAAATGATACCTGATATCAATGTGTTTTGTCTTTGAGTGCTGAACAAGATTGTTGGTGATTGGGATGGCATTGTTGTCAATGAGAATTTGAGTATTCATGAAAGTTACCCCCATAATATCTAAGTTGAGTTTGAATCTACAACACCTGAGCACATCAACTACAAGTAGTAATTTACTCTGATTCAGCAGTTGATGTATTCATATAGGTTTGCTTCTTGCTTTGACATTAAACCAACCTCCCCCCTAAAAATTGACATTCTGCTAAGGTGTAACGCCCGGATATTTTCTTTGAAGCCGACGAAAGAAGAAAAAGGAAATAAAGTCCAAATCGGGAGACCAAACTTGCCAACGAGAGAAATTTGGGTAAGTGGGAGTATTTGAAGGGAGAGGGCAGCCCTTACCCTCTCTCCACACCCACATTTCAGCCATGAAAAAGAGAGGAGAAGGAAGAAAAGAGAGAAAAAGGTTGGTTCGATTGGTTTCAAGCGTACAAAATCATCGTGTAGTGGGTCTAATCGAAGCTCTTCTTCTCGATGTTGTTTATGTGAGTTCTAGGACCCCTCTTTTACTAGATTTCAACTGATTTGGGGCTGAAACACATCTGAAAACCCGTTTTGTATGTGTGTGTGTTTAACCCATTTGTATGTGTTTGTGTGTGATGCGTTTGGAGTTTGTTTTCAGGCTTGTGTGTGCTTGAATGGTGTTGTGGTATGCATTCCTAAGGTTAGGATGGTTGATTTAGGCGTAGAATGGGTTTGGATGAGCTTGGAGGTCGAAAATGGCAGATTGGGTTCGGGATGAACTGAATTCTGCACCAGCTGGGGCTAGGCGACCGAATGGAGGCCGTACGGCCGAATGAGGTGCGATTGGGGTTCATTCGCACGCTTGAGGGTCCATTCGCACAATTGGAGATTCATTCGCACCACTGGGGGCCAGTCGCTTGGGGAGTCATGCGACTGAGGCCCAGTCGCATAAGTGTTCATCCGTATTAGTTTTATCCGCATGAGTTAATTCGCATGGGTGTTCATTCGCATGAGTGTTCATCTGCATGAGGTCCATTCGCACGATTGGGTGTTCATCCGTATTGGTGTTCATCCGCATTGGTTCATTTGCATGATATTCAGTCGTATGGAGGCCATGCGACTGAAGGGTGCCCATACGCCGAAATAGGGTTGTTGTACCCGAGGAGGAGCATAGTTTAATTACTGACCTTTGGGGGAAAGTGCAGATGTAAGTTATGTCGTGGTAGTTCCCGTAAGTGCATATAAGATGACAGTTGAGGCCTTAGAAGTTATGTTAGGCATTATGATGATGATGATATTGCATGTTTATGCATGATCTATGTTATGTATGATGTTGCCCTGTGTGATGATGATGACTGTGTATGTTTATGTTCCTTATTATGGTGAATGTTTATCTTTCCTGTGGCTTTACGTGTTATGATTAATGAATGAATTGAAAGTATTATGTAACGTAAAGTGAAAGATAATGAAAGAGGAACATGATGAATGCATGCATTAATGAACGATGAAAGTAATGAAAGTCTTGCAAGCCTTGTATGTCGGGACACGCCCTTGAAAGGTGTTAGCCCAACGGTGTGTGGGTTCGCTACCCCGGAAGGATGCATATCGGGGTCTTTCTTTGTGATTGACCATTTGTATAGAACCATTGTCGCTTACCTTAGGTACTGTGACCACGAGGTGCGATGTACCTTATAGAAGGTCTATGATAGGCCTTGGTCCTGCGCCATGAACAGAAAGGTATTGCACATGGCAATGGTACACCTAAACTTTACCTTAGGTACTGTGACCATGAGGTGCGGTGCACCATTATAGAAGGTCTATGATAGGCATAGGTCCAGTACCATAAACAGAAAGGTATAGTTTATGGTTTGATGGAAAGTAAATGATGTAATGATGAAAGAATGAATAATGAAGATAATAATAATTTTATCTATGTGTACGTATGATGTATGATCGCATGAAAGTAAAGAACGGTTTAACAAAAGAAAAGTATGTTTTATTATAAAACTAGAACTCACTCAGCAACACTGACTTTTATGTGTTTCCAGTTGGCAGGTAATGATTGCTGATGATGGCAAGGGGCGGCTACTCAGCTCTTTTGGATGGCATCCATTTATATAATGTTTTTGTGATGTGATGCAACGATATATTTTGTAACTGATTAACGATGTATTATTTTGCAAAAGCTTTTATGATAAAATGAGATGTCATTTTTGAATGTTTCCGATGCGATATTTACATAAGATAAATGAAAATGTATGTTTTTGTGCGATGATCGACCAGTTGTGAGCGTCCCGGGAACAGGGCCTTACAAGTTGGTATCAGAGCCAAAGTTTAAGTGAAATGGGTAAAATTTTCAAAATAAACCTTAACTTAAACTGAAAATTGGACGGAAAGGGATGGGATGCCAATCTGAGTAGCTGCGTGCCATCAGGTATTTTCGTAATGTAACCGGTATTATGTGCGCATGGTATGTGGTTATGTGTTGTATGTAGATTTAAATACTGATGTAGTCAGGACAAGTAATGCTCGGGTATGAAGAGTAAAGTAGGTGGCTAATCACAACTGGCCACTGTAATTAGGGACTTGCTTTACTTGACATAAACTGAGTTGTTCCCTTGAATGACCGTGTTGGTGTTTGAATCTTTCAGTGTGTGATAGAAAATGGCCGGTGGTAGATCTTAGAAAGCTTCACGTGGTGGAGGCGGTGGTGGACGTGGTGCTGGACCACGGGCCACGAGAGGAAGATCCAGAGTGGAGAAGGTGGTTCCAGAAGAACCCGTAAACCCCCATCCGGAGGGTGTAGAGGAGAGCGCCAATCTGAGAGCCTCAGTAAAGGAGGCTGTTGTGGAGGAGGTTCATCAAGTCATGTAGACGATCCTACCTTCTGTGGTGACTGAAGTGATCAAGGCTGTGAGGGATGGAGAAAGGAAAGAGAGGAATAGGTCATAGGGAAGACGGGAACAACCGGAGCCTGAAACGGTTCCATCTGATGATGAAGAAGAGGAGGAAGAAAAGCCTGCGCCGGAGGTGGCACGACGCTGTAACTATAGGGTGTTTCAACGATGCAAGCCCCCTACCTTCGATGGTAACAGCACTGCTGCTGCTGCTCACCGTTGGGCGAGAGAAATGGAAGTCATCTTAAATATCAGCGAGTGCCGGGAGGACCAAAAGGTGAAGTTTGTTGCCCATTCTTTTGTGGACTCAGCTTTATGCTGGTGGGACAATATTGTCCAAGCTGAGGGTAGTCGGTCAATCGAGAGGATGAGATGGTCCGAACTAAAAAAGTTGGTGATTAAGGAGTTTTGTCCTCACCAGGAAATGGACAAGGTTGAGAGGGAGTTTCTGCAACTGGAGGCGGGAACGACGACACATCAGCTGTACACCACGAAGTTTAACGAGATGGCACGTCTGGTGCCAGATCAAGTGACGCCTTTGTCACAGAAGATTAAGAGGTACATTCAGGGTTTGCCAGCGGATATTCACAGGCATATGATCGCTGCCCGACCGAGCACGTTTAGGTCGGCAGTGGATTTGGTAGGGAGACTATATGATGAGAGAGTCGTGGTGGTGGTGGCTGAAGGTAGCAGGAAGGGTGGTGGTGAAAGAAGCTGGCAGGGGAAGAGGTTTGGTCGGGATGATGCCTCGACGGGTAACAAGAAGGCACGGATGGATGACCGTCGTGTGGTCACATCGGGTGCGGGTGTGAAGAAGTGCGGTTGGTGTGGGAAAGAGCATAGTGGGGAATGTAGGCTGGGGTTGAACGTGTGCTTCAAATGTGGAAAGACGGGGCATATAGCTAAAGACTGTCGTACGGTCCGGTGCTTTAACTGTGGTGAAGAGGGTCATATGAATAGTGACTGTAAGAAGCCGAGGGCTGAGGATTCTTAAGTGAAGAAGATGGGAGGTGAAGGACCAAGGGCGAGCACCAGGGCATTTACTATGACACAGGAGGAAGCTTGGACGGACCCTGACGTCGTGTCCGGTACGTTTCTGGTGAACCAAACTTTAGCTTCTGTGTTATTTGTTTCGGGTGCCAGTAAAAGTTTTATTTCTGCTGCTTTCTGTGCTAAGCTGCCTGTTAGTAGTAGACGTGTCGATGCGTCCTTTGATGTAGAAACTGCCATAGGTAAGTCTACCAGGATTTCTGAGATGATAGAGAACTATGATGTGGAACTAGAAGGTCATAAGTTTCCTGTTAGACCGTTTGTGATGATCTTAAGTGGTTTTGATTTGGTTCTTGGGATGGATTGGTTGGCGGACTTCAAGGCAAATATTGTGTGTCGCAAGAAGATGATTCGTTTGACAGCGCCTGACGGGAGTTCGGTATCTGTTTATGGGGATCGGGTCACAACGATCCCGAAAGTGATCTCAATGGCGGTGGCGGGAAAGTGTATGAGGCGTGGATGTAGCACCTACTTAGCTTATGTAAAGGATGTGGATACGCCAAGACCACAACTATCCGATGTCCCGGTTGTGTGCGATTTTCCAGACGTGTTCCCAGAAGACTTACCAGGAGTGCCACCTGACCGAGAGATCGAGTTTCAAATTGATCTGATACTGGGTGCCCAACCTGTTGCCAAGGCACCGGATCGGTTGGCTCCGACGGAGATGAAAGAGTTGAGGGAACAGTTGCAAGAGCTGCTTGATAAGGGGTTCATTAGACCGAGTATCTCTCCTTGGGGTGCTCCGGTCCTGTTTGTGAAGAAGAATGGCGGTAGTATGAGAATGTGTATTGACTACCGCGAGCTGAACAAGTTGACAGTGAAGAACCGATACCCCTTACCAAGAATAGATGATTTGTTCGATCAACTTCAAGGTTCCAGTTGGTTTCCAAGGATAGATCTTCGGTCTGGCTATCATCAGTTGAAGGTGAAGGAGCAGGACATCCCTAAAACAGCTTTCCGCACGCGTTATGGTCACTACGAGTTTCTTGTCATGTCTTTTGCTTTGACCAATGCGCCAGCTGCTTTTATGGATCTAATGAACCGTGTGTGTCGGTCGATGTTGGATAAATCAGTGATTGTGTTTATTGATGATATCCTGATTTATTCGAAGAACGAGGTAGAGCATGCCGGTCACATTTAGGAGGTTCTGGAGACATTGAGAAAGGAGAAGCTATATGCCAAGTTCTCTAAGTGCGCATTCTGGTTGCGCGAAGTTCAGTTCTTGGGTCATGTGGTAAATCCTGACGGGATTATGGTGGACCCGGCTAAGGTGGAGGCAGTGATGCAATGGAAATCTCCAAAGGCGTCATCCGAGATTCGTAGTTTCTTGGGTTTAGCGGGCTACTACAGAAAATTCATCCAAGACTTTTCCAAGATCGCTTCTCCACTAACCAAGTTAACCCGGAAAGATGTTAAATTGTATGGGGCCAAGCTCAAGAGAAGGCGTTCAAAGAACTGAAGATGAGATTAACTCAAGATCCTGTTCTGTCATTACCCGATGGAAGTGAAGATCTGGTGGTTTATTCAGATGCTTCCTACTCGGGGTTAGGGTGCGTGTTAATGCAGCGAGGGAAGGTTATAGCCTATGCATCCCGACAGTTGAAGGTTCATGAGGTCAATTATCCTACTCATGATTTGGAGCTAGCAGCCGTGGTCTTTGCACTAAAGATTTGGAGGCACTATCTGTACGGGACAAAGTGCACCATTTTAACTAACCACAAAAGCTTGAAGTACTTCTTCAAGCAGAAAGATCTGAACATGAGGCATAGGAGATGGTTAGAGCTTATAAAGGACTACGATTGTGAGATCCACTACCATCCGGGAAAAGCTAATGTGGTGGCAGACGCCCTTAGCCGAAAAGAGAGGCCCGAGCCGATTCGGGTGAAAGCATATCAGCTGATCATGACCTCGGATGTGATGAAGCAAGTCAAAGAGTTTCAAGATAAGGCATTGAAAAAAGATCATCTTAACTCTTAGAGAATGAGAGGTCTGGTCGCAGAATTGGGTGAGAACACGCTTGGTGCTAGACCTCGATTCGGGAGGATGTGGATTCCTCGTTTTAGGGGGTCTACTGGTGAAGATTATGGATGAAGCCCACAAGACTCGATACACTATTCATCCCGGTGCCACGAAGATGTACCAAGACATGAAGAAAGATTATTGGTGGCCGGGTACGAAGTGCGATGTGGTAGAGTATCTGAGTAAGTGCCTTACTTGCTTACAAGTGAAGGCCGAGCATCAAAAGCCGTATGGGAAGATCCAACCGTTGGATATACTGGAATGGAAGTGGGAGCACATCACCATGGATTTCATTACGAAGCTGCCGCATACTCCGAAAGGGTATGATGCTATATGGGTGATTGTTGACCGTTTAACGAAGAGTGCTCACTTCCTACCAATCCGTGAAACATATTCCTCTGAGAGGTTGGCTGATCTGTTCATCAAGGAAATTATAACTCGTCATGGTGTGCTGGTGTCTATTGTGTCCGATCGTGACACCCGGTTTACATCCAAGTTCGGGAAGAAATTCCATGACGCCATGGGAACGAAGTTACATATCAGCACGGCTTATCCTCAGACTGATGGTCAGTCAGAAAGGACCATTCAGACATTGGAGGACATGCTTCGGGCATGTGTGATTGATTTTGGGGGAAGTTAGGATGACCACTTACCGTTAGCTGAATTCTCATACAACAACAACTATCATGCCAGCGTTGGTATGCCACCTTATGAGATGCTATACGGTAGGCAATGCAGAACACCCGTCTGTTGGGGTGATATTGGTCATAAAGAGTTAGGGAGCGTCGAGGTGATCGAGGCTACGACTGAGAAGCTTGAAAGGATCAAATCCTTCATGAAGGCAACCAAAGATAGACAGAAGTCGTATGCCGATAAACAACACAGACCGATTGAGTTCCAGGTGGGTGACCTGGTTATGTTGAAGGTCTCACCTTGGAAGGGTATCATTAGGTTCAGAAAGCGGGGCAAGTTGAGTCCGAGGTATATAGGCCCTTTCCGAATCATTGCTCGAGTAGTAGAGGTGGCCTATAGATTGGAGTTACCAGATGAGTTAAGCGGAATTCACCCGACATTCCACATATCTCATCTAAGGAAGTGTTTGGCAGATGAAGATATGATTATTCCACTGGAGGATATCAAAGTAGACGAACGACTCAATTATGTGGAGCAGCCAGTGGCAATCATCGATCGAAAAGAGAAGAGGCTGAGAAATAAAGTGGTTCCTCTTGTGCGCGTATAGTGGAAGCACAGGAAGGGATCCGAGTCAACGTGGGTGACTGAGGAAGAAATGAGACATCATTACCCACGATTGTTTGAGGAATAACAGGTTTCGGGGACGAAACCTATTTAAGGGGGGTGGACTTGTAACGCCCAGATATTTTCTTTGAAACCGACAAAAGAAGAAAAAGGAAATAAAGTCCAAGTCGGGGGACAAAACTCGCCAACGGGGGAAATTTGGGTAAGTGGGAGTATTTGAAGGGAGAGGCCAGCCCTTACCCTCTCCCCACACCCACATTTTAGCCAAGAAAAAGAGAGGAGAAGGGAGAAAAGAGAGAAAAAGGTTGGTTCGAGTGGTTTCAGGTGTGCAAAATCATCGTGTATCGGGTCTAATCGAAGCTCTTCTTCTCGGTGTTGTTTGTGTGATTTCTAGGACCCCTCCTTTACTAGTTTTCAACTGATTTGGGGCTGGAA
This sequence comes from Flaveria linearis, assembly GCA_024085815.1. Taxonomy (NCBI): domain Eukaryota; kingdom Viridiplantae; phylum Streptophyta; class Magnoliopsida; order Asterales; family Asteraceae; genus Flaveria; species Flaveria linearis. The sequence continues at coordinate 33,499,529 of CM044016.1, read as the reverse complement.
CACATCTAAAAACCCGTTTTGTATGTGTGTGTGTTTGACCCATTTGTATGTGTTTATGTGTGATGCGTTTGGAGTTTGTTTCCGGGCTTGTGTGTGCTTGAATGGTGTTATGGTATGCATTACTAAGGTTTAGGATGGTTGATTTAGGCTTAGAATGGGTTTGGATGAGCTTGGAGGTCGAAAATGGAAGATTGGGTTCGGGATGAACTGAATTCTGCACCAGCTAGGGCTAGGCAACCGAATGGAGGCCATACGGCTGAATAAGGTACGATTGGGGTTCATTCGCACGATTGGAGATTCATTCGCACGACTGGGGGCCAGTCGCATGGGGAGTCATGCGACTGAGGCCCAGTCGCATAAGTATTCATCCGCATTAGTTTCATCCGCATGAGTTCATTCGCATGGGTGTTCATTCGCATGAGTGTTCATCCGTATAAGGTCCATTCGCACGATTGGGTGTTTATCCGCATTTGTTCATTCGCATGATGTTCAGTCGCATGGAGGCCATGCAACTGAAGGGTGCCCATACGCCCAAATAGGATTGTTGTACCCGAGGAGGAGCTAGTTTAATTACTGACCTTCGGGGGAAAGTGCAGATGTAAGTTTTGTCGTGGTAGTTCTCGTAAGTGCATGTAAGATGACAGTTGAGGATTTAGAAGTTATGTTGGGCATGATGATGATGATGATGTTGCATGTTTATGCATGATCTGTGATATGTATGATGTTGCCCTGTGTTATGATGATGACTGTGTCTGTTTATGTTCCTTATTATGGTGAATGTTTATCTTTCCTGTTGCTTTACGTGTTATGACTAATGAATGAATTGAAAGTACTATGTAATGTAAAGTGAAAGATAATGACAGAGGAACATGATGAATGCATGCATTAATGAACGATGAAAGTAATGAAAGTCTTGCAAGCCTTGTATGTCAGGACACGCCCTTGAAAGGTGTTAGCCCAATGGTGTGTGGGTTCGCTACCCTGGAAGGATGCACATTGGGGTCTTTCTTTGTGATTGACCATTTGTATAGAACTATTGTTGCTTACCTTAGGTACTGTGACCACGAGGTGCGATGCACCTTATAGAAGGTCTATGATAGGCCTAGGTCCAGCACCATGAATAGAAAGGTATTGCACATGGCAATGGTACACCTAAACTTTACCTTAGGTACTGTGACCATGAGGTGCAGTGCACCGTTATAGAAGGTCTATGATAAGCCTAGGTCCAGTACCATGAACAGAAAGGTATAGTTTATGGTTTGATGGAAAGTTAATGACGTAATGATGAAAGAATGAATGATGAAGATAATAATGATTTTATCTAAGTGTACGTATGATGTATGATCGCATGAAAGTAAAGAACGGTTTAACAAAAGAAAATTATGTTTTATTATAAAACTAGAACTCACTCAGTAACGCTGATTTTATGTGTTTCTAGTTGGCAGGTAATGATTGCTGAGGATGGCACGGGGCGGCTACTCAGCTCTTTTGGATGGCATCCATTTATATAATGTTTTTGTGATGTAATGCAACCATGTATTTTGTAACTGATTAACGATGTATTATTTTACAAAAGCATTTATGATAAAATGAGAGGTCATTTTTGAATGTTTTCGCTACGATGTTTACATAAGATAAATGAAAATGTATGTTTTTGTGCGATGATCGACCAGCTGTGAGCGTCCCGGGAACAGGGCCTTACATAAGTGGAATTCTTGTTGATGTTGCATCCTCCATAGTCAATATCTGTATATCCATAGAGATTGAAGTCGGTACTTTTACGGTACCAATTTCCAACTTAGGTTCCCTTTTAAGATACTTCAAAATTCTCTTGGCAGCTATCATGTGTGACAAACATAATATCTGGTCTGCTTGTTGTGAGGTATATTAGAGATCCAATAATGGCTCTATATTGCTGCTGATCTACTGCTTCCCCTTCAAGATAAGAAGTTAGTAAATATCTTCTACACATGGGGGTTTAGCAGCTTTAACATCAGTAGCTTGAAATCTCACTAAGATGTCTTGAACATACTTAGATTAATTTATAAAGATCTCATCATGTGTTTGTTTCTCTTTTAATCCTAAGAATAAGGTGAGTTCTCCTATTAAACTAATCTCAAACTTGGACTTCATGAGACTCTCAAGTCTTTACATGATCTCTCATTTGTAGAACCAAATATAATATCACCCACATATACTTATACCAAAATGATATATAATTTAACTTTCTTTATGAAAAGAGTTTTGTCTATTGATCCTCTGGTGTATGAATTTTTCAGAAGAAAGGTAAATAGTGTCTCACACCATTTTTAAAGAGCCTAATGAATCCCATAGAGAGCTTTATTAAGTTTGCATACATAATTTGGATACTTTGGATCTTTAAAGCCAGGTAAATTTCTTCATCTGTCTCATATAGAAGAATGTAATCTTGACATCCATCTGAAATAACTTGAAGTCTTTTGAGGAAGCAATGGCTAGAAAAAACTGATTGCCTCAAGTCCAACCACAGGAGCAAAGACTTCATCGTAATCAATCCTTTTTTATTATGTGAACCCTTGTATCACAAGTCTTGCTTTATTCTTTATAACAATGCCTCTGTCATCCTTGTTGTTTCTAAAAAATCATTTGGTTCCTTTTGTAGTCTTCCCCTTAAGAAGTACACATAGTTTCCAAACCTTTTGTCTTTCAAATTAAAGAAGCTCCTCTTGCATATCTTCTACCCTGCTGTTCTCTCTTAAAGCTTCATCTACTTTCCTTGGTTCCAGTTGAGATGAGAACAAATAGATGTTTGCCTCATGTGCTTTGCTTCTTGTCTTAACACCAACATCAACAGTTCCAATAACATTATCATCTAGGTGCTTTTATAAATTCTTAGTCTAGGGGTCACTTGTATTTGTTGAGATTGATCCAAGTTAGAGATATCTGTTTTAGAAAGTTAAGAAGATGGATTAGTGAAAATGACCGGATCAACTACTGAATTAACTCCTTCAGCATTTGCCATATTTTTTCCTTATCAAGACAATGCCTAGTACTACAATGATCATGGGACTCCTCGTCTGACGAGTTATTATGATCATGTGATGGTTGATCTATAATATATATGGTACTAGCATCAACTTCTACCAATTATGGCTGGATAGGATCAACGGTTGATCTGATGTGACTGAAGCCAGGTGGTATATCACCTTTATAGTATTCAGGAGTTGTGATTTGTGGGTCTGTTGATCTTTCCATTGAGTCTCCTGAAACATTCTCAAACAAATGGTTAAAAGCATTTGTGAATACATTTAGACCAAACATCTAACTTGGGGTATTTCCAACACTGTTTGAGGAATTATCATTAAATATAACATTTTTAGATTCCACAATGGTATGGTCAACTTGGTTATATACGCGATAAGCCTTAACCTGTGATGTGTATCCTACAATAACCCATTTACTACTTTCTTAGCAAATTTGGATAAGTGATTTTTGGTATTTAGAAGAGTGCATGAACATCCAAAAGTTCTTAAGAACCTTATGAATGGTCTTATCTTAGGCCACAATTCATAATAGGTTTTTCCATGTATCTTGAGTATTAACACCCTATTCTGAACAAAGCACACAGTGCTGACTACTTCAGCCTAACATGTTTTAGGAAGTTTGGAGTTAGAAAACATAGTTCTTGCAGCCTCAATAAGTGTCATATTTATTCTCTTACCAACTTTATTTTACTGAGAAGTTCTGTAGCATTATATTGTCTAGCAATACCTTTGGATTCACAGAAGGAATCAAGGGTATGATTTTTTAATTATATGCCCTGATCACACTTGATAATGTTAAACTTTTGATCAATTTGGTTCCCAATTTTAATAACAAATGATTTTATAATTTTAGCAGTTTCATCCTTGGTCTCTAAAAAGAAAAACCAAGTGAATCTTTTAAAATAATCTATTATTACTAAACAATATGATTTTCTTCCCAAACTCTTTACACCGATTTGACCAAACAAGTCCATGTGCAATAAATGTAAAGGATTTGTGACGGAATTCAACTCTTTGGAGTTATGAGAAGCTCTATATTGCTTTCCCTTTTGACAAGTAACACAATCATCAGTATATTCAACTTTGTTCGGCTTTACTATGACTAACCTATTTTGAACTAGTTTATTTATGTTTTTAAGATTTACATATGCTAGTCTTCTATGCAAAAGGAAGGATTCATTCATTAAAGATATTAAAATGAAACATGATATATTTCTTAAAGGTTATGCATTCTACATGTTAAGCATGCATATATTGTCTCTCTTGGGGGCTCTTAAAAGTATTTTATTATTTGGTATTACAAAAGCAGGAGAGAGAACAACACATTCATACTTTGTGAAGAGAGTATTATATTTTTTTATCCCATAACTAAGATACACTCAACAGATTATAGTTCAACTTCTTCTTATAGTTCACCTTATCAAAGCTGACATTTTCATTTTTGACAGTCCCTCTGCTAGTAATGTATCCTTCTCTTGTATCAATTCCAAAGGAAAAAGATCCACCATCATATGGTTCAAGGTTCAGTAGGCATGATCTGTTACTTGTCATGTGTCGACAACATCCGCTATCCATAATCCATAAGTTTTCTTTGGTATGCGGATGTTCCTATGGTGAAGAGGTTGAGCTTCCAGCCATCAATGCATTGTTGATGGTGAGTACTTATTCTACTTGAAAGCTCCGGTCTATCACCTCGTCTCCTAAAGCTACAACTAATGTATTCCTTTGATTAAAAGAAGTGGAGGGGTTTTGAAAGGTTGTTGATGGTTTGAAGTTTGATGAGATTGGTGCAGAAAGATTTGATTTAGGTGCTTTGCATTCCTTGGCAAATTGTCCTAACTGATGGCAGTTGAAACACTTTACTTTGCTCTTATCAAATCCAAATCCTGATCTTCTTTGCTTTTGAAACTCTCTTCCGGTTTTCTGCTAGAATTGTTTAGCCCTTAAAGAGATCATGGCTATTTGGTAGTTGATGTCTTTTTTTAAAGATCATCTGGATGAATGCATCCCAGATCTTCTTCTAGGAGTTATAAGAAGTTTTCTTGCTCACTAACAAAGGTTGAGCAGGAAGTGTAGTATGGTGAAAAAGATGATAAGGGCTGCTGATTCCATCTGCTGAAAGATGGTGAGGACTGTGATTCAGCAGTTGGAGATTCTGGATAGATAATCACAAGTACTTGATAAAGCACCATTGGAACTTGATATGCTTGAGGGTGTAAGAGTTCTTGAATGGATGCCATAAGTGCTGATGACTTTGAGGAGTTTGATGATCTGCCAAGTGATTATTCATCAGCATCTATCTCCATCTGATAAGCACTTAGAATGCCATACAACTCTCAAGAGTCATTGTCTTTATATTTTTAGTTTTTCTTATGGACATAGTGTACACTATCCATATCTTTGGCAATGAACTAAAGAACTTTCTAAGAATATCATCATTCTCCATTTTCTCCTCAGCCTCATTGAGAGAGTGTAGCAGTTCAACATATCTGAGATATGTAGCAGTTATGATTTCTCCCCTGGTGAAACCAAAAATTTTAAGCTTTTGCTTTAAAAAATCTCTTTTATTTTCCTATATGTCTTCAGTCCCTTCAAATATGGCCTTTAATGCTTCCCATAATGTCTGGGCCGTTATGAACTTTTTGAATCCATGAATAATGATGTTGGGTATGCTCATCCTGATCAGTCACAGAGCTTTTGAGTCTACATCCATCTTTTTCAGATCTTCAGGATTGAGAGCCAAAGTCTCAGATCTTGATTCCTTAGAAATTCCACATTGATTTTCAAGTATCATAATCACGTGCTATAATCATAGGATATTTGGCTTGAGTGCCAATTTCCAAGTCATGCTTACTTGAAATGGTTACAGTAGTTATTATGTAGGGATAAAGAATATGAAGAAGTAAGGAGTTTGAATGTATGATAAAAAAAGGAAAAAAAGTAATTTGTTGAAAGGTGACTTTAAGCAAATCAAGAGCCAAAACTCTAATAGTACTTATTGGATCGGGTTATTGAACCAACAAGACTTTTCTAGTGATCGTCAGATGTCAAATGAGGAATCTAAGTCAAATGTCTTACTAACAAACGCATAAATACTTTTAGTAAAAGTAATGATACAAGAGATTCTTTTAAAGTATTCACTTGATTAACTTTTCTGATTACAATGAGTAAATATCAGCGGATAACAAGTGGGCTAACAAGATAAACTTAAAACTATACAAGTGAGAGGTATTTATACTAAGAAAGCTAAACACTTATAATAATTCACTTACATCTATTACTAGTTTAGGATAACATATGTACATCGTATATAGGCAATCGACAAATCAGAGATTGATCAACAGCTTTAGTACAATGTTATCTCCAAAAGGCTGAACATTGCAGCCACCAATGTACTTCGGGCCAGACAATCCTGTCTAGTGTAATAGTCAAATCAGCAGCTCATCAAGTTGAGTGCCAATTTTAGTATTCAATCAGTAGCTCATCAATTTGAGTGTTCATTAGTGGTAAATTAGCACTTGGCAGATGTTGGTAGTTAAGAGCTAGTGCGGAACTTTGAGTTTTTGATATCTTCTTTCTTTTCATGGTTAAACAATAGTTAATAGTACAGGCCATATGGCAGGCCTATAAATAAAAATTTTGTATTCTCATTTTGTAGTCCTAGCAACTCTACTTTGTATTTTGAGCAAGTTATCAATATACAAAAACGCGAGAGCTATTTACAGCAACAGGTACGTCCTTTTTATCAATATACAAAAAGAATTTTATCAGTATCATCATATGTTTTTTTGTATTTTGAGCAACTCATCTTTATTTATTTCATCTTCCTTATTTGAAGTTTACATGTCTTATTATTTATCATTAATAAAACATTAATCGTACACAATCATGGCTAAAGAACTAGAGGCACCACCATCCCCCAATTTGCCTAAGTTAAGAATCAGTTATGGCGCTAGGATTTGAGTGTCCCGTATGACATGTATCTCATAGTTAATGAATGGTGCACTTGATTCACCATCTTTACAGCTTGAGTCATAACTAATTTGCACTTGAGTTATAACTAACTTTATGAGTGGGTGTCATGCAATATATCTATCTCACTAACAACACTCATACATGGATAATTCTAAAGTTTTTGACGGTGAAATTCCTCCACAACCCTCTAATGTTGTTGGTCCAAGAATGATCTTTTAGATAGAACAATTATTTACTTTGTGTACCTAAAATCTACCGTTGTTCATCACACAATGCATTTCCCTTATACCATTCATGGCTCACGTTGATAACAACGATATTTTTTTAATAATCATACATTACCTTACACGTTGAACCACTTACAACAAGATAGTATAACCAATTGAACCAAGTAATCACTTGTATAGTTCAACTATATGATCTCCTTTTGTTAATAAAAAATGATGTACCATCTTCTCCCGATGAGTTCTAGATTCTCGCTTTCTCATGCACTTTTAACTTTTGTGGTATGATAAACATATATAGCGGTGTATATTCATAGATTTACAAAGTTTTACGTTAAAGTTTGAACCTTAAATCATGTTATAATTTCTTTTATGTTTATAGCGTTCTTGTATGCATGCATGTTGAAGATTACATAAAAGTACGAAAATATCAAGGATTTTTAAATTTTAATGTGCAAGGTGTTATGAGCCTAATGTAGGTTCATTCAGTGTGGTATGAATATGTTATGAAGGCTAGTAATATCGTTGAAATCTTGCTTGGATCAAGTATGTCCCTAGATTACTTTGCTTCAGGTAAGCATGTCATTGGAGTCTTGTCTAGTGCAAACACATCATTGGAGTCTTGACATGTCCGTCATCACAACCTTGCCTTGTGCAAGTATGTTATCGTCTTGCCTCGTGCAAGCATGTCATCGGTGTTTTACACTATGCAAACATGTCATTGGATTACTTTTCTTTATGTAAACATATCACTGAAGTCTTATACTAGCACAAGCATGTAGCCTAGGTGTTCTCTCATCTAGTTACAACATGCGATAATTATGATATGCCATAGATTGTTATAGTGTCACTCTTATTACTATTCATGTAATATATGATTATCATAGTATATTTATACTTTAAAGAGCGCCAAAACTCATTTATCAACATTGCTTTCTTAGTATGTATGTTATGTGAATCAAAGTATATATGTACTGAATGGCTTGTGTTGGAGTGTACCCGGTTTAATAAGGACTGACATCCAAGTTTTTAAAGTTTATGTATTAAAGAAATATTTTTATTTCATGTTTCAGACTAGGTTCTATGTTATGTTCGAAATTTTTAAATGTTTCCACCACAATTTTATATGAAACTTTTAGCTTAAAACTTATGCTATGACGTGTAAACCCAATTGTGAGGACCTCCACGAACGAGTCCTTACAAAATTTGAGGCCTTTTTTCTATAAATAAATTTTGTGTGTGTATAATTTCCTTTTCAGATAGCCCTTATTTAGGTTACATACCAGTATAAAAAATATATAACTTTACATATACATTTACCTTATAATTTATTTTTCAATAATATAATAACTCATCGCACTACAAGAATTGTCATCTGTGGCGACAAACCCTATGGCGACGACACACACTTGTCGCCATAGGTCCCCCTAAGACGACGACAAGTCGTCGCTATAGAGAAATCTTGATTTTTGACTATTCTAACCCTATGGCGACGACTTGTCGTCGCCATACTATAGCGACAAAATTCCGTCCTCGCCATAGAGTTCTCTATGTCGTCGCCATAGCCCCATTTAAATTGATTTTTGATTTATTTAAACAAATAAAAAAATTAAAAATTAGCTGAACCTTATAGCGACGACATGTCGTCGCCATAGGTTAAAACATGTTTTTTTCCCTCTGAAAAAGTTGGAGGGAAATAACCCCGCCATTATGGAAAGCCTATGACGACGACATGTCGTTGCCATATAGTGAATTATTTTTTCTAAATTAATATTAATAAAATTAATTATTATTGGTATGATTATTATTATTATATATATATTAAAAACCAAGGTCGGTTATGTGAGGAGAGATACTGTAGCTCACAGTACCTTCATGTTTGCGTGGGGTACAAACTCTCTGCGACCTCCCTGCGACTCTCATCTTCTTGCCTTTCTTCTTCCTGCGTGCGACCTCCGTGCGACTCTCATCCTCTTGCTTCTCTCGCCGTCACAGTTGAGAAGGAGGTAATCAGAGCCGGCACCGGACCCAAGCCCGTCGCTGGTCAAAACGTCACCGTTCACTGCACCGGATACGGTAATCTCCGATCTCCACTTTCGCCCAGATTTCAAAACCCTAATTCACACAATTGTTTGTACATAAGATTTTGATTCATAGTATATCTTAGTCGCAGTTGAGAAGGAGGTAATCAGAGCCGGCACCGGACCCAAGCCCGTCGCTGGTCAAAACGTCACCGTTCACTGCACCGGATACGGTAATCTCCGATCTCCGCTTTCGCCCAGATTTCAAAACCCTAATTCACACAATTGTTTGTACATAAGATTTTGATTCATAGTATATCTTTAGTTATTTGTGTTTGTATTGATGTAAGGTGGTTTTTGCACTTCCTTTTTATGTTTAATTTTGTGGGTTTTGTGTTTTGTTTGTGATTTCAGGGAAGAATGGTGATCTGTCTCAGAAGTTCTGGAGGTTAGAACTGATGTAGCGTATTACTTTGTTTTTGTTTTTGGTTTTGGTTTTGGTTTTGGTTTTGAATTTATTTACTTTTGATGTGTTTTTGTTTAATGAGTTTATTGTTTTTGGTGAATATTAGCACGAAGGATCCGGGGCAGCAGCCGTTTACCTTTAAAATTGGTCAAGGTCAAGTTATTAAAGGTAATTTGCTGCTAATGGTGTATTGTTTTCAACCCATTAGTCCATCTATCAACCCACCCATCTCGCCACAGCTACTTGCAACTTTTAAATATATTAAGTAATAATTTGTTTTCTGACTTATCAACTAATCCTGAGCACAGAACATTAGAGAATCCTAGGAGGCACAAATAAGCTAGGAGGAAGCATAGGAGTGTACATGCGATTCAATAGATAAAGGAATGATAAAGATATAAGTGTACCTGAAGAGAATGCCTTATCAACTTGAGCTAAGCAGCTGTGCTTAATCCCCTTTAGACATTTAAATGGGATTATAATGAGAATTAAACATTTGAAACGACATTATTCTGATACAATTACTTGATGTTATGGTGGTTTTTATTACTATTTTGGCTGGTTATAATTTCAGAGATCTATGGGCAGAACTATGTTTCTTACATCTGATTTTCCGCGACACCATACTACGTGCTGACTTATTTTGGTGGCTTGATATATGTTTGAACTTTGAACCATGATGTTTCTGCTATAGGCATATTAAGGATCCCTTTATGTTTTCTGAACCTTCTGTGATTAGTAAGTAGTAACTAAAATAATTAAACTCATTCATTTATTTTGTAATTACAGGTATGCCATTACAAAGGCTTTCATTGTAGCTTTCTTGATGACATTCTTCTCTCTATTTGATGTCCCTGTTTTCTGGCCAATACTGCTCTGCTATTGGATCGTCCTATTTGCTCTCACTATGAAGCGTCAAATCATGCATATGATTAAATACAAATATGTCCCATTTAATTTTGGAAAGCAGGTAAGACCTCTAAGTTTCTTTAATAAATTCAATACCAACCTTAATATCATATATTAAATGTTTTTCAAAATTGAACAGAAATACGGTGGAAAGAAGTCACATTCAACCGGTGGTTCACCAAGTCACCGTGGTTGAAGAGGCAGATGTGTAGAGTTGAAGATAGCGTAGGAGTAACTCTGAGTTCCACTATTTTGCTTTTATTACACGTAGAAACAACTCTGATAGCTTATTTAGCACAAATGATTCCTTAATAATAATGTAGAATCTAATAACTATAACTGGCCATAGGATACAATTACACATGATGATATCAGAGGTCCTCTAGATCATGGTTATGCCAGTGGCGAGTATGAGGCAGTGAGTATGACAAATCTATTAATTATAACCGACCATAACCCATAGGATATGAGGACGTTCCGATAGTAGTTAACCTGCCATGGTGGTGCTATACCATATTAGAGCCCCCTTGAGTTGAATGCTGCTAAGTCATTTTAGGAAGCTGTAGAGATTGGGTCTCTCTTTGGACACTGCTGCAACTGCACTTTTGGGGCATGTACATGACCCAACAGCCAAGAGAGGTAATATTTTTTCTTTATTTGATGAATTGTTACATTTACATGATATTAGTCTCTCTTTTATGAGATGAAAAAGATGGTCAAAAACACTGACTTAGGCTCATGTTTAACATCTTGATACAACTGCAGAAAACATTTTTAAAGATGAATCGCTCACAGAAAAGAAAAAGACCAGCAGACGGTCTAATCGAATATGATCAGATAGTCCTCAATATCGTCAAAGCTACCAACACCCACAGTCACCAAAGGCATCAAGAACCTCTACAAAGGACACCACTACATTGCAGCAGAATTCAACCCTTCAACCACTGTCACCGGTGGCGTGTGGTGAGAATCAAGAAAATCAAACGACAAACCTGCATTCACTGAAGAGATAAAGTTTGCAGCCAACGAAACAGCAGCAAACCTGTAGGTACTTCTGTATAATATAATAATAATATGACACACATACAAACACACATAAGTTGAGTAAAAAGTGAATATAATCAGGATGTATGGTCTTCAAGATTGTAAGGGAACTCATCCAGATAAGCAGAACTAAATGCTGGCCTTCCACGTACATTTGCTAATAGCATTTCCGTGTGATGAGTCATAACTCGGTTGAATTGAGGTTTAATGGTGTCTGTTAAGGGCGTTTGCTTTCCGTTGATGTGTGTGTTCGTTTCTGCTGGGGTGTTCACGGCGTTATACGTCACGCCGTTATCGTGATAAAGTTTTTATTTTTCTATGGATTTAATTAGTTTGATACTGATTATTTAATTTTTGTCTTTATCACAGGTGTTATTATCATCTTCAAATGGGAGTGATCGTCATGGGGACATTGACTAATTATTTGCCTATACTTTTTGGGAGGATTTAATAGCAATAAAGTCATGAAAACTTTAATATCAAGACTTAAATTTAAATTATTAAAAGATAAGATGAATTCAAAGATCGAGTGACATTGCTTCTTCGACCCGAATTTACAAACAACTATTAGTATTCTCAAATGGGTCGTTCTTAGAATTATGATCTAGGGGTCGGAGTAAGTGCAGAAGAAGACGATCAATTAAGGGGTTGATCGGATGATTCTACTCTGTTTTTTCTTCAAACGATGCAAAGTGTTTGATTTTGAATCGAGTTAAAGGGTTGATTTTGCTATATTTTTAAAGATTTGAAGGGGATTTGCGTTTGATTTTGATTCTGATTTGAATATGAGTTTGACAAAGGATCGTTTTCATGATTATGATCAAGGGTTGATTTTGCTCTGTTTCTGAAGGTGTAAAACTGATTAGGGTTTGATTTTGATTTGAATTTGAATTTGAAAATAGGGAGGGAGAATAGAGACATGAACCCAGTGATTTTGAAAATTGGGATTGCTCTAGCTTTTTCACTTGGTGGGATGCTTTTTACTTTCATAAGAAACAACAGGAGCAAACCATCTAAATCTTCATCTGATCATTCGAAATCTGCAGGTTTGTGTTTGAATTTGAGCTTTTTTTTTTGGAATTTTTTAATAAATCATGTATTTGATGAACATATGTTTGTCTAGATCGCAATAATCAGAGGATTTCACGAAGGAGCTTGAAAAGTGAGCATCATGCATCTCATGACACTACAAATTCTTGCAGATTTGATCCATTGGCAACGGATAAACATGTAAGATTCTTGATTATACTTTTCACTCAAGTTTTATATATTTGTTTGTTTGGATGTTGTTACTTGATTGGTTTTATGCTAATCGCGCCATCTAGCCATATAATTTATTGATTTAGGAAGTGTTTGGAAGCGCGATTAAACTATTTATTGCAATTTGATGTCAAGTTTGTTTGGGTAAAAGTGATTACAATGTGTTATGAGTGTTTGGAAAAGAAAAGTTACCTAATTTAGGGTGAAATAAGTCGTTTCTAATAAGTACTTGACAATGCTACTGCACCCTTTTAAGTGAAGGATTAAGCTATAACATAAGTTTAGTGATGCTTAAATCATGTATGTAAACAATTTAAATAAACCATGAAGATTTTCTTCAAGGTTCAGAAGAAACAGATTCCGATAAAATTTCAATAATTAACACATTTGCCCTCAAAATATATATGATGTTAAAATCTTTTGTAACCAAATCAATGACGTAATGCATTGTAAAAAATTTTATGATGTTAAGAGTTGTGTTTCACATATTATTTTGTGTCGTATGAGGTTGGAAGCAAGTCCCGCAGGATGAAGTTTTTGATAACGCAAGAAAACCCGCCACATCGCGCGGGGGCTTCTTACTAGTTATTATTAATTAAGTAATGTACATTATTATTATATGTACTATTATTACTTAAAAGTAAAATAAATAAATAATAATAATAACAATATATTAAATAGTATTATATTAGATGTTATTATTATATATAATAATTATAAACATTTAATGTATATTTGGGCCAAAGATGTTTGGTTGTAATATTTAGAGTCGGTTACATGCATCAAAAGTTAAGTATAATTGAATTATGATCATTGTGGTTGAATTTAATACTTTGATGCTAAATTATGTGAATTTATGCTTGTTAATGATATATTAAGTTTGATTATGTTTAATTATCATCAACAAGTGTCAAACAATGTTAAAGATTTTGGTTATGACAGTCAGGGTTGGTTACACACGTCAAATGTTAGCTATGATCAAATTACGATCATTGGTGTTGAATCTCACACTTTGAACAACACTCAACCAGCGGTTTTTCTCTCAAACTCACCTTGAACAACACTCAGAAAGAGTCTAACAAGAGTTGATCACAATATAACAAGTAACAAATGATAATGAACACAACAGTTAAATTTTCAAGGTACTTTTATATATTGATTCTCAACTCAAAGGATTACAAAGACTCTTACAAGCTCAAGCTCTCTTGCTCAATTATCATCAATAAGTGTCAAACATTATCGAATATATTTAATTATGATAGTTAGGGTTTATTACGTATGCCAAAGATTAGTTCTAATTGAATTATCATCATTGGTGTTGAATTGCACACTTTGATGTTAATTTACATAGATATATGGTTAATTATCACCAATGAGTGTCAAAAAATGTGGAATATGTTTACTTATGATAATTAAAGTCGATCACATACCTCTAAAGTTAACCATGTTTGAATTATTATGATTAGTGTCGAATTATATACGTTGATGGTAATTTACGAGAAATCATGCCTATTAACAATAAATTAAGTCTATTTATGTTTAAACATTATCAATGAGTGTGAAAGAATGTTAAATATCTGCGGTTATGATGATTAAGGTCGATTACATACATCAATGGTCCATTATGATTCAACCATGATCAATGGTGTGAATTATACCCGTTTATAATGATATCATAATAATTGTCACACCCTCAAAATCCGCTAACGGGGTTTTACCGTCAGGCGTGTGACACACCAGGATCTCAGATAAGCATCAGTTACACCAAACACAGTAATTACAAAACATAACATTAAGTGATTAGTTGTTTAAATCAAACATGAGTGTTTCAGACTTGCGGAAGCATTTCAAATATAGAAATCAACAGTAAATCGTTTCAACATGCGTTTTAACCATAAGAATCAATAGCGTTTCACAAATTAAACCAGTTGTGTTGTGATGTATGCCATGCATGCATCCTAGCTGAGTTCTTAATCTTGTGCGTTTCTGTGACCTGAGAAAACATGCTAAAATGTGTCAACATAAAGTTGGTGAGTTCACAGGTTTTAAAAAAAAATGTGTTTGTAAGCGTATCCATAGTTTGCGTTCCAATGGTTTAGTATATATTGCATATCGTTAGGTAGCTAGCCTCTGTTCTTGTTACTTAGCGTTTCGAACCGAAGCTGACTGTTTACGTCCTATTGTGTTTCCACCACGTCTTAACCGACCGTGGCAATCGTTGTGTTCCACGTCTTAACCGACCGTGGCAATCGTTGTGTTCCACGTCTTAACCGACCGTGGCAATCGTATGTTAGGTCAATAATGCACCCGTTTGACCTCCAATCAAGCTAGCGCGACTAGCCCGGGCGGGGTTTGTCAGACCCAGTAGTACTACTCAGTATTACCTCGCTAATCCCATTACTAACGGTTCGAGCGTGTCAGGACATGTTTGTGTGTTTACACTAACGTAACAGGCGATATCAATAATACTGGCAACCATTCATAAAATATGTTTGCATGTTTTCTCCCCCAAAAAGGAAAGAAAGTAAAAAGGGACCGTGAAACTCACCTCGAGCGTAGAGCAACAAGTAATTGTAATCACAAAAGATCGGGTTTCCAATTAACCTGTGTTTCATTCAGTATATATATATATAATTAATATTAATTATTAATTATAAATATAGTAACTGTACAGTTTCGCGTCTCACGAATCGGTTCGGTGTCGGTTATATATATATATATATATATCCGCATTATATACGTTATATAATACCTAGTATTATATTTCCACGTATATATTAAAATACAAGCAATAGTGATTTTTATGATTTCAATTATTTATAGTTTATTTTTACATAAATAAACTAATTGCATTATTTGTTAATAATATTATATATAAATTTACTAAGTATCACAAGAAATAATTTCACAGAAAATAATTAGATACTTTTAAAATATACAAAGTTTATAGAATTGATTTTTATAATTTTTATAATAATGCTTGTAAATAACTTATGAAATTATAGCATCTTTATATTTTTCACAATTCTCATGTTTAATCCATAATTAAACGCGATATAATGTCCATTTTTATAAAAAAATTAGACTAATTAAATCATTTGTTTTAAAGGACAATAGTAAAATAAATAAATTAATGTTAAAATAAATTCTAGAAATTTAATTTGGTGGTTTAAAAATTACAGAGTTTATAAAAATAATTTTTATAATTTTTAAGTATTTTTCTGTATTTTTTTAAAAAATGTTAAAGGCTTTAAAAAATACATGGAGGTAACCGGGTTCGAACCCGGGACCTCCATCCCACACTCCCACACTCTAACCAGTGAACCAAAGGCTCTAAGCCGCGGTAATCCTGGTTTCTAATTGTTTTTAAGCACACTCAACCTTTTCTCCCAAACCCCATAGAACCCTAGCTCGATTTGATCCGAATTGAACAATCAAACGCGTTTGTTAACCAAATCATCCTTAGGGCTTTGTTTACCCATGAGAAATCGAGCATGTTGATGTGTTTAATTACCTGTTTATCGTCGATTTGAAGGTGGACACGATGAAGAACAGGTCGCGGCTTCTTGATGATCGATTGATGCCTAAACGATGATTATAATCCAATTCCTTGGACAGGAAGTTTCTAATGATGTTTGTGATCAAAACCCTTCTGTTAATTTCGAGTTACAAAGGCTGGAGAGTGGTGTTCGAGTAGGTTGCAGGTCCGCGGAGGTGATGGTGATCGAATGGTGTGTTAGTGCTTGTTTTATACGAAATCGAGTTTAGTGGAACATCATAATTGATTTAACTTTCGTTTGTGCGCCATTAATTTTGCTTATTAATGGATTTCAGTGGCCGATTAAGTGGGTGGTCGGCCGAAAGTGGATACCGTACCTAATTCGACCACAATATTCAAATTGTTGTGGCCCCGAGTTCGAATCACGCACAATGGTTTGTCGGGACGGTTGAACCGAGTCAAAAGCCGCGAATTTTGGGCGTTTGGAGTCGCCGGAGGGCCGGCCGGAACAGTGGCCGGAGAAACGGGGGTGTCGACGGGATGGGGGCGGGTGGTTTGGGTTTTTTTTAAAAATTTACAGAATGGTCCCTGTAGTTTGATGTTTTATTATTTCATGTATTAACTTTTTAAAACAAGTTTTAATATTTACAAAAATTAACCCTGGACTTTATTAAATCAATTTAATAATTTTATAAATTATTATTAATAACAATATTTTTATTATTACTATTATTATTATTGTTATTATTAGTATTATTATCCTTGCCAAAAATAGTAAAGTAGATTATTTCCCGCTAAACGAAAATAGTATAAAAAAAAAAAATATATTCGGGTTGTCACAATAATAATAACAAAAGTTATATTCACAATAAATTTTAATTGATAATAATATTTTTGATATTAAAATAATAATAGAATAATAAACATCAAAATTAATAACTACAATAATAATAATAATAATAATAATAATAATAATAATAATAAATATTATTATTATTATTATTATCATTATTATTATTATTATTATTTATTATTATTATTATTATTTTAGTATAATAATTATTATTATTAATACTATTATTATTATTATTATTATTATTATTATTATTATTATTACTACTAATATAAAATAACAAAAAAATTCAGAAAAAATTAAATAGACCTATGGCGACGACATGTCGTCGCCATAGACCTTTTCATTTTGTCGCGTATGTAGCCCGCCTTTCATTAAAAAATAAATTAGAAAAATAAATAACCCTATGGCGATAACATGTCGTCGCCACGGGGTTCAGATTCCCCTAAATCTATACCGATCCTTATCTCTTCTTCATTTTCCCAAAACCCACCACCATTAAACCTGCGATCTCAACCCCCATCTCCACTCCCGACAAACCAACAACTAAAACTCACCACCACCACTCTCGTAACCCTCCATCTTACTCCCTTCAACCCCCATCTCCACTCCCGTCACCCCCACCGCCAAATACCTTCAACTACCAGGATTTCATGCCAACACCACGACTCTAACCATCATTCTTGTCAAAATCCAAAGACCGTCAACCCCACCATCGTAATTAAGGTGTGTACGTTTAACATTTCTTGTTAATTTGTTAAAATTTTAAATTGAATTGTTTATTAGTTTGTTTTGTTATAATGATAATATAAATTGTTTAAGTTGATTATTAGTTTTTGTTGTTAGATTGATAATATAAGTTGTTTAAATTGTTTATTAGTTTGTGTTGTTTGAAAGATAAATATTATTTTTTGATTTGATTATTAGTTTGTGTTGTTGGAAAAACAATATGCGTTGTTTAAGTTGGTTATTAGTTTGTGTTGTTAGAAAGATAATATAAGTTGTTTGAATTTTTAGAAAGATAATATTATTTTTATGGATTTTATTATTAGTTTGTGTTGTTAAAATGATAATATAAGTTGTTTGAGTTGATTATTAGTTTGTGTTGTTAGAAAGATAATATAAGTTGTTTGAGTTGTTTATTTGTTTGTATTTTTAGAAAGATAATATTATTTTTTTGATTTGATTATTAGTTTATGTTATTAGAATGATAATATAAATTGTTTAAGTTGATTATCAGTTTGTGTTGTTAGAAAGATAATATAAGTTGGTTGAATTGTTTATTAGTTTGTGTTGTTAGAAAGATTATATTATTTATTAGTTTGTGTTGTTAGAATGATAATATAAGTTGTTTGAGTTGATTAAAAATATAAGATGGTTGTAATTATTTTTTGTTTTGTTTGAAGATTATGTCATCAAGTGTAGCAGGAGCGCATGGTGGTGACGGCGGAGGTCGGGACCCGCATGGACATGGTTATAGACTCCCTTCGAGTTGCCAATCGTGTATGTTACTGTTAGATTTCAATACGCATCTTTTCATCGAATATATATCTTAAATGTTGCTAACTTTTTAATTTTATACATCAATTTTGCGTCAAGTAAGAAAAAGCGTTCAAAAGGAAGAAACTTAAACCTATTTGAGAAATGGACAGCAAACAACAGCCAACCACTACCCATTCAATTTGATCACACGGGTAAACAATATAAAGCCATCGGAGAAAACAATCAACTATTTGTTAGGGCTTTATCAAATCACGTTTCCACGGTTCCTTTTCATTATCCCACATGGGATAAAGTTTCAGACACTTTTAAGATATCACTATTTAATTTTCTTGAGGTGAGTATTTTATGTAGTGTTTTATTTGTATTTTGATTATCATACCCTTTATATATTTATTTAGTTGCTTTCTTTTATAGGAATACTTTGACCTAGAGGCTCATCGTGCTTCAGATCACTGGTAGAAAATTCAGCTTGGAATCCACATGGACTGCCAACGAGCTTTTAGAGACAGAAGACATGACATGAAGAAACATTTTTTGAATGAAGGAGGTTATGATGATATAGAGCGGGCTATGAGTCATCCCCCGAATGGAAAGAGTCAAGAAGCATGGGAGAAGGTAGTTGAGTTGTTCACAAGTGAATAACATAAACGCCTTTCATAAAAAGGCTCAGACAATAGAGCTAAACAACTCTATCCAAGTTTGCATGGGAGTCGTTCCTATGCCCAGAGACGATATCTTCAAGTAAGAAAACATGTATTAACCAAATATGTATTATTAGTTTTTTCAAAAATCATAAATATTATTTTTAATGTTTAAAGGAGCAACAAACCGGGACCCCGAGCCACATTGAGACATGGAGGAGAGCACATTACAAGGAAGAATTTGGATGGGTCAATTCCAGGGCAGAAGATGATTGGGTAAGTTTAAAACTTTTATTTTTATGATTTCTTAAATATATTGTTATCATGTTTTTGTATGTTAGTAGTTTAATTGGATTTAATATATTGTTAGTATATTGTTTTTTAGTATGTTGTTTACGTTAAATGGGTCAAAATCACCTAAACATACGCCACTAGATTTTTTATTTTGATATGTTGCTACTATATTAGTTTGTGCTTTTAGTTAAAGGGGTCAAAATTACCCGAACAACACACGACAATTAAGTTAAAATGAATATTATATTTATTGGTAGTATTGTTGGTTTAGATGTTGAAATTTGAGAATTATTATCTTATATATACTTATAATTAAACAGGTTGGTTTTTTCCATTTTACAGCAGTTATGCTAGCGAAATTTCATAAAAATATTAATATTTTTTTATTTTGTTCTTTAAAAATACAGGAAAAAATTGAAAATCAATATGCCCAAATGCAAATGGAGGCAGGCGAGTCGCCTATAAACGAGATAGAATGTTTGGAGCTCGCCTTATGACAAAGGCGTGGTCATACGAGAGGTGTTGGCCGAAAAATAAAAAATGTCTCTCATTATGAACCATCAAGTGGGTCGTCATCAAATCGGAATGAAGAAATGGAAGTCATAAGGCAACAAATGCGTGAAATAAAAGAAAGAATGGATGATTTGAAAGAAGAAAATCAAATCTCGATAATGATGAAGATGACGGCAATTAGAAGGTTAATTTGTTTGGTTTGTAAAAAAATAAAATGTTTACATTAGTAGGTATGTTTTTTGGTATGTAACTTGAATCATATTAATATTCGTGTTCAAATTTGTATTAAAACCTGTAATATTGAGAGAATAATAGGAAAATAAAAAAAATTAAATTTTAAATTAAAACAGAGGGTCTATGGCGACGACATGTCGTCGTCATAGGGTTGCCAAAATTTTTTAAAATAAATTATTTTATTTTTATATAATAATAATATATTATCTGCTAGACCTATGGCGACGACATGTCGTCGCCATAGACCTTTTCAAATTTTTTTATTTAATTAATTAAATGTCAGAATATATGGCGACATATCTATGGCGACGACACGTTGCCGCTATAGAACTCTGTGGCGACTGAGGTTGTGGCGACGACAAAAAACTGACCTATGGCTACGGGATTGTGGCTACCAGGGCTATGGCGACGATATGTCGTCGCCATAGCCTATGGCGACGACAAATGGGGTCTATGGCGACGACTAATGGGGTCTATGGCGACGACTTTTGTCGTCGCTATAGAGTCAAATTCTTGTAGTGTCGTGCTATTGTTAAAATACTTTAAACATACAATACCTATCCATTTGAATTTTAATAAATATTCTGATATGTGTTTTATTTCAAATTGAGTCATATAATAATATTCATTCTATCAAAAACAACTAATTAAAACACAAATATAAGTTAACACGTAACATATAAATAAATTGTGTCTCAGTACTAAAAATATACATACCACATACCACTTCATTTATGATTAATGATTCTTATATAAATTTAGGAGTTAAAGCCATTGCTTCACGAGATTCATACAGGAGCCGTCCCTGATTAAAAGTATAATAGAAATTATTTTGAATTTGTTGAAATTGTTAAAAACGTATAATTTATCTATATATTAATTTTTTAACTCAATTAATACTACATTTTAGGGTTCTTCAAAATAGGACACAAGAGTCTTTTCTTTAGTTTTTGACTTCCTTTGATGTTGGGTTTAACATAATGCTTATTTACCCGGTTGAAGTAAATATTGGTTTCAAAATGCGTCAAAGCAATTTAAGTCTATACTTTATAAGGGTACATATGAGTATATGACACTACCGCACATGCTTATTTTTATTACGTTTTGATTTTATCTACGTTTGAACGTAAATTCTCTTTAGGGTCGTTTGATATTTATATTTTGATCGTTGGTACAAGTTCTAATTATTCTACGTTTCGATGTAAATTTAGTTCGAAAATAAGTTGGGTCAATTGTAATATATGTTTTATCCCGCCACGTACATCGCCGAAAATGACTAGTTACAACAAATTCAAACTATACTTTTTAATCTCTATCATGAGACTAAAACCTTCATCATTTTAAAGAAAGACTAGTGTGTGACCGATAAGTGTATATACACTTGTAAGATATATATTTATACATATATGGTAGGGTTATTTTGAGACCTCTTTTTATGAACTAATATAAGTCACACACTTTTGCCACATACAAATCATATGCGCTTTCAACCCTTTTTTTTTAAAACGTCCATAATGTTTTTCACGACATTATTTTTTCAAAAAAAATCATCATAGAATTCAGTATTCTTTTACGTTTTCATTTTCTCATTCAAAACTAGTAACTTACATTTTTTCTTAGAGTTTTTAAAAAAAATAAGTTCTTATTTGGCTAACCCTTTCTTATTATGCTGACCAATGTTTTACAAACCAAAGCGGAATGGTCGGTTCAACCAATTGTAACTAGAACCGTGGTACGGTTGATTCAAAAACCAAAAAGGAATTTACCAATTTGGTTTTATGTTTAATGACATACAAGAAAGTTCATCAAAAAATTAGTTTTATGTTTATGCTTTAAAGCATGCACGTAAACCACAACTCATTCTTTTTTACTTTTAGGCATGTCACTCCTTATATTGAAGGGGGTATTGCTTTGGATTTTTTATCCAATCGATGTAACATAGGAACATTTTCTATATATAGTTGTGGTTTAGAGATAAAAATTACAAATGTAGTATTGATTTGTGATCAATACTTGTATCAAATGCAATAACATAGATATTAAATGTCTTAAACTTTTGAGAAAATTACCAAATTACCCATCTCAAATTTTTATAACGTAATAATAGTGGTTTGGCCCGCTCAATGCAACAGTCAGGTTTCACCAAGACTCTTTTAAGGGGCGCAATCTAACCCGACCTACCTCAAAACTAACTATATTTGGTATTATTAATAGTAAAAACGATATTACTATTAATATTAATAATATTAATATTATTATCATTATTATAATTATTATGTAAGTAATACTTAATGAAATACTATTTTATTAAAAAAATATAAATAGTACATATAAATTTAAAATGTAAATTTAAAATAATTATAAAAAAGATAATACTTAATATAGTTAACTAAATAAACTTATGTGAATTAGATATTTTAATCATAAGAAGTTTAAATGAGGGAAAATTAAAAACTATTACATGGAATATGTATACTATACATAACAAATTTTGTCTTAAACATCTTAAACTTTAATGTAAGTTAGAATGACATCCTTGTTAAACGGTTTAGCTATATCTATACTACTATATAATACATATAAGAAGGATAAGATGATAATTTCATTCAAAGTGTAAGACACTTATAAAACATTTTAACCATAGAGTACATGTGGTTTATGCAATAGTTTCACTTTTGTCCCCATTTAATTAACTTCATCTAATTATTTAATACACATTATTAATACATTATTTAATAATGTGATATTATTTAATTCACTTCATTAAGTTTTATTTTATTTCTAATAATATAAATTAACATTTAATTTATAGTTACTAATCATATTTTCATAACTAAATACTATTTATATTAAGTATTATTTTATTTAAATACTTATATGTATACTACTATATAATACATCTATTTAGATAGAGATGTAATTCTGCCAAGTATACAACTTTTAAAGCAACATGTATAAAGGAGGGCAAAACATTCAAAAGTGGTAGAATAGGGAATTGATTATGATTTTAACTTTCTCCGGTCGATATAAATCATCACCGAAAGCTGTCGTCGATTATAATAAAACTCTAACCTACATTCATAAAACAAACCTCTCCCCCTAAAATCTAGGTAATAAGTGATTTCCGACCACAAATACCACTAATACTTTCACTAATTTTGTTGAGATAATATAGTTGTTTTAAAACCTTTTATAATATACGTAATTATTTTCTTTCATTCAATTTTTTTAATAATTATATTTTGATTTTTTAATTTACGTAATAACGCACGATCCGATATTGACTAAAATCAAATTCTCAAACAATTGCGCAACAGTCATACCGCCGCAACGCGCAGGCATTTCCACTAGTATAAATAGTATGCATATAGATACTTACTTCAGACGTTGATATCGTTAGAATACCAGTGTATGATCTAAGTCACAAATAACTAACCGCCTAGCTAACCGCTTTTTATGAAGTCACCAGCGAGTAGGAAACCAATATGGTTTAACAATAACGTGGACATGTTGTCCCACATTTTACATGATAACACATAATTAAGCCCGCGTTAACTTTTGACTAATTATTATTTCCAGTCAATAACATCGCTCCTTCCTCCTTTGCGCGTATTTAATTATTTTCATACCTACATGTAAAAATATGCTTCATGATTATATATAAGCCGGAGTTAACTTTTGAGTCTCATGTTTGAACTCACCACAAATCTGAAAAATTATGTATCCCCGCGACGAACCTCCATCTTTCACCATTATGTTTCATGGCTATGGCCAAGGGAACTCCTATAATGGTGATGTTGGTGATAATTCCCATTTTTTTGTCACCTATGATCGACCCCATCTATAGGTGATATGGCGAAGGGCCGTTTATCTCAATCTTCTGATAGCATGGATTCTTTTTTTGATGGTGAAGCACCGGATTTGAGCGATGTAGGTCAACGAGCATCATCTGAGGATGGTGATGGTCCTGATGCACAAGAAATGGAGGGTAAGAGTATGGTCAGGAAGAATTTCAGGAAGTTTAATCCGAATGAATGGTACGTTGATGATGATGAGGAAGATGATGAGATATGATTTGTTGCAAATTTGAATTATGTTTGGTATATACATAGAATTTAAGGGTTAAATAAACCATGTTGGAATTTGCATATGAAATTGTTATAATTGTTAGTCGTCAATAAACTGCTTTGATTTTATATTTTGTTGTTGATGAAAGGGTATATATGAATGGGAAAAGATCTTGAAGAAGATCGAGGGAGGTAATTACAAAAGCCATAACCAATAATTGATTGATTTATGTCGATTGTGGAACCACAATATGTTTTTTTGCAAAAAATATTGTTTCCCTCAATCAAATTCGGGCCAGGCGTGATGTCCAGTTGAACCGTGTCTAGCTATCCTGAATTTGGATCTCTGCTGCAACAATAAAAAAGATCTACGTTAGAGGGCCCGAAAGGACTAGCCTCGAGGACACTCCAACGCTTAAGTCAGTATTTTACTCATATAATCAAATATATAACTTATAGATATATAAACAAGTGAATGTAAATGATAGAGAGATGAAAAATTGTGGAAGAGTGACTTAAAATTAAGGTTGTTTAAAGCCGTCGTCGCTTTATCAATGTTCGTTCAGGATTTGCTCGAAAAATATTCATTTGAATTTATACTCGGTTGTAAACGAGCCGTTCGGCTCAGATCGGTTTGTAAACAAGCCCAACACGAGCAAAGGTCTGCTTGGCTTGGTTTGGCTCGGATATTATTTAGTGTGTGTGTGTGTATAGGAAAAGTTTACGGTACAAAATAAACAATTCGCGCGAAATATACGAATTGATAACAACCATTGGTTTAAATGATAGACGATTTAGATTAAATATAAAATAATTAAGCAAGAAATGTGTTTGAAGGGGGTAGATTTGATAATAGCATACAATTTTTAACTTTTTTTTCAAATTCCTCCATTTTTCTAAACGTATATAACTTTTTTATATGACATTATTTTAAAAAAAATACATCATAAAATCGAGTATTTTATCCTTTTTAATATAAGTATAGTATTGCTATAAATTTTTTAAAATTATCAATTTTTTTAAAAACGTCTATATGTTATGCGTATAACTTGTGTGATTATTAACTTCGTAATTATAAACACAAATTGCGTAATTATCATAGAACTTGCGTAATTACTTTTTATAACGTGAGTACTTTTTGTTTGCGTAATAAATATAACTTGCGTAATAATATATATAACTTGTGTAATTATGCATATAACTTGCATAATTATGCACTTTTTATGCGTAATTGCAACGCAAACAAAACTACCATTCTGACAAAAAAAACATGTGTCATGCTCTAGTGACTTCGTACGCTTCACATGAAAATTATATTTTATATAGTAACTAGCCCCTATATATATGATTTATACATAACACTCAAGTAGATTTGACTCACTATATACAAATATACAATTATATTTATTTTCTTTGCTATGTTCTTTGCTTGTCCTTGATGAGATCCTAGAAGTCCCTTCCTACCATAGAATCTTGGTTTCTCTATTGTCTTGGATAACACCTTCTCACCTGCACCTTTACACTATAACTCCTTTAAATAGGGATGTTCACGAGCCGAGCCGAACTGAGCAGACCTTTACTCATGCTTGGCTCTTTTCCAAACCAAACCGAGCAACTGAGCCGATCGGCTCGTTTACAACTAAGCAAAATATCAAACGAACATTTATTGAGCGTTAATTTTTCATACGAGCGTCGAGCGAGAGCAAACAAACGTCGAACAATTTAGGTCTTATGTCTTAATAACTTAAAAAGCAAACACGTTTCATAACATCATGTTTTTATGAATGATAATATCTTGTGGTTAACGATAAGGCTAAGGCTGTAACCAATGAGGCGGTGAACATATTGTAGAGAACAATGATTGTATGAGAAAGAGATGATCGTTTAAGAGTAAGAGCATGGTCAAAATTGTCTCTTAGTGGATTTGAATTTCAGTTTATACTTGGTGTTAAATTTCTTTATTCTTTACATACATACATACGTACGTACATACGTACGTACATACGTACGTACATACGTACGTACATACATATACCTACGTACGTACCTACGTACGTACCTACGTACGTACCTACGTACGTACCTACGTACGTACATACGTACGTACATACGTTCGTACATACGTACGTACATACGTACGTACATACGTACGTACATACGTACGTACATACGTACGTACATACATACATAGAGAGAGAGGAGATGCTAAGTGTGAGTTTAACACTTGCAAATGGATGATCCTTGGATGAGGGGTTTAATCTTTATTTATAGAGGAAGAAACATCAAATCCTAGTGCGTTTGATTAATGTGTGTTGGGTTAGACCCAATGAGTTATTCTGACTAGTTCATATGTTTCGCCCACTGACTTAGAAATTCATGTGAGATAAACTCACCCATACATATGTTAAGGTTAGGCTGGGCTGGCAAGGTCATGCCATGTAACCTAAGGCAATGGCAGTTTGAATAAGACCAAGTCAAGTAGCTTAAGGTAAGTAAACATAGGTTAAGGCAAGGCCAAGTAAGATCAAACAAGTGAGTCATAAGGACATGTGTATCAAATAATGTTAGAGCATGTCCGGTAGCTTGTGGTGTCTTTCCATAATAGTAAACCTATTTATGTCATCATCTATACTATAAGAAAAAAAATAAAAAATATACATAAAAAATAAAAAAATTTAATGTCAATGAAATCAAATAACATTAACTAGCAAAAGGTTATAACTTATACACTTATACTTGAGACCTTTTTTCATACGCTATAAATCAATTAAAGGTCCTTAAGACACCATTTAAATTGACACTCATCCATACGCCGCGTATAAGGCCATACTAGCGTATAGGTCCTCATAACTAAAACCCAACATTTCAAATCAAATCAGATATTTTTAAAATCCCCATACGTCGTCGCATATAGTCCTATATGCAACGTATGGCTTTTTCAGACTAAAAAATTAAGGCTTGTCAAATTAGTCATTCAGAAGAGCTATACGTGTCGTATAGTTCCATACGCCACCTATAGCCCTGGCACGTATAGCTATTACTATTATTATCATTAATATTGTTATTGATGTCATTGTTATCATAGTTGTTATTATTATTATCGTTATGATTATTGTTATTATTATGATTAATTTTATTATTATCAGTATTATTATCATTACTACTAACCACCACTGCCACCGATGTCGCCGCTTGACCGCCCGACCAACCGTATGACTGCAGTACTACCACCACAACCACCCATAGCACCAACACCACCACTACTACTATGACCACCGACACCATAACCACCACCACCATCATTATTACTATTATAAAATAACCAGAAATAAACGTTTTAACTAGCTATATTAGAAAGGATGAAAACTATTACAAAACCATGAAAATTAAGGACGGTAATTATTATTTTCTTAGAGGAATTTGATGAAAACATAATGGATTTTTTCTATTATTTAGTTAGTTTAAGAACAAAAAATAAAATTCACTTTAGGACGAAAAATGTAATTTACTCAATAATTTGAAAAAAAAAAACTAAGTTCTACTTCAACAAAATACAAATAACTTCATCATCATCTGAACGGACAAACAAAACCCGTAATACTATATTATACTCAGTAGTCTATTTTTAATAAAGAAAGTAAAAGTGTGTTTAAATAATTCATTCCAATATAAAAATATAGAAGCAACACATGAAGCTATTATATACAAATTTTTTAGTTTAGTATTTTGCCATTTGAAATAGCAAAAAAAATATACTACTCTTAACAAATGAGCAAATCTCATGATGTATGTTATATACTAAAAAATAATATAGTACAAGTAAAATAATCCAAGCCATACCAATCTGAGCTAAAAAATAAGCTAAATTGAGTCGGCTTGGCTCGTTAGCTCGGCTCGGCTCAGACAAAAATCGAGCCATTTCAAACGAGCTTTTTACGAGCTTATTCCAAGCAAGCTTCGAGTGACCTTCGAACCACGAGCTATTTGAAGATCAACCATATTTATGAATCCATCCCAAAGTGAATTAGTACAAATTGGTTTAAAAAAAGATTTATTTTTTCATTCACAACATATATTTATTTCATCAAATATTTAATGAGGGAGATATATTTTCTTCAAATATATAACTACTTCTATCTATTAATCTATTAAGGGCGAAAACTAAGCAAAATTAACACGAGAGGCTTGAAGAATGAAGAGTAGCCTTAGAGAGTAAAAACTTATTCACTAGTCTGTCTAAAACTAACTCCACTGTAACTATAGTGGTTTTAACAGTGAAGATGACATCGAGATGATGATTGTAACTCTATTGTAACTTTAAGATCGTTTTGTCTAGAGCAACAAAGACATTAATAATGATGTAACTCATTGTGTGTAGACCGGAAGCTGTAAATGGAGAACCGCCACATGTGTTCTATGTGACAGAAGCTTCTTGAGAAATTAAAAGGAAAATTATGTCAGGTTGCAATTCGACCAGCCATGTTGCATGGAACTCAGTGTTATCCAGTCAAGAAGACATATGTGCAAAAGTTGAAGGTTGAGGAGATGAGGATTCTGAGGTGTATGTATAGATACATAATATTATATATGATAAGGAATGAAGATTTTAAGGGTACATTAGGGGTAGAACATATCTTAGAGAAGATAAGGGATGGAAGATTAAGATGGTTCAAGCACATAAGGAGAAGAAAGCACACAACTCCGATGAAAAGAGTAAAGATCAAATCTCAGTGCTATAGACATGAAAAGGATAGAGGTAGATCAAAACTTAGAATATCAAATTAGGAAGGATTTTAGTGAACTTGCACCTTTTTAAGGACAAAATTAGTGTTAGGATTTCTTGAAGATTTCAGATACAGACTAGGAATTTCTAGAAGATCGTGTAGAATAGGTATAAGATTGTCTTTTGACTTCTGATATTTTTTAGGGTGCTTTAGATATTTATGGAAATGCTAACCAATTCCCATGATTTGTATTTGATAGGTATGCCCTTAATTAGTATGCATCACTTTTGGATCAGGTGTGCGTCTAGCCATTAGTGTTATTTTTAGCTTCTACTTCATGTGTGTTTGTATATGCCTTTCTATTTTACTCCAGAAACTGTAGACATATTTAAAAATACTTTTACTTCATGTGCGTTTATGTATGCAATTGTCTTTATATGTGACGTTATGTGGCATATTATATGTTGTTTTTTTAAGTGTTTTTTCCTACTCTTTGTGTTGTCTTATGTGTTATGTGATATATGTTTTTTATATGTTATAGTTTTAAAATATTTGAATATACTGTTAGTTCATGCATATTGGTGTATGTCTTTTTGTCTTTTTTGTTTGTTATTTGTTATGTTTTATATGCTAATTTTATCTTAAAATTAGTATATAACATATAACAAATAACAAACAAAAAAAACAAGAAGACATACACCAAGATGCACGAACTAACAGTTCTTTGAATCAAGAGTCATAATAGGAGTGGTGTTTCTATTCCATGTGCTACGAGTAAAGTTTACATCCGCTCCAACCCTCTCAACCCCACTTTATAAATAAATAATTATTGTGTTTGGCATTGTTATATTTATTAGTTTTTACGAAATCATTTTAAACTTGAAAAAAAAAACTTTTCCAGAACCAACGTTTTATACGGTAGAAATATGACAGTTTTATAATCATTTTTTAGAAAGAAATATAAGTAAAAATCAGTATGTATACACTCGGAGACTTGGAGCTTATTTCCTAAGTGACAAATGGAGTTGTAAAATGTCTTTAGCCCTGTTTTAAAGATCAAAGTTTAAATTCTTTAAGCGACATGTAACGTCGTGAAGTAAGAGTCGTTTTAACTTTTAAAACTAAAATAAGTAATAATAATAAAAAAATAAATAAAATTAGAATAAACCTTATTTATAAGTTGATGTTGACTTATTATTATTCCACGCAATTACATCCCCACTTCATTCTATCTTCCTTTACGCGTACTGCACACACACATAACATATACCAAACCCTCACCTCCAAACTCACCACCGATCTGAATTCTGAAACATGTATTCCGACAACAAACCACCGGCGACCCACAACACCGGCCAACCTCCGTCACAGAGTCACATGGGTCACAACCAAGACACCTCACAAGACCACCGTGGGTTCCATCAAACCACCATGATCGTTGGCAACAACACCAAAGCTCCATCATTAACGAATATGGATAATCGCCAAGGGAACTCGTATAATCAACACATGACCATAAACCGTCAGTTAGGTGGTGGCTCTTATGTTTCGGGCTCCGGTGGTCGACCGCTGTCTGTGGGTGATATGGTGAAGGGAGGTGTTTCTGAGACTTCTGGTGGTGTGGATCATGCGTATTATAAAGATGATAAAGCGCCGAATTTGAGCGATATGGGCCGAAGAGGGGCGTCGGAGACTGGGGCGTCGGAGATGATTGTGGTTGATGATCCTGATGCACAGGAGTTGGTGGGGATCAGTTTGGTTGGGAAGAATTTCAGGAAGTTTTATCCTAATGCTTACTATAAGGGTGATGATGATGATGATGATAATTAGAAGTGATGATTTGTTGGAAGTATGAATTGTGTGTGTTGTAGAATTGGACATTATGGGTTGAATAAACATGTTTGAATGTGTAGATCAGTAGATGGAATTGTTTATGATTGCTATTAGTTGTCAATGAGTTGTTTTGATTTTGTTAGTTTGTTGTTGTTGATGAATGGGTGGAAGTGAATAGTAGGAAAGAGGATTTGGGAAAGGAAATAAAGGTAGTAGATAAATGACAACACATGTGAATAAGAATTTGTTCTTTTGCTTTCATTATTGTCTGACTAATTTTTTTTTTCGTAGTATCAAGGACAACGACCTATATTGATCTTTGACTGGACAAACATTATGGTTTAACATACATTGCTAGCGGGTTGGATAAAGGTTCAAAGTATGTTTTCGGATGTGATGAGAGTGGTGAGTGGTTGGGTTAGGTTTTAATTGTCTGGAATAATTCTTTTACCTAATTACCAAAAACATATAGTGTTACCGTAAAGCATAATTACAAGTTGATTGGGTTACTCCGAGACAAATATGAAGTCTGACTAGTCCATACGCAGTTGGGAGTTTCGTATTTTTCAACGAGTAGTTATTAACTTAGTAAAGATAAGAAATATGTGTGGGTGTATCCGCTCAGATATAAATCAGAAACATTCACACATTTCACAAAATTTCACAAATTGATTCACACACAATTCAACAAAACTATCAAAATATTCCAATGTGATCTCGGGGGGAGTTCAATAACAATAACTTTAAAGAAATTGTTTCCCAAAACGGTCTTATTTTTCATTTTTCGTGTCCTCACACTTCCAACAAAATGACCGCTCGGAACAAATGATCCGTCGTATTAATGATATCATTCGAGCACTACTTTTTCATGCCCACGCCCCCTCCCCCCCCCCCACGTTGTGGGTTGAAGCACTACATACAACAACCTACCTACATAACATACTTCCAACCAAACGTCTACACTACCAAACTCTGGCATTTGCGCTCTATGCGCATCAGCCAACGTACGATCATCTTCGTGTGTTCGGTTGTGCGTGTTATCCCAACCTGTCCCCTGCCCAATCTCACAAACTCTCACCTCTCTCTACCCGTTGCATATTTTTGGGCTATCCATCTGATTTTCGTGGGTACCGATGCTATGATCCTACCATAAGTGAAGTTGTAAGGCCCACCTTTCTCAGGGAAGCCTCACAGTTGGTCATTCACAGCAAAACATCGATTTAAAACAGTCATTTGCTCATATGTGTATAAATATATATTGCAGCGGAAAATACTGTAAATTTCAATCCATTACAAATGAAATATAAACATTGTCTTTAATTCTTAAAATCTATTTAAAGTCCTCTTAATCTTTTCTTCATCAGGGATGCCAGTCTTCTAGTGCCAAGAAGCTTCAGTCCCATGCCTCTATTCCGTAGCTCTAACTCTTACCTGTCAACTGATATACATACAAAAGTCAGCTTCGCTGAGTGAATTCTAGGTTTACTTTGCTAAATAACTTTCGTAAGAGATATTAGCTTCATCAGTTAAAAATAGTTCTCATCTATCAAGCATCAATACATACAGGCTATCACTTTATCGATACTTTATCATTTCTTTTCATTTCTCGTTATTTATTACTCTTCTTTATCCGTCAATTCTCTGTCACTATCGGTGCCTAGGCTCGCCTAGGACTTTACCTACACGCCAATTAAGGGCTTACAGTCGTACTCGATCGGGCCATTATTGTCATGCCAGTTTAGGACTTACTGACCTGCCTGTTCGAGCATACTTTATCACTTTATCACTGGTGAGGGTACAACGAATGCAACCCTCCTTTATCAATTGCTTGCAAGGCTTTACTTTATCACTTTATCAAGGTACATGTTATGGGCCTCATAACCTTTCTTTATGTTTCACTGTCATGTTTAAGTTATACATAATATAACAAACACAATACATAATAAGAAGCAATCTCTTAGTCTAAGCATTCACATTTCATCAATCATGAGAGATGTACCAGATAACTGACCCTCCGCGGGACAGCGGGGGTTCGGGGGCGGCAGCCCCTGATAGCGGGGTTCTAGGGGCGGCAGCCCCTAGTGGGGTCCAAGGGGCAACGCCCCTGGCTGGGGCCGGGCTGCCAGGTCAGCGCGCCCGAAAATTATTTTGAACTATTTAAAGGGCACATTTTTCTTTAGGAAAATTTGCTTTCTTAATAAAAGGGTCTTAAAGACCGTCATCATAAAAGTATGTAATTTAGTATGCATATCACCCCAAAACATTGAAAACGGGTAAAGGAGAGTAATAAATAACGAGAAATGAAAAGAAATGATAAAGTATCGATAAAGTGATAGCCTGTATGTATTGATGCTTGATAGATGAGAACTATTTTTAGCTGATGAAGCTAATATCTCTTACGAAAGTTATTTAGCAAAGTAAACCTAGAATTCACTCAGCGAAGCTGACTTTTGTATGTATATCAGTTGACAGGTAAGAGTTAGAGCTACGGAATAGAGGCATGGGACTGAAGCTTCTTGGCACTAGAAGACTGGCATCCCTGATGAAGAAAAGATTAAGAGGACTTTAAATAGATTTTAAGAATTAAAGACAATGTTTATATTTCATTTGTAATGGATTGAAATTTACAGTATTTTCCGCTGCAATATATATTTATACACATATGAGCAAATGACTGTTTTAAATCGATGTTTTGCTGTGAATAACCAACTGTGAGGCTTCCCTGAGAAAGGTGGGCCTTACAAGTTGGTATCAGAGCCAATGTTTAAGGGATTTGGGAAAACCATTTTATAAATCTAAACTTAAACAGATAATGGGACCAAGTGTCAAGGATGCCAGTCCAAGAAGCTCCATGCCCAGAGGTAACAAATATGCTATAGGTATTATTCTAGTGGATAGTGCCTTCTTATTTAAGTTAGAGCCGAGGTAGAGTATGATAATGTTATCTGTGATGCCTATCTGAATTTATGTGACTTATACGTGCATAGACTAGGTATAGTAGGTTCTGGTGTTGGTGTGGTTCAGGATAGGAAAGTTTATGGCACGGGAAGTTCTGTAAGTAGTTAATCACAACTGGCCACTGTTATTAAAAATTTACAAAACTTGTCGTGAACTGAACTTGCCTTGAAAGACCATATTAACATTCTGAATCTTATAGGAAGTAGAACGAATGGCACCTAAGAAAGAAGTTCCAACCATGGTCACCCGGAGAAGCACTAGGGGAAGGCCCCCGACTAAGGCAAAGGAAACTGCAAGTGCAACTGTGAAGCCAACAAAAAGGTCAAGCAGAAAGCCGGTTGAGGAACCGATTAAGGAGGAGGAGGTTGAGTTAGGAACGGGAGCCGAGGGGTCTACCCCTGATCAGGCCAAACTGAAAGAGACAGTAAAGGAAGCTATTGCCCAAGAGGTGCATCAGGTCCTGTCTGGAGTGATGCCCGCTCTGCTTGCGAAATTTGTGGAGCAGGTTAAGGGCGACAGTAAGAAGAGTACGGCTTCAGAAAAAGTTGATAAGAAAGGGGCAGTCAAGACTGAGGAGTTGAGCGACGAGGGAGATCGTCTTGGTAACCATGATGGCCCTGAAGTGGAAGAGAGGGCGAAGGGGTGCAGCTACGGGGATTTTCAGAGGTGTAAGCCCCCAACGTTTGATGGTACTGGTAACGCTGCCACTGCTCAGCGTTGGATTAGGGAAATGGAGGCCGTACTGAAGATCAGTGAGTGCCGTGAAAACCAAAAGGTGAAGTTTGCTTCCCATTCCCTTTTGGATCCAGCACTGTGTTGGTAGGATAACATTGCTGAGTCTTACGGAGAGGAGGCCATTGAGAGGATGAAATGGCCGGAGATGAAGAGGTTGGTGATAGAGGAGTACTGCCCGGAAAGAGAGCTTGACAAGGTCGAGCAAGAGTTTGTGAGTTTGGAGGCTGGAAATATGACTCACCAGGAGTACACTACAAAATTCAATGAAATGGCACGTTTGGTGCCTGATTTGGTAACTCCTGAAGCCAAAAGGATCAAGAGGTACATACAAGGGTTGCCTCTAGACATTCGTAGGGACATGGTCACTGCTCGACCTAGTACTTTTAGGTCAGCAGTGGACCTCAGTGGAAGGTTGTACGATCATCGTAGGCCGGTGACAGTGGGTGAAACAAAGAAAGTTTGGAACACTAATGGGAAGAGGTATGGAAGTGGTAACTACCAACCGGGAAACAAGAAAACGCGAGTAGATGCAAAACAAGCGATCGTGAAGGGGGTAGAAGAAATTAAGGAATGTGGGAAGTGCGGGAGGAGGCATCCTGGAGAATGCCGGATGGGTAGCCCTGGGTGCTACCGGTGTGGGAAGACTGGTCACTTGGCGAGAGAGTGCCCGAAAGTGGATAAGTGCTTCAACTGCCACGAGTCGGGGCACCGCAGCAATGATTGCAAGAAAGCTAAGGCGGGAGGCTCGGGAACTAGCGGGGAGGATGACAAAGGGCATGATGGAAAGCCCAAGGTCAAGGCAAGGGCTTTCACCATGAACAAGAAGGAAGCAAGGAAGGACCCGGACGTAGTGTCAGGTACGTTCCTTGTCAATGATGTTTGCGCCTCCATATTATTTGATAGTGGTGCCAGTAAGAGTTTTGTATCTGTATCCTTCTGTGCTACACTAGATGCTCAAACTAAGAAAATAGATGATGCCTTCGAAGTAGAAACGGCCGATGGTAAGTCCATTAGAATAGCCCGAGTGATAGAGGATTGCCACATTAAACTAGGAGATCATTACTTTCCCGCACAATTGTTTGCCATGCCCTTAGGAGGTTTTGACGTCGTACTAGGGATGGATTGGTTGGCTGCCCACGATGCTAACATAGTATGCCAGCAAAAGATGATCCGATTAACGGCCCCAGATGGTAGTCCGATTACGATCTACGGTGATAACGATTGCAAGGTTCCAAGGATCATTTCCGTGATCAAGGCGGAGAAATGTATGAGGCGAGGGTGCGGAGCTTATCTAGCGTGTGTCAAGGATGTTAAAGATAAAGCGAAAGTATTGTCCGATGTACCAGTGGTGCGGGACTTTCCTGAAGTATTCCCGGAGGATCTGCCCGGAATACCACCGGATAGAGAGATAGAGTTTCAGATTGACTTGCTGTCAGGAGCCCAACCCATTGCCAAAGCACCCTACCGCCTAGCTCCCTCCGAGATGAAGGAACTCATGTCACAACTGCAAGAACTCCTTGACAAAGGGTTCATTAGGCCCAGCATTTCTCCATGGGGTGCTCCCGTGCTATTTGTGAAGAAGAAGGATGGCAGCATGAGGATGTGTATAGATTACAGGGAGTTGAATAAGCTGACCGTGAAGAATCGGTACCCTCTACCCCGGATAGATGATCTGTTTGATCAATTGCAAGGGGCAAGCTGGTTCTCCCGAATAGATCTCCGATCCGGATATCATCAACTGAAGGTAAGGGAGCAAGATATCCTAAAGACGGCCTTCCGAACACGCTATGGCCACTATGAGTTCCTGGTTATGTCTTTCGGGCTAACCAATGCTCCTGCGGCCTTCATGGACTTAATGAATCGCGTGTGCCGCCCGATGCTGGACAGGTCGGTGATAGTATTCATTGACGATATCCTGATATACTCAAAGAACGAAGGAGATAACGCTTGTCATATCAAGGAGGTGTTAGAAACTTTACGAAGGGAGAAACTGTATGCGAAGTTCTCTAAATGTGCCTTCTGGCTACGGGAGGTACAGTTTTTAGGGCACGTTATAAATTCCGAGGGAGTAATGGTTGATCCAGCGAAAGTTGAAGCAGTTACGCAATGGAATTCCCCGAGGACGCCATCTGAAATCCGTAGTTTCTTGGGATTGGCTGGTTATTATAGAAGGTTCATCAAAGATTTCTCGAAGATAGCTTCCCCATTAACAAGGTTAACGAGGAAGAACGTGGTGTTCGACTGGGGAAAGGAACAGGAAGATGCGTTCCAGGAATTGAAGGATAGATTAACCAAAGCTCCTATACTAACCCTACCGGAGGGAGATGAAGACCTAACGGTATACTCCGATGCTTCTTACTGCGGGTTAGGCTGTGTATTGATGCAAAGAGGGAAGGTTATAGCTTACGCATCCAGACAGTTAAAGGACACAGAGGTTAACTATCCGTTCACGATTTGGAACTTGCCGCAGTAGTGTTCGCATTGAAGATCTGGAGACACTATTTGTATGGAACTAAGTGCGCCATATTTACCGACCACAAAAGTCTGAAATATTTCTTTGAGCAGAAGGACCTAAATATGAGACAAAGGCGGTGGTTGGAGTTGATAAAGGATTACGACTGTTAAATCCATTATCACCCGGGTAAGGCGAACGTGGTAGCCGATGCCCTGAGCCGAAAGGAAGGATATGAACCGATCCGGGTGAAGGCGTGCCAACTAGTAGTGACCCCAGATGTTATGAGGATGATAAGCAAAGCTCAAATAGACGCTTTAAAAGAGCAGCAAATCAATAAGGAAAGGATGGTGGGAAAATTAGATGAATTGGTAGAGAACACCTTGGGTGTTAAGACCTTCCATGGCAGGATATGGGTTCCGAAGCATGGTGACTTGCGGGAAAAGATTATGGACGAAGCGCATAAGACCCGCTACTCAATTCACCCAGGTGCGAATAAGATGTACCACGATTTGAAGAAAGATTATTGGTGGCCCGGGATGAAGAGAGATGTGGTTACGTATGTAAATAAATGTCTCACGTGCCTACAGGTGAAGGCTGAGCACCAAAGACCTTATGGTTATGTTCAGCCATTAGAAGTACCAGAATGGAAGTGGGAACATGTTACCATGGACTTCATCACCAAGCTACCCCGCACGGCAAAAGGCCACGACGCGATATGGGTGATAGTTGACAGACTAACTAAGAGTGCGCATTTCCTTCCAATCAAGGAAGCAATTAGTTCAGAAAAGCTTGCTGAACTGTTTATCCGAGAAATCGTGGCGCGACATGGTATGCCCGTATCGATTGTTTCAGATAGAGATACGCGGTTCACCTCGAAGTTTTGGAAAAGGTTCAATGAAGAAATGGGCGCGAGGTTGCATGTTAGTACCGCATACCACCCACAGACCGATGGGCAATCGGAAAGAACGATCCAGACACTAGAAGATATGCTTCGGGCATGCGTCATCGAATTTGGCGGTAATTGGGATGATCATCTGCCACTAGCAGAGTTCCCCTATAACAACAGCTACCACGCCAGTATTAAGATGCCCCCATATGAGTTATTGTACGGTCGACGGTGCAGAACTCCTATTTGTTGGGGTGATATCGGACAGAAGGAGCTAGGAAGCCTAGAGGTTGTGGAAGCCACAACGGAAAAGCTGGAGAAAATCAAGGAGTATATGAAGGCTGCAAAGGATAGACAAAAGTCATACGCCGATAGAAGGAGGAGACCAATAGAATTTAGCGTGGGTGACATGGTAATGTTAAAAGTGTCGCCATGGAAGGGGATTATCCGATTTAGAAAGAGGGGAAACTGAGTCCCAGGTTTATTGGACCATTTAAGGTACTAGCACGAGTTGGGGATGTAGCCTA
This sequence comes from Flaveria linearis, assembly GCA_024085815.1. NCBI lineage: Eukaryota > Viridiplantae > Streptophyta > Magnoliopsida > Asterales > Asteraceae > Flaveria > Flaveria linearis. The sequence continues at coordinate 33,460,885 of CM044016.1, read as the reverse complement.
CAGGCTAGACCTTCCAGAAGAATTAAGTGGGATTCACCCTACCTTTCATGTGTCGCACTTGAGGAAATGTTTAGCACCGGATGAGGTAGTCGTGCCTCTAGATGACATCGAAGTGGACGAGAAACTGAACTATGTAGAACAACCAGTGGCTATACTGGATCGGAAGGAGAAACAATTGAGAAATAAAGTAGTCAAGCAAGTTAAGGTGCAATGGAAACACCGAAAAGGGTCGGATGCCACTTGGGAATCCGAGGAGGAAATGAGACGCCAATACCCCGATCTGTTTAATGACGAGTCAGGTTTCGAGGAAGAAACCTAAATAAGGGGGGGGAGACTTGTAACGCCCCGAAATTTCCCGAAACAAGCCACTTAATAATAATGGGCTTTTAAGGGTTAATTTAAGAAATAAAGGGGTAAATTAGTGGGCTATGGATAAAATTAGTCTTAATGGCTAGGCTTAATGGGTTTAAGGGCCCTAATCAGCCCTTAAACATGCATGAACAGCTCCATCTTCACCATTTCAAACCCTAGCCACCAAATTCGTAGAGAGAGAAAGTAGAGAGAGAAAGTGAAGAAATTCAAGATTTGGAGCTTGAAGGTTGGAAGGATTGAAGTTCTGGTGTATTGGAGCATCAAAACACAAGGAAAGAGCAACAAAACAAGGTAAGAATCGACCTCTAAGGCCCTCTGTAGATCAAACCCGGATTCTAGGGTTTTAGGGTTTTGAAAAGTTTAAAGAAACACATAAAGGTCGAATTTTTACGTATGAAAACGTGTAAAAAGCTTAGATTTGGTTTCATGGAAGGTAAACTAAGGAATTGGACGTAAAAAGTTAAGATTTTGGGTTAAAAACGGGCTGGATCTGAGTTCCTGTTCATCCAGCGAAACTGGGCCCCGATCCAGCGAATTTAAGCATTTACCCAGCGAAACTGCACATTAGTTTAGCGAGACTAGGAGAAGTTCCAGCGAAACTACAGTTTCGCTAGGGCGAAACTATAGTTTCGCCGGTAATCTCGCTAAGACCCAGACTGACCTATAGACCTTGCGAGAATAGGGAATTCCAACGAAAGTTGGGCGCTCAAGGTAGCGAATCTGTCTAGCGAAACTAGCAGAAGTGCTGCCCAGCGAAACTGCAGGCGAAACTGGAGTTTCGCTGTAGCGAAACTATGGGCGAAACTATGAAGAAAATGACGTTTTTGCATGTTAACTTTCGTGCAGCTAGAGTATTCAGGCTATAGCCTAAGTGACTTAGAATTTAAGCTACTTGGACAAGTTCAGGTGAGTTCTAGACCCCTCCTTTACCCGTTTTCAATGTTTTAGGGTGATATGCATACTAAATTACATACTTTTATGATGACGGTCTTTAAGACCCTTTTATTAAGAAAGCAAATTTTCCTAAAGAAAAATGTGCCCTTTAAATAGTTCAAAATAATTTTCGGGCGCGCTGACCTGGCAGCCCGGCCCTAGCCAGGGGCGTTGCCCCTTGGACCCCACTAGGGGCTGCCGCCCCTAGAACCCCGCTATCAGGGGCTGCCGCCCCCGAACCCCCGCTGTCCCGCGGAGGGTCAGTTATCTGGTACATCTCTCATGATTGATGAAATGTGAATGCTTAGACTAAGAGATTGCTTCTTATTATGTATTGTGTTGTGTTATATTATGTATAACTTAAACATGACAGTGAAACATAAAGAAAGGTTATGAGGCCCATAACATGTACCTTGATAAAGTGATAAAGTAAAGCCTTGCAAGCAATTGATAAAGGAGGGTTGCATTCGTTGTACCCTCACCAGTGATAAAGTGATAAAGTATGCTCGAACAGGCAGGTCAGTAAGTCCTAAACTGGCATGACAATAGTGGCCCGATCGAGTACGACTGTAAGCCCTTAATTGGCGTGTCGGTAAAGTCCTAGGCGAGCCTAGGCACCGATAGTGACAGAGAATTGATGGATAAAGAAGAGTAATAAATAACGAGAAATGAAAAGAAATGATAAAGTATCGATAAAGTGATAGCCTGTATGTATTGATGCTTGATAGATGAGAACTATTTTTAACTGATGAAGCTAATATCTCTTATGAAAGTTATTTAGCAAAGTAAACCTAGAATTCACTCAGCGAAGCTGACTTTTGTATGTATATCAGTTGACAGGTAAGAGTTAGAGCTACGGAATAGAGGCATGGGACTGAAGCTTCTTGGCACTAGAAGACTGGCATCCCTGATGAAGAAAAGATTAAGAGGACTTTAAATAGATTTTAAGAATTAAAGACAATGTTTATATTTCATTTGTAATGGATTGAAATTTACAGTATTTTCCGCTGCAATATATTTATACACATATGAGCAAATGACTGTTTTAAATCGATGTTTTGCTGTGAATGACCAACTGTGAGGCTTCCCTGAGAAAGGTGGCCTTACAGAAGTTCACTTATCTTGTCATGTTATCTTTAATGAAACCTCATTTCCATTCTCCAAACATTTACTACTCACCAACTACCAATTTCTTGATGATCTTACATCCATTACTCATCAATTCTTTACACCAAACTTCCCAACTTTTCATCAAACCCACCCACCACAGCACCACAATCGCCACCTCATTCACCCCAACCTACCACGCAAGTAAACACCAGTACCTCCATATCTACAGAACCCCGTTCCCACATCCCCTCCACTTCCCAAAACTGCAACAACCATCACCTTCTATAACCGCACTCGTCTCGGCCACACAACCACCAACCAACACCCACCGCTCTAAAACCGGCATTACTAAACCAAATCCTAAATACAATTTAGCTGCTACAACAAACTTTTTACTCATTCCCACCTCACATATTAAAGCATTATCAGACCCTAACTGGTTACGTGCCATGAACAATGAATTTAATGCATTGTAGGATAATAATACACGGGATTTGGTACCTCGTCCCGTAGATCAACCTGTAATTCAATCAATGTGGTTGTTTCGTCATAAATCTAATGCAGATGGGACATTGGAAAGGTACAAGGCATGACTATTGTGCAATGGTAAATCTTAAACCATGGGTATTGATTGTACAAAAACATTTAGTATGATGGTAAAACCAGTAACCATTCATACCGCCTTGTCATTAGCTATCTCTGGATCATGGCAAATTCATTAACTTGATATCAAAAATGCTTTTCTCAAAAGTAACCTCCATGAAAAGGTTTATATGCACCAACCACCCGGATTTGTAAATTGATAAGTACCCACTCATGTTTGTCGTTTGAAAAAGTCGCTATATGGGCTCAAGCAAGCACTAAGGGCTTGGTACACTAGATTTTCGAGGTTCATCACATCTGTTGAATTCAAGAGTAGCACTTGTGATACATCGCTATTTATATATCAAAATAGCAACCAACTGGCTTATCTCTTTCTCTATGTCGATGACATTGTCCATACGGCCAATGATCCAACTCTCCTCAATAGAGTTATCACAAATCTGTAAACTGAATTTGCCATGACTAATATGGGATTCCTGCATCATTTCCTCGATATCATGGTTACGAGAGATCACAATTCATTGTTCCTCGCTCAATCCCAGTATGCTAAAGACATCTTACACCAAGCAAATATGACCGCGTGCAAACCATGTCATACCCCTGTTGACACTAAGACCAAACTTAGTGCTATTGAGGGGGAACTTTACCAGACGATACGACCTACCGTAGCTTAGCCGGAGCGTTGCAATATCTTACCATCACTAGACCAGACATCACCTATGTTGTACAGTAATTATGTCTCTTCATGCATGCCCCACGGGAACCTCACTTGGCTTTCTTGAAAAGAGTTTTGAGATACATTCATGGTATAATTTACCTTGGTCTCCGTTTAATTGTGTCCCGCAATCATTCCTTAATGACTTACTCGGACACAAATTGGGGGGATGTCCCAATACACGACGATCCACATTAGGTTACTACATTTTTTATGTGATAATCTCATCTCATGGTCCTCCAAACGACAGCCTACTATATCCCGCTCAAGCGCTGAAGCTGAGTATAGGGGTGTAGCAAATGCCGTAACCGAAGCCACCTGGATCTGTAACCTCTTAATTGAGCTACGGGTTCCAGTTTGTAAGGCAACGGTAGTTTACTGTGACAACATTTCTGTTGTTATCTATCCGAGAATCTAGCTCAACATCAGCGCACAAAGCATGTTGAGATGGACATTCTTGTTCGAGAGAAGGTAGAAATTGGGCATATCATAGTCTTACATGTTCCCTCTTCAATACAATATGTAGATATTTTCACCAAATGTCTACCTCGTCATTTACTCGAGTCCTTCAGATCCAATTTGAACATTTCTCCATACATACGTTCACACTGAGAGGGAATATTAGCGGACTAGATTCGTATTGATTTGTTTTGTGATTTATAATAATTTACTACTTTCTAGGAATAGAGGTTAGATGGCTTATTATGTAAACAACTATTGTATTCTCTCGGTGGCATAGAAAATTATTTACAACGTTTTCACATTCTATCACATGGAGCAACAATAATTATTGTGGATGTCGAAGAGAAATTTGATCATATAACATCTAACGACCTATCAAGCAGTTCTGGTAGAAATGCTACTTATGTTAGCAGAGAGGGCTTTAGCAAAGGAAACATAGGATGTGCTCTAAACTAGGCTCATATATGGGTTATGAACAGGTCAAATAAGTGATAGTCAGGTCAAATAAGTGATAGTCTAAACCTTGAGAAGTGATTTGGAGGAGTCTAGGAAAGGACATCACATAAATACATAAGTTTGCTCATGGCAACTCCCTGTCGCAAAGGACGTCACATAAATACATAATTTTGCTCATGGCAACTCCCTGTCGTAACGCACGACTTTCTAGATATAATACTATATAGCAAACCTTGGCTCACTAGTTTAATATAAAATAATTTGTGAGGTTTTTATCATATCTTTGCACATATTTTCAACATTTTTGAAAAAAAAGCCCATTACCTCTCAACCTTGTGACATGTGGTGTGTTCTGGTTACGTCTCACACTTCTAAGGAGTTTTTCTCTTTTAATATAATATTTGTACTAAAAAGAACATCTATACATATATTCACTCACATAAATATATATGTATACGTATAGAAGTTCTTTTCGATATAAATATTATGATGAGAATTGTAAGATTTGCAATAGACATTGGGTGTTTTTTTATAGCAATAAGATTTTATTGATAAAAACTATAATTATTGAGGAGGTAGATAAATCGAGCACCAAAAAAACTAAACCTTGAATTCTGGAAACTGGTTACCTCATACCAAATACCCAAAATGCTTCTAGAGATTGTAACATGGATTTACTTGAACCCATAAAAAGCCAATAGTCTTGATCTCCTCGGGCATCTTTAAGACGAACACCATTTGTTTTAGAAAACACCATGTCATTACGAGTTTTCATAGATACTAACACAACAATAGTATTACATATTACACATTTTTTGTTATGTGTAAAACATAAGGCAGTGGTATAACCACATACCCCATTGTGTTTTCTCTCTCTCTCTCTCTTACATTTTTCATTATTTAGATTTGATTAAATTTTAGGTTTCGCCCTTAAATAAGAAAATAACAAAAATCAACATTTATAATTAAATTTTATAATTTTACGTCATTTCTTTTGACGGGCATTAATAAAGTTTGTTAAGTCAGGTTATATACTTTGCATGCGAGGGTGGATTAGTTTTTTTTGACCGTACGAATAAAAATAGAATAAAGTAAATAACACTTTATGTCATTTATGATTGTATCAAATTTTAAGTTGTGTCCTTAAACTAAAAAATAACAAAAATCATCCTTTACAATTAAAATTTGTAACATTTCACGTCACTTTCTCTAACGAACGTTAATTTTGTCTGTTAAATGATGACATGTACCTTGCAAGTGAGTCTAGATTGTTATTTTTGTTCCTATTAATAAAAAACAGAATACAGTAAATTATATTTTTCATATTTTAGGTTTGTATTAAATTTCAGGTTTTGTCCTTAAAACTAAATAAATAACCAAAATCATCCTTTATTATTTGTAACATTGCATCATTTCCTTTAACGAACATTAATTTGTTTCTTGAGTCACGTCATGTGCCCTGCATGTGAGGCTAAATTCGTATTTTTGCTCCTATTAATAAAAATCAAAGTAAAGTAAAGTGCATTTTTCATCCTTTAGGTTTGTATTAAATTTCATGTTTCCTCCTTAAATTAAGGAACTAACAAAAATCATTCTTAATAATAAAAATTTGTAACGGTTTACGTCATTTCCTTTTACGAACGTTAATATTTTTCATTAAGTCAGTTCATGTGCCTTGCATATGAGAGTAAATTGGTATTTTAGCCTTTCTTAATAAAAAATAGAACATTAACGTGATTAAAGATAAAAGGTGAGGACCCTTTTAAAAGAATGAAGAACTTTAAAAAAAAGAGAGCAATCCTTTACATATATGTAACTACAAACGTCTAAGGTAGTTGGTAGGCCTTGAATCGGTCCCATGGTTGGCCCTATGGGAATCCATGCCCCGGGGGTACCTACCGCTTTCGATTCAAACTCGATCTTATGAAGTTGGAAATTCAAATAGATAAAGTGTTCCATGAGGAATCAAGTAGTATATGATGTCCTACTTGCAACTTTAGGATTGCTTTTTCTAAACCCAGAAAGAAAGCATCGCCACTAGGACTAATTACGAATATAATACTATTTTAGTTTCTATTGATACTGCTTTAGAAGATGTACACCTCTTTTTTATTTAGTACTCGAGAAATATGGAACTACTTTTGATTATTGTCGTCGCTTTTACTTTAGCTCCTTCTCTTTTCGATGAAGCTCTTTTTGTTCATTCTGAGAGTTTTTATGAAAGCAGCTAAAGACACACATTTCAGAGTCAATAACTTCAACATATTGTATATCGAAGATGGGAGAGGCAACCATCAGACTGGTTTATCTAACCTTCTAGTTCCGGGGGTAACCCATTACACCTCCTTCTTGATTCCCATGCGGGGGTTAACAACCGATGAAACCTAACCCAATGTCGATAGTGAAAATCTCTATCTATATAGGTAGTAAAGTCTCTAATAGTAGTTTGTTATTTAAGGGCTTCCATTACTTGTTTCAATTGCATTGATTTATCCTTTCTAGCCTCAGACTTGTACCTAATCTTCTAAAGATCAAACGTGAGACAAGTCAAAGAACCCCTCTTTTATAGTACACTTCTTGCTGAATACTTTTTTTTACTTTCAGTTACATATATTGTAACACCCGGAAATTTTGACAAAATAAAAGAAAGAAAAGAAATAAGAAAAAGGAAAGAAAAGTATTTTGTAAGAAAAGAAAAGAGGACAAAGTGGGAGGGGGCTTAGTGCAAATTTGTACAAAGTCAAATATTATAATATATTATGGGTATGGTCGCCCATATATATACAAACTCATCTGCATTTGTTGACAAAAGAGAAGAAGAATAAAAGAAGATTTGTTTCGGTTCTAGAGAGAGAAAGAGGCTGTTCTTTACCAAGGTAAGCATTTGTTGCAAAATTGGCTCGGTTTTGTTTGTGTTTCGACTAAGGAACCGAGAATGTGAATCCAAGGACCGCAAACAGGAATTATCACTACTATAATGGAATCAAGTTAATGATTGTGAAATCATCATTAATCATTGCTTAATTGTTTTAATTTAAAGATTTAATATTAAAACTAATGCTTGTTATAACAAACACAACTATGTATATGCAATAAATAAGCAAACAAGAATTGATTCAAATGTATTTTATTAAAATTGAATAATAATTATAAAATAATGATTTATGAATGCTATGAACAAATCTGTTTCGATCGTATTGTTGTTGATGTATTGATGTGACGGCGGCTAGGGTTTGATTGTGTGATGTGATGTGTTTTTGCCGTAATAATGCTCTTGTGTTTTATCCATGATATGAAACCTAGGACTCATATTTATAGATAATTATGAGTCTGTTAAGGAAACACCTTGTTGGGTCATGATAAGGCTGGTGCAACCAAAACCAATTCATATAGTCATCTTGGTGCTACATTCAAAGGCTTCTGAAGTCAAGCATGAGATCTTCCGAGAGTCTAAAGAACAACAGCTGAAGACAACAGCTGAAGTCAACAGCTGAAGACAACAGCTGAAGTCAACAGCTGAAGACAACAGCTGAAGTCAACAGCTGAAGACAACAGCTGAAGTCAACAGCTGATGACAACAGCTGAAGTCAACAGCTGAAAGCTTCCGAAGACAAAGTCTGAAGACTTCCGAAGACAAAGTCTGAAAGCTTTAGAAGACAAAGTCTGATGAAAGAGCTGAAGACAAAGTCTGAAAGCTTCCGAAGACAAAGTCTGATGAAAGAGCTGAAGACAAAGTCTGAAGACTTCCGAAGACAAAGTCTGAAGACTTCCAAAGACAAAGTCTGAAGACTTCCGAAGACAAAGTCTGAAGAAAGAGCTGAAGACAAAGTCTGCTTCCGAAGACAAAGAAGACTCCAAGACTCAGAAGAAGCAGTCTTCCGAAGTATAAGTGGCTTCGGAAGAAGTTATTCTTCCGAAGCATTCTTATCCTTCGGAAAGACATTGCTATGTCCAGTAGATATAAGTATGGTCCCTGACAGTCCGCTGCAGACCTCTGATACAGCATGGCATCTTCCTAAAGAGCCATGTTATTGACCATACTTTATTATACTGTTCACCTTTTTATGATAGTACATGTTACCAACTTTGGTTGGTGACAAAAGGTAAGTCAGGGACATGTCTTAACTACCAACTCTCTGGCAAAATGTCTGAAGGACCTCACCTAGAGTCTTGTAGTATAGATGTTTGGTTAGAGGTTTCCAGCTGGTATCAAAGTATATCCGGCTGTAGGTAGTATTATATATATCTTCTCCTTGTAACTCATTAGATAAGCGATTTGAGTCTAAGAGTCTTGTAATCCTTTGAGTTGAGAAGCAATATATAAAAGTACTTTGAAAATTTACATTCTGTGTTTATTTCCTGCTTGTTACTTGTTATATTGTGATCAACTCTTCATAGACTCTTGTTGAGCGTTGTTCAAAGGTGAGTTTGAGAGAAAAACCTTCTGTTGAGTGACCAACACAAACGATCCTGCAATTGGTATCAGAGCGCCAGGCTCTTGATTGTGAGATCTTACCATCCAAATCAAACAGTTTTTCACTCCTCACTACACACCACTCACTCAAATAGCCGCTATCTCCAAGGCTGATATGGAAACCGGTACCATGACCAAGTCCCCACTGATCACCCCTGAAGACTTTGACACATGGTGCATTAGAATGGAAGGCTTCATCAAGTGTCAAGATTCAAGAATGTGGGACTCCATTGTCAATGGTCCTTTCGTACCAAGCACTACTTCTGCCACTGGTAATCGCATCATTCCAAAAGATGTTGATGATTACTCAGAAGAAGATAGGAAGAGAATAGAGCTAGATCAAAGGGCTATGACTTCTCTCCAAACTGCTCTCCCCAATTCCGTCTACAGAGGCTTCAAGAAGTGCAAGATAGCCAAAGATTTATGGGAAGCATTGAAGCTTATGTATGAAGGATCTAAGGAAACCCAAGAGAATAAGAAGGATCTCTTGAAGCAGCAGTTTGAGAACTTTACTTTCAAGGCTGGTGAGACCTTGACTCAATAATATTTCAAGTATGTTTAGATAGTAGATACTCTGGTGGATATTGGAGTAGCTCTTGAGAATAGATACATAATTAGGAAGTTCATGTCTTCCCTTCTTAAACTATGGACACACTACTGTGTTGTAATCAAGAGAACTTCGAACCTTAAGACTCTTACTCTCACAGAGTTGTATGGTATCCTAAGTGCATTCCAGATGGAGATGAACATGCAGAACACCTCTGGTCACTCCAATAACCAACTGAGTTCAGCCCTTCAGGTGGTTGAAAGGGAAATCATAGAACCACAACATCAGTTGCTGTGTTACCCTGACAACTCACATAGTGGACCCTATATTACTCTACCTGAGACTCCAAAATCTCAAAAGGTTCAACACAACTCCTTTCAGGATAGTTGTGCCTTTGTCTCTGGAAGTGGACACTCTGGTGATTTTCAATACTGCTTTGATGATCTTGAGTGCTTCAGTCCAGATGATGTGGAGTATGTGGACATTGTCCAACAGATGGCTCTTTTAACTTACAGAGCGAAGAAGTTCTTCAAGAGAACTGGAAGGCAATTCCCTCAAAACCCAGCCAACAGCAAGTTTGGGTTTGATAAGAGCAAAGCAAAGAGTTACAACTGCAACCAACTAGGTCACTTTGCTAGGGAATGTAAGGCTCCCAAGAACAACCCGGGAACCCCGCAGGCCTCCACACATCCCACTGCTTCAAAGCATAAAGAGAAGTCAACTGAAACAGTTGCAGTAGCTCAAGAAGTTAACTGGAGCTTAATTGTACAGGATGTGACTCCCGCTCAAGCACTCATGGCCGGAAAAGATGATGATCAGGTATATGAACATCTTTGTACTGCTGCCTGTATTGCTAAAGTTAAACTCTATAAGGATTACATTTCGGAAATCAGATCTGAGGTTGAGTCTTTAAATGTGTTAAAATCTGATTTTAAAAGAGCTGAATCTAACTATCAAAAGAAAATTGAAGAGTTAAGATAAAAATGTGTCTCTTTTAAAATATGAAAAGACTAATTATAAGACTCAAATCAAAGATCTGATTTCTAAACTATCTAAAGTTCAAGCCCAGTTGGTCACTGCTGAGGCTCAGGCCAGGAAGCAAGCTATTGCTGAGCAAAACTTCCAAACTATTCTTGCATCATCCTCTCATTCCAAAATGTTTTATCAAAACAAAGAAGGGTTGGGAACCAATGAAATAGCTCCACCATACTCTTATGAGTCTATTAGACTACCTAGATGTGGTACTGAAGAGCAAGAGGTTCCAACTGCTGACCCTTCTCCATTGGAACCAGAGGAGGAGACAAAAATAATGGCCACCACAGGGGAGAAACAGGAGGATACACCCATCTCCACCTGTGAAGACCAAATCCTAACCACCAAGGCAAGAAGAAGCAGAGCTAAAGCTGCTAGAAGGACCGCCAAGAAGGTTGCAGAGTCTAAGCTTAAGATTGACCCTAAGCAAAAGGGTGTCTTCATTTCTGCCGGATTCCAAGTGGTAGGTACTTCTGATTCCGGAAAGGAGTGTAATACCAGCACTCCTGTCCTACCAAAGGATCAGAGGTTGAAAGGGAAAATTACTGATGAAGAGAAGAAATCCAAGAAACAGCAACCTGCAAGTTCCCAAAGGCTAGCATTGCATGCATAATGTGTGGTCTGCACAACCACATGGCTAAAGATTGTTACTACAATCCAGCAAGCACACATTATGCAAATAATGCTAGAAAAGAAGAAGTCAGAGAAGGTTTCTCAGTTGGACCATTTCAAACGGTCCAAATGATGAAGAAGGGAAAGTTGGTCTCGGAAGCCAAGTTGCTTTCGGAAGAAAGTACTTCTTCCGAAGGGAAAATGGCTTCGGAAGCCAAAGCTTCTAAGGTTCGGAAGAACAAGAAGGTTCCCTTGAAACCATCTCAGAAGAAGACTACTTCGGAAGAAAAGGTGGTGAAGGCTTTTTCCAAAAAGAAAGAAGCTTCGGAAGAAGACCATGCTGCAAAAGCTTCAACAAGCTCATCCTCAAAGATCAACCAAGGGATGGATTGGAAGATCAAGGAAGATGCTGCAGCCCAAACCTCTTCTTCAACGACCTCTATTGAACCCCAATGCATATCTTTTGGTTCAATTATGTCACTATCTTTGGAAGAGCCCAAGACCAGCAAGGCTTGGGCTTCCAAACAAAACTAACCATCTCATCTTATGTGCAGGGACATCCATTTGACAAGAACAACAATGTCTGGATTGTAGATAGTGGATGCTCCAGGCACATGACAGGGAACAGATCTCTCCTTTAACAATTCCAGAACTATGATGGAGGGCCTGTCCAATTTGGAGGTGAGGCCGGAGGATATATTTCTGGCAGAGGAAGTATATCCAATGGCAGAATACACATTAACAAAGTTCACTTTGTCAAACAGCTTGAACACAATCTATTAAGTGTTTCTCAATTCTGTGACCAAAAGCATCAAATGCTTTTCACAGAACATGAGTGCATTATTCTCAAACCAGGGATGACAATTCCTCCGGAATTGGTGCTTCTTAGATCTCCCACGAAAGGAGATATGTACAAGCTGAATATGAACAATGCTTCTCCTATGGGTGAAATATCATGCTTTCTTTCCAAAGCTGATAGTGATGAGTCAACACTATGGCATAAACGCATGTGTCATGTGAATTTTAAAACAATGAATAAATTAGCTACAAATAACTTGATACATGGTTTATCTAAAAAGGAATTTTTCTGCAAAGATAACTGTGTTGCATGCCTGAAAGGGAAACAACACAGATCATCTCATAAATCCAAATGTGTTAACTCTATCACTACTCCATTACACTTATTGCACATGGATCTCTTTGGTCCCACAAGTATAATGAGCATTGGAAGGAAATCATACTACCTTGTGATTGTTGATGATTTTACAAGATTTACATGGGTATTCTTTTTAAGAAGTAAAGATGAAACTGCTGAAACGTTAAAATCTTTATTCTTAAAATAGAAAATCAAATTGATCACAAGGTTAAGATCATTAGAAGTGATCAAAGGACTGAGTTTAAGAACTTTGTTCTTGACTCATTCTGTGACTCAAAAGTGATTGCCAGATAATATAGTGCTCCCAGAACTCCTCAACAAAATGGTGTTGCTGAGAGGAGGAATAGGACACTTATTGAGGCTGCTCGGACCATGTTAGCTGATTCAAAGCTGCCTCTAACATTCTGGGCAGAGGCAGTCAGCACTGCATGCTATGTGCAGAATAGGGTTCTTGTAGTTAAGCCCCATGGAAAAACCTCTTATGAGTTATGGAACAAGAGGCCACCGTTCATTGGCTTTCTAAGGTCCTTTGGCTGTAGGTGTACCATACTTAACACAAAGGACAACTTAGCAAAGTTTGCTGAGAAGTCGGATGATGCTATCTTTGTTGGATACTCTTCTAGCTCTAAAGCTTATAGAGTATACAACATTAAGAATCAACAATTTGAGAGGTCATCCAATATAGTTGTTAATGAGCACACTCCTTGTGTTAGGGGGAATGGACCTGATTATATCTTTGACTTAGAATTGTTTCCAAACTATTCTAAACAATCTTGTGAGAATGTTTTAGCTGGAACAGGTGCTCAAGGTGACGCTGATGCTGATGCAGATCAACTATTTGAGCTTCCCAGACCTCTTCCAAATTCTCCAAGAGCTGAAAGGCAACAAGCTTCAACCATTCATAGATCTGATAGTGTTACTATCTCCAGGAATAGTGAAGCTTCAACAAGTGAATCACTTGATCAACCTCAAAGTTCTTCAAGTAATCCATTACAACACCAGGTTGAGGGAAGAAGTATTATAAAGGAACAGGCAACTGTTAATACTACTTCACAACCAACCATTGATGATGTTTCTCAATCATTCAATCAGTCCTCATTGAATGACTTTGAAACAGCAGCTGGACAGAGTGATCCAGTTCCTGATCAGAATACGTCCAACCTAGACTTATCTCTGCAACTGGAAGTGATTCCTCGCCTTAGGATTCACAACACTCATCCAACTGAGAACATCATAGGGAATGTCTCTGAGGGTGTGAGAACAAGAGGGCAAACTCATCATGGGAATGTCTGCTTGTACTCATGCTTCTTGTCTCAGATAGAACCCAAGAAGGTGGAAGATGCCTTAAAGGATAGTAGTTGGGTTGAATCGATGCAGGAGGAGCTGCTTTAATTCACAAGACAAAAGGTCTGGAATCTATGCCCACTACCATCTGGTCAAGTACCCATAGGCACTAAATGGGTGTTCAGAAACAAGAAAGATGATAGAGGATTGATTATTAAGAACAAGGCAAGATTAGTAGTTCAAGGGTACACCCAGGAGGAAGGAATTGATTATACTGATGTCTTTGCACCTGTTGCAAGACTTAAGGCAGTTAGGATCTTCCTTGCTTATGTTGCATCCAAGAACTTCACAATCTACCAACTTGATGTCAAGTGTGCATTTCTATATGGGGATATAGATAGGGAAATCTATGTATGTCAACCTCCAGGATTTGAAGACCCACAGTACCCCAACTATATGTGCAAACTGGATAAAGCTCTATATGGGCTGCACCAAGCACCCAGGCTGTGGTATGAGACCTTGTCTTAGTTTCTCCTGAAGAATGGATACACTAGAGGTACCATTGACAAGACTCTCTTCATTAGGAAGTCTGGAGAAGACATTTTGCTTGTACAAGTCTATGTTGATGACATCATATTTGGTTCTTCAAATGACCAAATGTGCAAGGACTTTGAAAGCATTATGAAGCAGAAATTTGAGATGAGTTCCATGGGAAAAATGGAATTTTTCCTTGGAATTCAGGTGAAACAGATGAAGGAAGGGTTCTTCATAAGTCAATCTAAGTATGTCTCAGACATCTTAGACAGATTTGAAATGAAAGACTATAAACCAGCCAAGACACTCATACCCAGAAACCACAATCTTTGCCCTGACCTTGAGGGGGAGGATACTGATCAACATCAGTATAGAGCAATCATTGGTTCTCTGATGTATCTCACTGCTAGTAGACCAGATATCATGTTTGCCACATGCATTTGTGCAAGATATCAGGCTACTCCCAAGGTGTCTCACCTAGCTGCTGTTAAGAGAATCCTCAGATACCTCAAAGGAGCACCTAAACTATGTCTCTGGTATCCAAGAAATAGTGATTTCAATCTCTATGGATACTCTGATAGTGACTATGGTGGCTGCAACATTGACAAGAAATCAATATCAGGAGGATGTCAATTTCTTGGTGGAAGGATTATCTCATGGCAATGCAAGAAACAATCCTGTGTCTCTACATCAACTGCTGAAGCTGAATACATTGCTGCTGCTAGCTGCTGTGCTCAACTGCTATGGATTCAAAATCAGATGTTAGACTATGGATTCAACTTCATGACTACTCCTATCCATATTGACAACAATAGTGCTATCTCATAGTGACTATGGTGGCTGCAACATTGACAAGAAATCAACATCAGGAGGATGTCAATTTCTTGGTGGAAGGATTATCTCATGGGAATGCAAGAAACAATCCTGTGTCTCTACATCAACTGCTGAAGCTGAATACATTGCTGCTGCTAGCTGCTGTGCTCAACTGCTATGGATTCAAAATCAGATGTTAGACTATGGATTCAACTTCATGACTACTCCTATCCATATTGACAACAATAGTGCTATCTCCATTACTGAGAATCCGGTGAAGCACTCCAAGACAAAGCACATCGATATCAGGTATCATTTCATTAGAGATATTCATGAGAAACATCTGATCAAGTTAAACAAAGTTGACTCAAATGAACAATATGTTGATTTGTTCACAAAGGCATTTGATGAACAAAGATTTAAGTATCTCATATCAGCTATTGGGATGATAAATATTGATTAACTACCTCTTTTGAAAAAGGTTTTTAAATGTGTAATGTCTTGTGTCAATACAATTTAAGCCCTGTTATAAAAGATCTTTAAATTATTCTAAGTGTAAATTCCTTCCGAAGAGGAACTAACTCTCGGAAGATATTCTTGAATATCTTCCGAAGCCAAAATTCCTCAATGGAAATTGTCTTTTCGGAAGAGTTTTCGGTCTCGAAAGAAGCGATTGATTTTACACCAGATCTACTTCCGAACCTTATAAAACTCTCCATTCGGAAAGATAACTTTACCTTCGGAAGCAATACTTTGCTTCGGAAGAGAAAGTACCTTCAAAAGACCATTTTACCTTCGGAAGCAATGCCTTGCTTCGGAAGAGAAATTGACTTCGGAAGACAATTACCTTCGGAAATGTTTTACATTCGGAAGTAAAGGTTTTTATATGTAATGGATATCTTTTGGGCCCCACTCTGTAAAAACTAAAGATTTTGTCCATGATGGTCAGATTATTTAAAATTATCCTTGCCGCCACTATCATTTCTCCGCCGTAAACTACCATACCACCCACAGTAACCCCAAACAGTTACCCTATTACCGCCACTACCACAATTCACCCCCTTTTAAATAATCTTGACTGATCAATTTCATCTTCTTTTACCAATTTACTGCCCTAACTACTCCCTTCACTGTCAAACCTGCAATTTCACCCAAATTTCAAGCTTACCTTTTCTTCAATGGCGCTAAACCCTCAGCACAACCAAGTCGCATTACTTGATTCGTCAAGGGATGCCGACTTCACCCAAATCATCACCTTTCTTACCGAATCCACATACCTCACTGCACTTACAGTTAACCCCACCGTATAGTCCAACCATATGTCCGAATTCTGGAGCAACGGTCAAACTGTAGTTTTGAATGGGGTTCGAGTCCTGAGAACCCGCATTTGTGGCCAAGAGTTGGTCATCACTGAACAGCTCATCAGGGAGCATCTCGAGCTCCATGATGATGGGGCTCCTACTGAGTTCCCCAAAGAAGACTTGGAAGGCACCTATATCATCATGGGATATGGAGGGGATGTAAGCAGGTCTACCGTCTACAAGTTTAACTTCTCTTACCATTGGAAGTTCCTGCTGCACATTATCCTGCACTGCCTCTCCAACAAATCAGGGGGTTGGGATCAAATCCCATATGAACTAGGATGCCTAGTTCATGGGTTGGTGAGAGGTCTCCGATTCAACTACTCACGATTTGTGTTGACCAACCTTATCAGCAATCTGAGCAGGGATACATTCTTCATGTATCCCAGATTTATTCAACACATAATCAACTGTGAGCTGAAACCAAGCAAGCTTGTCTGCGCAGCTGCTCTTACCGTTCCACAAATGAGGCCTACCATCTTCAAAATACTGAAGAAGGTTTCCATCAACTTTACTGGAAGGTACACTCAATTACCTCCAGAGATGACTGAGCGCATAGCTCCTGGTGACATCCCTGTTATCCCCACAGGTGATGAACCCACACCAGCAACCTTCACCACAATGCCAAAACCTTCTTTACCCATCAAAGCTACATACCAGAGACGACCCAAACGAACCCTTGTTCAATCTACTCTGATTGAACAAGCTCCTTCAGTTCAAACCAAAAGGGCTAGAGTGGAATCACGGGCTCCCACTCAGTCCGAGGTCACACCATCCTTCACATTCGACCTCAATGTGGGTTTTGAGCCTCCTCAGTCTCAAACCCAAGAGCCCGAACCCCAAGCCTTAAGCCCACAGGGTGAGTCTCTACACTCCCCTGTGCAGCCTTCTAGGGACTGCCCCACCAAAGGCTCAATGTCTGTAGACATTGATCTAGGTCCCGGGTCAGTAGGTTTAACTTCCCTATCTTTCACTGACCTTTTACTCCGCACTGATGAAGAGATTACATCTCTCCATGGCCATGAATTTGATCTACAACACCCTCTGAAAGATCAACAGAGCCAAGAGAGATCCCTTGTCTCTAGCCCCCATCAGCAACCAATTACTGAGGTGAGTCCCACTGATGTGGAGGGGACTCATGTAGGCTCAGCTGCCACTACTCAGAGTCTCTCATTGAGCTCTCAGGACAGTGGTAACATCATTAGGACTGAGTCTATGGCAACTTTGCCCATTGACTTCTCTGAAAGAGATGACTTTGAGCAAAGGTATCCAGGGTGCCAAGAAGCCATATCTGGTGGTGAGACTGAGCATATTAGGTATGTTAACTCATCTCCCCATGATTCTTCGCATGAAGATGAGGGAAGTATACAACTCACACTTCAGTACTTGCTTTCTAAGGTCTCCAACCTGGAATCACAGGTGAGGATATTAGAATCAAGGACTGCCACTCAGCAACTTGAGATTAACACCCTCAAGGCTAAACTAGCTGAGAAACAGACGGAGAGGTCTGTTAGGCATGTACCTATTCAAGTCTCAATGACTTCTTCCTCTAGCTCATCTAGCTCTCAAGATGATGCTACCAAAAAGGAAGAGAAAGTTCAAAGACAAACATCTGAGGAACCACAGACCCAGTCCTTTACTTCCCAACTCATAACACTACCTGAGTCATCTCAATCATTTCTAGAGATTGACTTAAAGATGCTTCATGATCTCTACAGACTTTTCATAAAGTTTGTATTGAGATCCTCCTTAGAACAGCCCAGCCCTGACACCACACTTATTTATTTTGGGGCTGAGGAGCTTCAAAGACTGACTGCACCTTCTACCACTGTGAAAGAAGTTGGTCAACTTAAGGTCCACATGGAACCTGAGATTAACTTCAAAGGGAAAATGGGGACTGATGGCCCAGCAACTAAAACAGATGGGACAGAACTTGCAGCAGCCTCTTCTTTCGAAGCTCACGCTGAAACTTCCAAAGCTGACATTGAAGCCTCAGAAGAACAAGACAAGTCTTCCGAAGCAGAGATGCAAGCTGCGGAAGGTCTGTTCCAAATGTCCAAGGAACTGACCATCACAGATGTTATTGCTGAAATAGCATCTGAGGTGAGCAGGGAGGACATTTCTAATACACCTCCAACCCAAACACCAGCTGAACCTCTCTCTCAATCTGAACCCTCTATCCAAGAACCACCACAGTCCAGCTCTGCCAAAGACAAAAGCAAAAGGAAATTGACTGCGGAAGAGCTTCAGGAAGAGGAAAGAGTTGAAAAGCTTAAGAAGAATGGTAGGTTTCCTGCGGAGAAGCTGCTAGCTGCTAGTTCTAAGGCAGCTGCAGCTAATCAGGAGGAAATCAATAATAAGAGAAGGACAGCACTCATTGACCAACTCATCAGCCTAGGAGTTGCCAATGAGGAAGTACTCCTGCTACCATCAGAGGAGTTGGTGACTTTGGAGAGGTCAACCAGGCTTAGGCAAGAAGAAGAAGCCAGGTTGGCCTTGGAGAAGGAAGAAAAGGAACAAAGGGAAGCAGGTTGGCCTTGAAGAAGGAAAAAAAGGAACAAAGGGAAGCAGCCCTGCAGTTGAGAGAGGCTAGGATTAAATTCCTACTCTCAAGAGGTTTTAGTCTTCCGGAACTGTCTCCACATGATGATGACATGATCCTGCTGCTCCACAACAAAGAGCAGGATCAAATGGAGAAGGAAAGGAAGAAAGCTGCCAGGGAGAAGTTGAAGGAGAGGAAGTAGAGGGAGGAAGCAAAGGGGGTCACTACCACCAAGAAGGCCAATGACAAAGCCTGGATGAAAGACTATCTCCGGGCTCATGGCTTCTCTGGTAGGCAGGTAGGACCTATGTCCGAAAGGACACTCCAGCGGATAGTCAGTGAAATAAAAGTTGATATCCGTATGGGGAAAAGGAAAGAGATGTACAGGAGGGGACAGGGAATGGTCTTCACCCCAGCCACTCAACCACAGCCAACTACTAAACCACAACCCACACCAGAAGAACCAATCCCATTCCCATCAAAACCGAACCCACTGATGAAACCTTCACCCCTGAACCCACAACTCTATCCAAACCTACCACATCACCTCAACCACCCAAACTTCCCATCCTAAAACCCAAAACAAAACCCAAAACCACTAAAACTAAACCTACCCAACAAAAACCAAGACCATCCCCTCAGCCTTCTCAACATCTCTCCTTTGAGGAAATAAAGGAGTTCAAGACTAGGCTCATCAACTGCATCACTGTGAGCAGCATCTCCTGTGAGGGAGACCTTATCAACATCACCTATGTTGATAACTCTTCAAACACCCTCATACTAGGCCAATTTCTTGAGTTGCCTAGAGATACCTTGGGCCAGGCTGCAAGACTTTTTGGTCTCAACTCTGATACCCTCAATACTGAAGAGAATAGAAAGAAGGAGACTGGTGACTCTACTGGATACAAGGAAAGAGGACATGATTTCTAGTCAATCTCCTGGACCTAGGAAAGCTATTATCCAGTGGAGGTTCGATGAACCTTCTCACAACTTTGTTGTGAAAAGGGAGAATGGCGAAACCAACAGGCTTAATGCCACTTCTTTACTGCATCTCAGTAGATTTGACATTGCTGAGCTTGCAGAGAGACCATTCTCCAATCCCTCCAACTCTGAGACTGCTGTGTACATCAGAAATCATATCCACGGTCTCCACTTGGCTGAACTGAATACAAGAGCCAAGATTAAAGAAGAGTTGAAGTTGAAAAGATCGGAAGACAAGGAAAGACCAACCACCAAAGGCACAGCCTTTCTACAGATGGTGGAAGGTCCGGAATTGGAACCAATAGTTAGATGGGAATATGACTATAGTTCCCATCAACTAACTCTTTTCAGAGGGCCACAACAAAGGGTACATATAATCCAAGGTGATAGAGTGGAGGTTTTGTCTACCAAGGATTTGTACAAACTCCTCAGTACCACATCAGGAAAGAATGAAGACACTGATAAACACTTGCTTTCAATGGTGCTGAGAGTTTTGAGAAGAAGAGGGAAATGAAGTTTTGGTAGCATCAGCCTAGGGGGAGTTTGTTGGGTCATGATAAGGCTGTTGATACATGTGTCCCTAGATTCTGAGTTGAATGTAAAATGTCTTGACTATGTGTAATTGAATGGTGCTTAATGAAATACATTCGGTTGTTTATATTATAATGTTTATATATTTCGTTAACGGGTTAAGGAATGACTAATTATATAGGTTTGGTTTTGTTTGAATAGGTATGCATAATGTTGTAATGATTAACACATTCAAACTTAACATGATATAGTTATCATGCGAATGGGCCATGCGAATGGACCATACGCATGAATAACTTCATGCGAATGGCTCAGTAACACGACTGAACCATGAGACTGGATCAGTCGGAAGACTGAAGCATGAGATTGAACCAGTCGTACGATTGAAGTCTCAGTCGTGTGTATGGATCAACCGCATAGCTCAATCGCACGACTGAACCATCCGAATGGTTCAGTCGCCCGAATGAGAAAACCTAACCTATAAATACCACCTAATTCGTGGAATAAAGTAACACTTCGAATACTAGAAACCCTAATCGCCCCAGAACTTGCTGTTCGACCATTCCAACTTCATAGAGCGTTTCAGATCATTCCGTGTCAATTCATAACGTTATCTAATCGTTAGGATTGATCCTGATTACGTTCTCACTGATTGGATCGCCAATCAAATAGGATTCCGCACTATTTGATCTGGTACGACGAAGAATCAGTTAGTACTCTGTACGTACACGGTCCTAACAAGTGGTATCAGAGCTTTGGCTCTTGATTCTTCGTTGATTCAATCGTTTTTGTGAAAAAGTCTATGTTTTTACGCGAAAAGATCCAATCTTTTTGCTAAAAATCGAGTCTTTACGTGTGCATGTTCTGGAATTTCAGTGGTTTTCGAGTTTCAGCCGTCTAGGGTGCAAATTTTTGCGTTCTAGGTCAAAAGTGTTCAAAATCGCGTTTACAGCAGACCCAGTCGCACGATTATCTCAATCGTACGACTGAACTCTTTCGCCCAGGTCTGTCGCACGTTTGAATCAGTCGTCACTCTATTCGCCCGGTTGAGTCAGTCGTTGTGTCAATCGCCCGAGTGAGTCAACCGTCCTTTCCAGTCGCACGTCTGAGTCGTTTGGTTTGTTCAGTCGTCTAAGTCTCTCAGTCGGCCGTTTCTATCGTACGTCTGAGTCCAGTCGTATACAGCCCAATCGCATCAGTAGCTTAATTCTCAAGTTAAACTAATTCAAGGATGGACTCCGAAAATTATGCCATGTCAGCTGGAAAGGATTCGAGAATTCAGAATCTGTTATTACTAGAAAATGAGATAGGGAACCATAACAAGCCACCTAAACTATTGACAATAGAGGATTTTCCACAATGGAGACAACGTTTTGAGATCTATCTTAATGGTGTAGATACTAACCTATGGAACTCTATTGAGGTTGGCTATAAAATACCCGTGGGGGCTGATGGTGTTCCTTTGACTTTGAGTGGACTCACCGATACACAGAAGATTGCTTACAATGCCGAGAAGAAGGCCTATGCTATTTTGACTCAGTCCATTCCTAAGCCTATTTTTCATTAATACTCAGAACACAAACAAAGTAAAAAACTGATGGAAGTTCTTGAAAAGAGGTATGATGGAAATTCAAACTTAAAGGCACTGAAAGGTAAAGCTTTGAAGAAGGAGTTTGATAATTTCTCGGCAATAGGAAATGAAAGCTTGGATGAAATCATCGATCGGTTTTACCATCTGATGAGTGAACTTCACACTCATGGTGTTAAGACGTCAATGGAAGACAAGGTATTAAGCTTGGCAGATGGTCTACCTGCAAAATGGGATTCATTCATTTCTACTCTGCGATACAATTCAGTTTTAGAAACCCTGGATGTCAATGACTTTATTCTAAAACTGAGAGAGGAGGAAGTGCGACAAAAATACAAGGCTAAGAAGGGTTCTTATGCTCAAGATCCCTCTCTTTACAATGTTCCTTCTACCTCCACCCCTGCTGCAAAGTCTTCTGGTGCACCTCTGCAAACAGCCTTCGTGTCCAATGCATCTTCAACTACTGAACAAGGCTCATCATCTGCAAATGAGCCTCTTGTTGCTTCTGGAGCTAGTCAAAGCCCTATTGTTACTCAATCTGCAAAGTTAACAACAAAAAATCTGGGAAAGGTAACAGTGGAGGTTGCTAAAGAGCACATGGATCTTCTGGCTGCTGTTGTGCATTCTTATGATGGTTTGGTGGCAGGCAAGATTGGTAATTGCCACCTTGCTGATGAAGATTATGAGCAAGTAGATGAAAATGAGTTGGAAAGAATGGACATCATGTGGGCTCTTGCAAGCGCTGTCCGAAGAGCCAAGAAATTTGTAAAGAAAACAGGGCGGAATCTTGTGGCTACTAAAGATACCACCTTTGGTTTTGACAAGTCTAAAGTCACATGTTTCAATTGTGGAGAAAAGGGCCACTTTAAAAGGGAGTGTTCAAAGCCTAAGAAGACTGGGAACGGAAATCCCTTTTCCTCTTTCAACAGGCAAGATAGAGACAAGAAACCATCGTCCACGGGAAGTGATTCTAAAGCTTTGGTAGCACAAGGAGATGAAGGACAAGACTGGTCCTTTCGATTTGTGTCTGATGAAGCTAACATAGCATCTGTGGAAGACTTGAACGAAGACTCTGCAAGTGAAGGGGAAAGCTCAGCTGAAATTGATACTGCTGATTTGGAAGAGAAGTTTGATGCTGTTGATGAAATTGTCCAGAATGAGTTGACTTCAGAATCTGAAGCTCAATCCACGTCTCAGAATGCTTTCATGGCTGGCACGTCGACATCTACACAGGTAAAATCTAAAGATGAATTATTTGAAGAACATGTTTGTGTCGAATGTGATAAATTTAGAGAAAGCATTGATCTAAAATTTGCTAGGTTGTTAGAACATAATGATAACTTAGTAAATGACTTAAAACTGTGTTCAGAAGCTAATCGTATCTTAAAACAAAATGAGAGCAGTTATAAAGAGAAGTTAGATGCGTTGCAGAAGCAACTAAAGGAAACTGAAGTTGTTGTCTTTAACCAAGAAAATGACATTAAATACTACTTAAAGACCATTGAAGAGACTAAAAAGGACAAAGCGATCTTACAGGTAGAAAATGAGTCATTGCAGCAAAAACTACATAGTTTAGCGAGTTCCTCGCACATTTTGAAAAACTTGGTTAAAGAACGCAACAATGGGGAGGGATTGGGTTACAAGGTAGTTCCACCACCACCTGAAATCCTTTTGAACACAAAACAGCGTCCAATTAATAATAATCAAATTAAGGATCATGTGGTGACAACTCCTTTGGTTAGTGATCCGGACACTGCAGTTAAGTCTGCGTCTCTGGATGATGATCAGAAAACTTCAACATCAAGCAAGGTAACTGTTGAGAAAAGGGTGGAAACAAATGTCCAAACAAGTCTAGGTTCGGAATCAAAGTCAAATATTACACAAACCAAGATATCTAAATCCACTCAAGTTAAACCAGTTAAAAGGGAAAATATTCAGCCTCAAAGACAAATTAATTCAAATATTAAACAAGTTAAATTTGTTAAAGAGAGTAAATATTCAAAGATTGAGACCAAAAGACCTATTCCTGAGATGTATTCACCGCCCCACAAGAGACCTCCTAGTCCTGATGAATGGAGATCCTGCTATACTTGTGGTCAGCGAGGTCATATTTCAACTAATTGCCCACGTTATCAGACACCAAGAATTAAAGTTGAGCTAAACGACAAAGTCAAATTAGATTCAAAACAGCGTTCTAAGACCCCGGTTAGATCGAAAACACCCATTAGGCATAAAACACCTTCTAAATCGTTTTCGTCACCACCACGTCATAGGCAAAACAGACAAGTTCCCGACAAGCCTGTGACACCAGCGCATAAATCTGTTTCTGAATCTAAACTATCTGCTCAAACTGTTAATCAGTCTAAAGTTTATCATAAACAATCCTTTCACAGAGATGGTTTATGGAAAGCCAAGACATCTGGTGAGTCTGTGAGCCAGGACAATCTGAAAGTTGAGATTCCACCCACTGATAAAGGACAGTGGGTCGAATTCATGATGGTTGATTCCTCTGGGAAACCCAAGCCAGTCAAGGCTTGGGTCCCCCTCCTTAACTGATTGTTTTCAATTATGTGCAGGTTGTCCGCTACAGTGCTTCAACAAATACATGGATTGTGGATAGCGGAGCTTCCAGGCACATGACAGGAAACAAGTCTCTTCTTTTAATGTCAAACAAATTAAAGGGGGACATGTTTCCTTTGCTGGGAACAAAGGAGGATACATTACCGCTCAGGGCGAAGTAGGTAATGAGAAGGTAAAGTTTGATAAAGTAAATTTTGTTCAACAACTGGAAAACAATTTACTTTCAGTGTCTCAGATATGTGACAAGGGCTTCAAAGTTATGTTTGACAACCGAAAATGTTACATACTGAAAAAGGAGATGGAGATTCCAGAGAAGCAGGTTTTGATGTCTGCATCCAGGTACAATGACCTATATGTCTTGGATATGTCTAATGCTTCTACCTCTGAATCTACAGCTCAATGTTTCCTCTCAAAAGCGACAGAGAAGGATTCCATCTCATGGCATAGAAGGATGGGACACATAAATCAAAGGAAGATGAATCATCTGATTCACAACAACCTTGTTGAGGGAGTTACAGTCAAGAACTTCCAACTTCCTGATTTTTGTGTCTCTTGCAAGAAGGGAAAGCAAACCAGGAAATCTCACAAGACCAAGCACGTCAACACAATCGAGATGCCTTTGGAGTTGCTACACATGGATCTTTTTGGTCCAGTCAACACAAAGAGTATAGCAGGAGACTGGTACTGCTTTGTAGTCACTGATGACTACTCAAGATTCACCTGGGTGATGTTTCTGAAAGCTAAATCAGAAACGTTTGAGTCTTTCAAGGTGCTCGTCACGACTTTGGAGTCACTCTATAAACTGAAGGTGAGAAGAATACGTTCTGACAATGGCACAGAGTTCAAAAATCAGTGGATGGAAGCTTTCTGCAAGGACAAGGGAATTGTTCATCAGTTCACTTCCCCATACACACCACAGATGAATGGAGTTGCAGAACGAAAGAATCGGAGCTTAATTGAAACTGCACGAACCATGTTAGTTGATTCAAAGCTCCCAGTTCAGTTCTGGAATGAGGCAGTTGCAAATGCCTGCTACACACTAAATCGTGTGTTAGTAGTCAAAAAGCATGGAAAAACTTGTTACGAGTTACTTCAGAAGAGAAAGCCAAATTTGGAGTACCTGGAACCCTTTGGAGCTCCATGTACATTGCTAAAGAAGGCTCAGGATGGCAAGTTCAACGAGAAAGCTGATCAAGGAATATTCTTAGGATACAGCATCCCAGACAAGCGCGTTTACAATAACTCGACGGGTCAGGTAGAGGTGTGGTGCAATGTGGATGTTCAGAGATACATCACACCTCCTGCTGGAAAAGGTCCATCATCATTCTTCGATTATGATGGATTTTTCAAATCCTTTAATCTTCCACAGTTTGATTCAGAGGATGACGTTGCTACCCAGATGATGTATGATGTTCTTATCTCACCGAATCTGGATTCAAGCAACATCACACCTACTGATGGTGCCTCAAGCTCTTCGACTCCTGCTCATGATGAGAGTGATGATTCATCAGGTGATGAAGAAGCACCTGCTTCTAACCCTGAGCATACAGCTAATCAACACAGTGAGTCAACAGCTGTGGAACAAGATGCAGGAAATCCTGACACTGAACCAGCAGTCACCAATCTGGATTCTGAGATTGTGGTTCCTACCACACCAGTGACTAGGATCAGTGTGAATCACCCCCCTCGTCTATCATTGGGGACATTCAATCCGGTGTGCAAACATGAAATCAGCTGTACTCTGCTGATTATGCAACAGTCATGGAAAAGGGTTACGTCAATGACGGGGCTTTCTCATGTTTTGTTTCACAAATCGAGCCTAAATATGTCTGTGACGCCCTGAAAGATGAGGCCTGGGTCAATGCCATGCAAGAAGAGCTACTCCAGTTCAAGAAACTAGGAGTCTGGACTCTAGTTGACAGGCCAAAAGGAGTCAAGGTCATTGGTACCAAATGGGTACTAAAGTGCAAGAAGGATGACCAGGGTGTTGTTATCAGAAACAAGGCACGGTTGGTCGTTCAAGGCTTCAGGCAAGTCGAAGGAATCGACTACAATGAAGTCTTTGCTCCCGTAGCTAGAATGGAAGCTATACGTATCTTTCTAGCCTACGCCTCTTACATGAAGATCAAAGTTTATCAACTAGATGTTAAGAGTGCATTCTTGCATGGGGAAATCCGTGAAGAAGTATATGTCATTCAACCCGAAGGATTCGAAGATCCTTATCATCGGGACAGAGTCTACAAGTTGGACAAGGCTCTGTATGGGCTACATCAGGCTCCTAGAGCTTGGTATGAAAAGCTCTCTACCCATCTGCTAAAGCATGGTTTTCGCAGGGGTGTGATTGACTGTACATTGTTCATCAAAGAAAAAGATGGTGACTTGCTTCTGGTGCAGATCTATGTGGATGATATCATCTTTGGATCTAGAAATGAAGCATTATGCAAAGAATTCGAATCTGTGATGAAGGCAGAGTTTGAAATGAGTGCAATGGGAGAGATGAAGTTCTTCCTGGGATTACAGGTGGATCAAACACCTACCGGTATTTTCTTACATCAGTCCAAATATGTCGGCGATATTCTCAGTCGATTTGACATGGAAAATGCGTCTGCTGCCGGTACCCCTCTCGCCACAAATCATGATGTGGCTCCTGATGAGAATGGGGATCTGGTGGATGCCACTATGTATCGTGGGATGATCGGATCTCTCATGTATCTCACTGCCTCGCGTCCAGATATCATGTATGCAACATGTTTATGTTCTAGATATCAAGCGAAGCCAAAAGTGAATCACTTGATTGGGGTGAAAAGGATTTTTCGTTATCTGAAGGGTAATCCAACACTAGGATTGTGGTATCCTCATGATGATGACTTCGAGCTTACCGCATACAGCGATTCAGACTATGGTGGATGCAAGATGAATTTCAAGTCTACATCAGCAGGGTGTCAGTTCTTTGGAAGACGGTTAGTCACGTGGCAATGCAAGAAGCAGACCTCGGTTGCTCTATCAACCTGTGAAGCTGAATATGTTGCTGCTGCAAGTTGCTGCTCTCAGATCATCTGGATTCAACAGCAAATGCGAGACTACGGTTTGAAATTTTCTAACACTCCTATTTATGTTGATAATTCTGCTGCCATAGCTGTCACTAAAAATCCTGTTCAACACCCAAAAACAAAACACATCGGGATTAAATATCATTTCATACGCGATTGCTATGAAAAACAATTAATTGATGTGATTAAAATTAACACGGATTTTCAGCGCGCTGACCTTTACACAAAGCCTTTTGATAAACCAAGATTTTTATATCTGCTAGAGGTCAACGGCGTTAAAAAGAAAAGTGATGTAATTGCTGAAGAAGCAGATACATAGTCCGACCAGTGTTTAGTCGTTTATTTTCTTTTTCCTTCAATTTTATTTTATTTTATTTTTTAATTCCCTTGTCTTATAAAATCCAAAAACACAAAAAGATTTTTGTTTTAGAATTTTAGGGGGAGATTTAGTTCAGTATGCATTTACTTAATAAAAAAAAAAAAAAAATTGGGGGAGGTAAGTTAAGCTGAAAAGGCACAGACAAATAAACTGGAAATGCGACTCGATAAAACTGGAAAGTGATAGCACACAGGCATCGAGTTACTTGGAACATCAAATTGGTTTTTCAGTTTCAAAAATAACAATCATAAATCAGAGAAGTCTAAGTCTGACAAAATTAGGAATATGATAGAAGTTTTGACTGGTATTGTAATCATTTGGAGAAAGTAGATCTGGGGTTGTGTAAGTACACAATACGATGTGTCAGTAGATTCAACACAATAGACCATTAGACATCATCAGTGAACTGGCTTAAACTAAATTCACTCAACCAGTTGTGTGTTCTCATGGTATCCCTGGTCTGCACAATCAATCAATGTCCAATAAGGGGTGAGGAGCAAGCAAATGCCACAAATGTGAACAAAGACCTGCAAAACAGAGCAAAAGATGACAAACGTCATTAAAATAATGTATATGCAAATATGCTGCTCTAAGAAGATAAATAGGTATTGCGCCTCTCTGCTGTGCGATGGCACTGACCTGAGGCTAAGCATAATCTATTCGTTCTAAGAATTCATTGCTGTTTGCCCCTCTCTGCTGTGCGATGGCACTGACCTGAGGCTTGGCATCTCTTTGATAATTTTTTAGAACCAATTCTTCTAAGTCCAAGACCGCTCAAAAATCTCCTGAGGACGAGTGATTACCATATACCTGTGGAATACACAAATACGGTTTGACCTAATTCATCTAATTAATCGCTGATGTGTGTCAAACGTCTGTGTATGGATTTAAGTGGACAAACATACTGACAATCGTCGTGGCTGCATTGCCTGATGTTCAAAATCAATAAGAATTACATATTAGTTCAAACATGATTCCAGTTAGACCTTAGAAGTCTTCCATAAGTGAAAAACTGTACAATCTTATCATGCAAAGTGTAATAAGCACTGAATGTTCCAAGTGATGGTGTATATGCCTGTCTGATTCCACGAGAGTCCATTCCGGATAAACTGTTAATGCTAACAAGCTATACAAGCCTGCCCTAACAAAAATCACAAAAATATGTCTTTCTATTCATAGGTTAAGTTTTGTCTTAGTATAATGTGTCATGTCGGACTGTGTATACTGTTATCTGCTAAATGTCACTAAATGAGCGTAATGTTTATCTAAACTGATTGTTTCTAAATGGTTAAAAGGATCACGTCTGAGGTGATCAGGTGGATAAATGGATTACGTCTGAGGTGATCGGGTGGTTAAATGGATCATGTCTGAGATGATCAATTGCACATAATGTTTTATCCATTGGTAAATAAACTAAGTGTTGGTTCATACCTTAAAATTGGCACAAGGATAGACCAATTGTTCGACTGAATCTGATATGACCCAGTCGGCCGAATGGGGTGTACGATTGAATACAATCGTAAGATTGGACCATGCGAATGAACCCAATCGGCCGGTTGAATGTGCCCGACTAGGTCAAACGTGCGAATGAGGTATGCGAATGAAACACATCGAACGATTGGAGGTGACCGACTGATATTGTCGTTTGGATGAACTTCAATCGGCCGAATGGAGATGAACGATTGGGTAGATGGCACGACTGAGACTCAGTCGTCCGACTATCCAAGACGACTAGACTCAGTCGGACGACTAACCAAGGCGACTAGACTCAGTCGCCCGACTGAATTTTGCCCTAGTATAAAACAGACCAAATCATAATCAGTCGTTCACTCTCCCAAATCGCCCCCTCTATTCGCCCGACCTAAGGAACCGCTGTCGAAATTTTCTTTGATTCATATCTGCTTTTGTTTACGTGCTCTAACACTCATTGGTGATTATACAGGTACTACTCAAAGTGTTTCATCGATAACACTGATAAATGATGTCCAAAATCTCTCGAACTCAGACCAAACAGTAACCGAACACATAATGAACAAATAGGCTGTCCAAACTAGCTTAAACGTTCGAATAGAAGTTAGAACATGATTTATCGGTAGTTTCCGAGTGTAATGAGCCAAATTTCGACGTTTAACTTCAAGTATAGCTCAAAACACGAATTTGAATGGACAAACTGTCGAGTATGCGACTGGACACACTGATGAACTCCAATCGCCCGACTGAGAAGACGATTAGCTTCAGTCGCCCGACTGAGCTGAACGAATGAATCAAACGCACGACTATGCTCATACGCTTGACTTAGTCGCCTGTATGAATAAATTCACATTTCAAGACTCATTCGTTCCACTCAGTCGCACGGCTATGTTCATTCGGTTGCTCAGTCGCCCGACTAACCAAAGTGGGAAACTCATTGATTTTGTTTACTCTCTTCTGCGTGTACTAACGTAAACTTACATTGTGTGATAGATGGCGAGTCGATGGGTTATGAGCACGAAGCACAACATTTGTGCTCATTTGGACTTGACCTCTAGGAATGCTGCTGACTTTTCTGGCATTATCACATTTCTGAGAAGATCGAGGATATACAGAGCCATCTCAGCACATTGTACACCATACAGGTCGATGCAGCAGTCGTTTTGGGAACACGCTGTGGTAGACAGATCCAGGGAGCCCTATACTATTAGAAGCACCGTTCTTGGGCACTCTATAGAGATAACAGAGGAGGACTTAAGGACAGTCCTAGAACTAGGAAATGATGGTGACTGTCCTGTTCGTTTACATCCGATGGCAGTCAGAGGGTGCTTCCTGAGGGCTAAGTATACTGGGGACATAAATTCAGGGATGCTCAACAAGAGCAATCTTTGCCCCCAGTTCAAATACTTAGCCCATGTCTTGCTAAGGTGTATTGCCTCACGAAAAGGAGGCTTCGACGAGCTCTCTGAGCAAATGCAGAATGCCTACGCTGCATTAGTGCTGAACCACCCGTTCAGCTTTTCCAGGATGATCTTCACTTACCTAGTGGAGAACATCGAAGTTAAGGGAAGAGAAGGCTTCTGTATGTATCCTCGCTTCTTGCAAATGATCTTTGACCAGAAGCTACCCATGTTACCAAAGCAGAAGGAGGATGCAGTTATGCTTGAGGTGATGGATGATACCACCTTAGGCAGGATGAAAGTATACCGGGGAAAGCAGGTCAAGCCCCCGGTAAGACGTTTGTTTGGGCATCTGGCCCGTGAGGAGTATGTGGCGCCAGCTAAGAAAAAGTGGCGTCATGAAGATAGTGATTCTGATGTAGAGCAGGTGGCTCTACCCTCCGATGACTCCGATGATGATGACAACGGAACGGATCAGGGAGGAGATGGTGAAGGAAGACCTGAGCCAGCTCCAATCCACCCTGACTTCATGCAGGAGGAGGAGGATTCAGATGAAATACCACTAACCCGGACTGTGGGAAGTCGGGTAGTGGCAACTGAGGAAGGATTACGGGCGGTTGGTGGACGCTCAGAAGAGTCTGGGAGCTCTGTAGCAGATCCATCATACACCCCAGTCTCTCCCAGCAGCCAAGGGGGAGCCTCCGGGTCAAAGGGGAGTCGAAGGAAACATATGGCTCGCCCTCATGGGATGAAGTCCAAGCGCAGGAGGATCACACTTATCACTACCTCCTCTGCACCTACCACCT
The DNA here is from genome assembly GCA_024085815.1 of Flaveria linearis. Classification (NCBI taxonomy): domain Eukaryota; kingdom Viridiplantae; phylum Streptophyta; class Magnoliopsida; order Asterales; family Asteraceae; genus Flaveria; species Flaveria linearis. The sequence goes on along the minus strand of CM044016.1, from coordinate 33,429,094 downwards.
CCACCACACCTAGCCAAACCACCCAATACACCGCATCCCACACACCCCAAACAACCACCAGCACCACTATACCTCCACTTCATACTTCCATGCCTTTCCCCACCACCACCACTGTACCACCAACTACAGCCATCCAATTTCCTCCCATCTACACCACAGCCACCTCCACCTCCACCACTCAACAAACAGGTCCCTCACCTTTCCCATCCAGCTCATTCATCCCACCAATTTCTGTAGTGGATCAGCTTGCTGCTCTCAGCAGCATGGTGCTTCAGCTGTTAGCCTCTGATAAGGCTAAGACTGCACAGATCCTTCAGCTGCAAGAACAAAGTTCTTCACAGACAGCTGAGATTGAAAGATTGAGGGAGTTAACATCCTCACAAGCCCAAGTGATCACGTCGCAGACCGATCAGATCACAGGCTTGTTACAACACGAAGCTGAAACGGATGAGAGAATGGGAAAGCTAGAGGCGGCTCATAAGACTCTTGTGCTAAAACTGAAAGGTACTCAAAGTGAGCCCCTCAAGATTGGAGAAGGTGATGGTGATGATAATGATGATGATAGTGAGGATGAGGAAGACGATGATGAAGATGATGAGGATGATGACGATGATGATGATGGTAGTGATGAAAGCAATGATGGTGATGAGAAGAAGAAAGATGGTGAAGGTAAAGGAGGAGAAACTTCCGGAGATAGAAGCGAAAGTGCAGCAGGCGAAAGGCGCTCTAAAAAGCGACATGATCAAGGACCCTCTTCGTCTGCTCCAACGGAAGAAACTCCAGAAATTCAAGATAAAAGTACTGTTTAGTTAGACATGTTTATGTATTTAACAGACTTTTGTATTTCAACTTATAGTACATTTATTTAATGAATGTTTATATCGTATGTTGATGACAGTGGTTGATTATCTACTAACAAGTATCGTGTTGCATGTTTAAATCAAGCAGATCCAAATTTTCAAAGAGACCAATACGATGTTGAACCCCTTCAGCAGGTCAAGACTCAGTTAACAATGATTCTTGATCTGCAGGGAGTGGTAAGGAGATCAGTTGAGTACACTCCTGAAGAGGGAGAGATAATCCACAGTTTCACTAAAGAGCAGTTGGCCGAAATGTTTCAATTAAATGCTGATGAAATAGTGAACGATGCTCCGGAAGTCCAAGAAGATAGTGATAATGAACTGCATGATGTTGATGAGATCGAAATCGAAGATGTGACAGATCAACATTATCCGGAGTACACAGACACCGAAGGTTATGTCATTCCAAACTTGGATGACAATTTGGTCAGTGAGACCTTCGAAACTCTGGATAAACTAGAAGCAGAAGCTGATAAACAAGAGGGGATAGCCCGAGCCACAGAGGAGGAAGTTAAAGTTAAAAGGGCTGAATGGGCTGCATGTTTTGAAGATCTGCGAGCTCAACGAAATGCTTCAAAGCCAAATGTCTACACAAAGTTGTATCGAGTGAAGAAACACCAAAAGGTGTCAGGCAAGATCATATCGTGGGCTTATTTTGACGATCTTAATGCTTATGCAGTTAAGAGAGAGAAAGGTATTGAGTATTTTAGATTTCCACATGATCTAAAAACTCTACCTGGTTGTGAGCTAAACCAACTGGCAAAGCTGAAGTTGCTTTACGCTGATCCTAGAAAGATGTCAGGATGGTTTGAAGCTGCACTGAAAAGGGAGTACCACACCCGGTGGATTAACTTCAAGCCTCAGCAACCTACAAGGTATGTTAGGAAGTCTGAGGTGGATTCACGAACCGGGAGACCAAAGATAGTGTTGAAGTGGCGTCCACCGCGCACCATGTCGAAGATCCCTCTCAGGGAAATGCCTCAGGACATCACTCCACACTTCAAATGGTGGTACTACGATTGGCGAACAGCTGAAGCGGTCATAGTACTGAACAGAGATGGACAGATGGATGTCATCCGGGTTTTTGACCCAATGTGGCTCACCAACTTGTCGGCTAATGATGTTTACACACTCTACAAGTGGCCACTGTTCTATGATGCTCAAGATATTGTACAAGCCCTCCAATTTCAAAACGTAATCAGACTCTGCTTTGCATTTGAAATACATGCAGGAGTTACTAGAGAGGAGAAGTACAAGAAATTTGACAAGGTTATGGGTCAAGTAAGACATTAGATGAATCTAGGTCCAAGGGGGAGTTTGTTGATACATGTGTCCCTAGATTCTGAGTTGAATGTAAAATGTCTTGACTATGTGTAATTGAATGGTGCTTAATGAAATACATTCGGTTGTTTATATTATAATGTTTATATATTTCGTTAACGGGTTAAGGAATGACTAATTATATAGGTTTGGTTTTGTTTGAATAGGTATGCATAATGTTGTAATGATTAACACATTCAAACTTAACATGATATAGTTATCATGCGAATGGGCCATGCGAATGGACCATACGCATGAATAACTTCATGCGAATGGCTCAGTAACACGACTGAACCATGAGACTGGATCAGTCGGAAGACTGAAGCATGAGATTGAACCAGTCGTACGATTGAAGTCTCAGTCGTGTGTATGGATCAACCGCATAGCTCAATCGCACGACTGAACCATCCGAATGGTTCAGTCGCCCGAATGAGAAAACCTAACCTATAAATACCACCTAATTCGTGGAATAAAGTAACACTTCGAATACTAGAAACCCTAATCGCCCCAGAACTTGCTGTTCGACCATTCCAACTTCATAGAGCGTTTCAGATCATTCCGTGTCAATTCATAACGTTATCTAATCGTTAGGATTGATCCTGATTACGTTCTCACTGATTGGATCGCCAATCAAATAGGATTCCGCACTATTTGATCTGGTACGACGAAGAATCAGTTAGTACTCTGTACGTACACGGTCCTAACAAAGGCTGGTGCAACCAAAACCAATTCATATAGTCATCTTAGTGCTACATTCAAAGGCTTCCGAAGTCAAGCATGAGATCTTCCGAGAGTCTGAAGAACAACAGCTGAAGACAACAGCTGAAGTCAACAGCTGAAGACAACAGCTGAAGTCAACAGCTGAAGACAACAACTAAAGTCAACAGCTGAAGACAACAGCTGAAGTCAACAGCTGATGACAACAGCTGAAGTCAACAGCTGAAAGCTTCCGAAGACAAAGTCTGAAGACTTCCGAAGACAAAGTCTGAAAGCTTTAGAAGACAAAGTATGATGAAAGAGCTAAAGACAAAGTCTGAAAGCTTCTGAAGACAAAGTCTAATGAAAGAGCTGAAGACAAAGTCTGAAGACTTCCGAAGACAAAGTCTGAAGACTTCCGAAGACAAAGTCTGAAGACTTCCGAAGACAAAGTGCAGGATCGACTATGGGTGGTTTTTCTCTCAACTCACTGTGAATAACACTCAGCAAGTAGTCTATGAAGAGTTGATCACAATATACCAAGTAGCAAGTAGTAAGAAAATAAACACAGCAAGTAAATTTTCAAGTTACTTTTATATATTGCCTCTCAACTCAAAGGATTACAAGACTCTTGGACTCAAATAACTTATCTAATGAGTTACAAGGAGAAGATATATATAATACTACCTACAGCCGGATATACTTTGATACCAGCTGGACACCTCTAACCTTACATCTATACTACAAGACTCTAGGTGAGGTCTTTAAGACATTTTACCTGAGAGTTGGTAGTCAGGACATGTCCCTGACTTACCTTTTGTCACCAACTAAAGTTGGTAACATGTACTATCATAAAAAGGTGAACAGTAGAATAAAGTATGGTCAACAACATGGCTCTTTAGGAAGATGCCATGCTGTATCAGAGGTCTGCAGCGGACTGTCAGGGACCATACTTATATCTACTGGACATAACAATGTCTTCCGAAGGATAAAGTGCTTCGGAAGTATAACTTCTTCCGAAGGCACTTATTCTTCGGAAGACTGCTTCTTCCGAGGCTTGGAGTCTTCTTTGTCTTCGGAAGCAGACTTTGTCTTCAGCTCTTTCATCAGACTTTGTCTTCGGAAGCTTTCAGACTTTGTCTTCAGCTCTTTCATCAGACTTTGTCTTCGGAAGCTTTCAGACTTTGTCTTCAGCTCTTTCGTCAGACTTTGTCTTCGGAAGATAGTCTTCAGCTGTTGGCTTCAGCTGTTGTCTTCAGCAGTTGACTTCAGCTTTTGCCTTCAGTAGATATCTTCAGCTGTTGGCTTCAGCTGTTATCTTCAGCAGTTGACTTTAGCTTTTACCTTCAGTAGATATCTTCAGCTGTTGTCTTCAGCAGTTGACTTCAGCTTTTGCCTTCAGTAGATATCTTCAGCTATTGTTCTTTAGACTTTCGGAAGATCTCTTGCTCAGCTTCGAAAGCCTTTGAATGTAGTACCAAAAAATGACTATGTGAAGTAGTTTTGGTTGCACCAGCCTTATCATGATCCAACAAACTCCCCCTAGGCTGATGCTACCAAAACTTCACTTCCCTCTTCTTCTCAAAGTTCTCAGCACTATGGAAAGTAGGTGTTTATCAGTGTCTTCATTCTTTCCTGATGTGGTGCTGAGAATCTTGTACAAATCCTTGGTAGACAAAACCTCCACTCTGTCTCCTTGGATTATATGTACCCTTTGTTGTGGCCCTCTGAAGAGAGTTAGTTGATAAGAACTATAGTCATATTCCCATCTAACTATTGGTTCCAATTCAGGACCTTCCACCATCTGTAGAAGGGCTGTGCCTTTGGTGGTTGGTCTTTCCTTGTCTTCCGCTCTTTTCAGCTTCAACTCTTCTTCAATCTTGGCTCTTCTACTTTGTTCAGCCATGTGGAGACCGCTGATGTGATTTCTGATGTGTGCAGCAGTCTCAGAGTTGGAGGGATTGAAGAATGGCTTCTCAACAAGCTCAGCAAGATCAAATCTGCTGAGATGCAGGAGAGAAGTGGCATTAAGCCTGTTGGTTTCACCATTCTCCCTTTCCACAACAAAGTTGTGAGAAGGTTCATCGAACCTCCACTGGATTATAGCATTCCTAGGCCCAGAAGATTGACAAGAAATCCTGTCCTCTTTCCTTGTATCCAGTAGAGTCACCAGTCTCCTTCTTAGTCTCTTCTCCTCAGCATTGAGGGTATCGGAGTTGAGACCAAGAAGTCTTGCAGCCTGGCCCAAAGTGTCTCTAGGCAACTCAAGAAATTGGCCTAGGGTGAGGGAGCTTGAAGAGTTATCAACATAGGTGATGTTGATAAGGTCTCCCTCACAGGAGATGCTGCTCAAAGTGGTGCAGTTGATGAGCCTTGTCTTGAACTCCTTTATTTCCTCAAAGGAGAGATGTTGAGGAGGCTGAGGTGATGATCTTGGTTTTGTTGGGTAGGCTTAGGTTTAGTGGTTTTAGGTTGTGTCTTGGGTTTTAGGATGGGGAGTGTGGGTGGTTGAGGTAAAGTGGTAGGTTTGGGTAGAGTTGTGAGTTGAGGGGTGAAGGTTTCATCAGTGGGTTAGCTTTTGATGGGAAAAAGGGTTGGTTCTGGTGTGGGTTGTAGTTTAGGGGTTGGCTGTGGTTGAGTGGCTGGGATGAAGACCATTCCCTTTACCCTCATGTACACCTCCTTCCTTTCCCCAAACGGATGTCAGCTTTTATTTCACTGACTATCCGCTGGAGTGTCCTTTCAGACATAGGTCCCACCTGCCTACCAGAGAAGCCATGAGCCTGGAGATAGTCTTTCATCCAGGCTTTGTCATTTGACTTCTTGGCGGCAGTGACCCCCTTCTCTTCTTCCTTCCTCTTCTTTTCCCTCAACTTCTCCCTAGCAGCCTTCTTCCTTTCATTCTCCATTTGATCCTGCTCTTTGTTGTGGAGCAGCAGGATCATGTCATCATCATGTGGAGACAGTTTAGGAAGACTGAAGCCTCTTGAGAGTAGTAATTTGATCCTATCCTCTCTCAGCTTCAGGGCTGCCTCCCTTCTCTCTTCTTCTTCCCTCTCCAAGGTCAACCTGGCTTCTTCTTGTTGTTTTAGCCTGGTTGACCTCTCCAAAGTCACCAACTCCTCTAGTGGTAGCAGGAGTATCTCCTCATTCGCAGCTCCTAGGCTGATGAGCTGGTCAATGAGTGCTGTCCTTCTCTTTTGGTTGATCTCTTCCTGATTGGTTGCAGCTGCCTTGGAACTAGCAGCTAGCAGCTTTTCAGTAGGAAACCTACCTTTCTTTTTGAGTTTCTCAATCCTCTCCTCCTCCTGAAGCTCTTCCGCAGTCAATTTTCTTTTTCCTTTGTCTTTGGCAGTGCTTGACTGTGGTGGTTCTTGGATGGAGGGTTGCGATTGAGAGAAAGGTTCAGCTGGTGTTTGGGTTGGAGGAATGTCAGAAATGTCCTCCCTGCTCACCTCAGATGCTATTTCAGCAATAACATCTGTGATGGTCAGTTCCTCAAACATCTGGAATAAGCCTTCCGCAGCTTCTATTTCGGCCTCGGAAGACTTTTCTTGTTCTTCCGAGGCTTCCATGTCAGCTTCGAAAGCTTCAGCTTGAGCTTCAGAAGATGAGACTGCTACAGGTTCTGTCCCAACTGTTTCAGTTGCTGGGCCATCAGTCCCCATTTCCCCTTCGAAGCTAATCTCAGGTTCCATGTGGACCTTAGGTTGACCAACTTCTTCCACAGTGGTAGAAGGTGCAGTCAGTCTTTGAAGCTCCTCAGCCCCAAAATATATGAGTGTGGTGTCGGGTCTGGGCTGTTCTAAGGAGGATCTCAATACAAACTTTGTGAAAAGTCTGTAGAGATCTTGAAGCATCTTTGAGTCAATCTCTAGAAAAGATTGAAATGACTCGGGTAGTGTGATGAGTTGGGAAGTAAGGGATTGGGTCTGTGGTTCCTCAAATATTTGTCTCTGAACTTTCTCCCCCTTTTTGGTAGCATCATCTTGAGAGCTAGATGAGCTAGAGGAAGAAGTCAGTGAGACCTAAATTGGTACATGCCTAACAGACCTCTCTGTCTGTTTCTCAGCTAGTTTAGCCTTGAGTGTGTTAATCTCAAGTTGCTGAGTGGCAGTCCTTGATTCTAAGATCCTCACCTGTGATTCCAGGTTGGAGACCTTAGAAAGCAAGTACTGAAGTGTTAGTTGCATACTTCCCTCATCTTCATGAGAAGAATCACGGGGAGATGAGATAACATACCTAGTATGCTCAGTCTCACCACCAGATGTGGCTTCTTGGCACCCTGGTTTCCTTTGCTCAGAGCCATCTCTTTCAGAGATGTCAATGGGCAAAGTTGCCGTAGACTCAGTCCTAATTACGTTACCACTGTCCTGAGAGCTCAATGAGAGACTCTGAGTAGTGGCAGCTGAGCCTACATGAGTCCCCTCCACATCAGTGGGACTGACCTCAGTAATTGGCTGCTGATGGGGGCTAGAGACAAGGGATCCCTCTTGGCTCTGTTGATCTTTCAGAGGGTGTTGTAGATCAACTTCATGGCCATGGAGAGATGTAATCTCTTCATCAGTGCGGAGTAAAAGGTCAGTGAAAGATAGGGAAGTTAAACCTACTGACCCGGGACCTAGATCAATGTCTACAGGCATTGATCCTTTGGTGGGGTTGTCCCTAGAAGGCTGCACAGGGGAGTGTAGAGACTCACCCTGTGGGCTTAAGGCTTGGGGTTCGGGTTCTTGGGTTTGAGACTGAGGAGGCTCAAAACCCACATTGAGGTCGAATGTGAAGGATGGTGTGACCTCGGACTGAGTGGGAGCCCATGATTCCACTCTAGCCCTTTTGGTTTGAACTGAAGGAGCTTGTTCAATCAGAGTAGATTGAACAAGGGTTCGTTTGGGTCGTCTCTGGTATGTAGCTTTGATGGGTAAAGAATGTTTGGCATTGTGGTGAAGGTTGCTGGTGTGGGTTCATCACCTGTGGGGATAACAGGGATGTCACCAGGAGCTATGCGCTCAGTCATCTCTGGAGGTAATTGAGTGTACCTTCCAGTGAAGTTGATGGAAACCTTCTTCAGTATTTTGAAGATGGTAGGCCTCATTTGTGGAACGGTAAGAGCAGCTGCGCAGACAAGCTTGCTTGGTTCCAGCTCACAGTTGATTATGTGTTGAATAAATCTGGGATACATGAAGAATGTATCCCTGCTCAGATTGCTGATAAGGTTGTCAACACAAATCGTGAGTAGTTGAATCGGAGACCTCTCACCAACCCATGAACTAGGCATCCTAGTTCATATGGGATTTGATCCCAATCCCCTGATTTGTTGGAGAGGTAGTGCAGGATAATGTGCAGCAGGAACTTCCAATGGTAAGAGAAGTTAAACTTGTAGACGGTAGACCTGCTTACATCCCCTCCATATCCCATGAGGATATAGGTGCCTTCCAAGTCTTCTTTGGGGAACTCAGTAGGAGCCCCATCATCATGGAGCTCGAGATGCTCCCTGATGAGCTGTTCAGTGATGACCAACTCTTGGCCACAAATGCGGGTTCTCAGGACTCGAACCCCAAAAAACTGCAGTTTGACCGTTGCTCCAGAATTCGGACATATGGTTGGAGTATACGGTGGGGTTAACTGTAAGTGCAGTGAGGTATGTGGATTCGGTAAGAAAGGTGCTGATTTGGGTGAAGTCGGCATCCCTTGACGAATCAAGTAATGCGACTTGGTTGTGCTGAGGGTTTAGCGCCATTGAAGAAAAGGTAAGCTTGAAATTTGGGTGAAATTGCAGGTTTGACAGTGAAGGGAGTAGTTAGGGCAGTAAATTGGTAAAAGAAGATGAAATTGATCAGTCAAGATTATTTAAAAGGGGGTGAATTATGGTAGTGGCGGTAATAGGGTAACTGTTTGGGGTTACTGTGGGTGGTATGGTGGTTTACGGCGGAGAAATGATAGTGGCGGCAAGGATAATTTTAAATAATCTGACCATCATGGACAAAATCTTTAGTTTTTACAGAGTGGTGCCCAAAAGATATCCATTACATATAAAAACCTTTACTTCCGAATGTAAAACATTTCCGAAGGTAATTGTCTTCCGAAGTCAATTTCTCTTCCGAAGCAAGGCATTGCTTCCGAAGGTAAAATGGTCTTTTGAAGGTACTTTCTCTTCCGAAGCAAAGTATTGCTTCCGAAGGTAAAGTTATCTTTCCGAATGGAGAGTTTTATAAGGTTCGGAAGTAGATCTGGTGTAAAATCAATCGCTTCTTCTGAGACCGAAAACTCTTCCGAAAGACAATTTCCATTGAGGAATTTTGGCTTCGGAAGATATTCAAGAATATCTTCCGAGAGTTAGTTCCTCTTCGGAAGGAATTTACACATAGAATAATTTAAAGATCTTTTATAACAGGGCTTAAATTGTATTGACACAAGACATTACACATTTAAAAACCTTTTTCAAAAGAGGTAGTTAATCAATATTTATCATCCCAATAGCTGATATGAGATACTTAAATCTTTGTTCATCAAATGCCTTTGTGAACAAATCAGCATATTGTTCATTTGAGTCAACTTTGTTTAACTTGATCAGATGTTTCTCATGAATATCTCTAATGAAATGATACCTAATATCGATGTGCTTTGTCTTGGAGTGCTTCACCGGATTCTCAGTAATGGAGATAGCACTATTGTTTTCAATATGGATAGGAGTAGTCATGAAGTTGAATCCATAGTCTAACATCTGATTTGAATCCATAGCAGTTGAGCACAGCAGCTAGCAGCAGCAATGTATTCAGCTTCAGCAGTTGATGTAGAGACACAGGATTGTTTCTTGCATTGCCATGAGATAATCCTTCCACCGAGAAATTGACATCCTCCTAATGTTGATTTCTTGTCAATGTTGCAGCCACCATAGTCACTGTCAGAGTATCCATAGAGATTGAAATCACTATTTCTTGGATACCAGAGACCTAGTTTAGGTGCTCCTTTGAGGTATCTGAGGATTCTCTTTGCAGCAGCTAGGTGAGACACCTTTGGAGCAGCCTGATATCTTGCACAAATGCATGTGGCAAACATGATATCTGGTCTACTAGCAGTGAGATACATCAGAGAACCAATGATTGCTCTATACTGATGTTGATCAGTATCCTCCCCTTAAGGTCAGGGCAAAGATTATGGTTTCTGGGTATGGGTGTCTTGGCTGGTTTACAATCCTTCATTTCAAATCTTTCTAAGATATCTGAGACATACTTAGATTGACTGATGAAGAACCCTTCCTTCATCTGTTTCACCTGAATTCCAAGGAAAAAGTCCATTTTTCCCATGGAACTCATCTCAAACTTCTGCTTCATTATGCTTTCAAAGTTCTTGCACATTTGGTCGTTTGAAGAACCAAATATGATGTCATCAACGTAGACTTGTACAAGCAAAATGTCTTCTCCACTCTTTCTGATGAAAAGAGTCTTGTCGATGGTACCTCTAGTGTATCCATTCTTCAGGAGAAACTGAGACAAGGTCTCATACCACAGCCTAGGTGCTTGGTGCAGCCCATATAGAGCTTTATCCAGTTTGCACATGTAGTTAGGGTGCTGTGGGTCTTCAATCCTGGGGGTTGACATACATAGATTTCCCTATCTATATCCCATATAGAAAAGCACACTTGACATCAAGTTGGTAGACTGTGAAGTTCTTGGATGCAGCATAAGCAAGGAAGATCCTAACTGCCTCAAGTCTTGCAACAGGTGCAAAGACATCAGTATAATCGATTCCTTCCTCCTGGGTGTATCCTTGAACTACTAGTCTTGCCTTGTTCTTGATAATCAAGCCTCTATCATCTTTCTTGTTCCTGAACACCCATTTAGTGCCTATGGGTACTTGACCAGATGGTAGTGGGCATAATTCCAGACCTTTTGTCTTCTGAATTAAAGCAGCTCCTCCTGCATCGATTCAACCCAACTACTATCCTTTAAGGCATCTTCTACCTTCTTTGGTTCCATCTGAGACAAGAAGCATGAATACAAGCAGACATTCCCATGATGAGTTTGTCCTCTTGTTCTCACACCCTCAGAGACATTCCCTATGATGTTCTCAGTTGGATGAGTGTTGTGAATCCTAAGACGAGGAATCACTTCCAGTTGCAGAGATAAGTCTAGGTTAGACAAATTCTGATCAGGAACTGGATCACTCTGTCCAACTGCTGTTTCAAAGTCATTCAATGAGGACTGATTAAATGATTGAGAAACATCATCAATGGTTGGTTGTGAGAGTAGGATTAACAATTTCCTGTTCCTTCTGAATACTACTTCCCTCAACCTGGTGTTGTAATGGATCACCTGAAGAACTTTGTGGTTGATCAAGTGATTCACTTGTTGAAGCTTCATTATTCCTGGAGATAGTTACACTATCAGATCTGTGAATGGTTGAAGCTTGTTGCCTTTCAGCTCTTGGAGAATTTGGAAGAGGTCTGGGAAGCTCAAACAGTTGACTTGCATCAGCATCAGCATCAGCATTCTCTTGAGCACCTGTTCCAGCTGAAACATTCTCACAAGATGGATTAGTATAGTTTGGAAACAATTCTAAATCAAAGATATATTCAGGTCCATTCCCCCCTAATACAAGGAGTGTGCTCATTAACAACTATATTGATGATTCCTCAAATTGTTGATTCTTGATATTGTATACTCTATAGGCTTTAGAGCTAGAAGAGTATCCAATAAAGATAGCATCATCCGACTTCTCAGCAAACTTTGCTAAGTTGTCCTTTGTGTTAAGTATGGTACACCTGCAGCCAAAGGACCTTAGAAAGCCAATGAACGGTGGCCTCTTGTTCCATAACTCATAAGGGGTTTTTCCATGGGGCTTAACTACAAGAACGTTGTTCTGCACATAGCATGCAGTGTTGACTGCCTCTTCCCAGAATGTTAGAGGCAGCTTTGAATCAGCTAACATGGTCCGAGCAGCCTCAATAAGTGTCCTGTTCCTCCTCTCAGCAACACCGTTTTGTTGAGGAGTTCTGGGAGCACTGTATTGTCTGGCAATCCCTTTTGAGTCACAGAATGAGTCAAGAATGAAGTTCTTAAACTCAGTCCCTTGATCACTTCTAATGATCTTAACCTTGTGATCAATTTGATTTTCTATTTTAAGAATAAAAGATTTTAAAGTTTCAGCAGTTTCATCTTTACTTCTTAAAAAGAATACCCATGTAAATATTGTAAAATCATCAACTATCACAAGGCAGTATGATTTCCTTCCAATGCTCATTATACTTGTGGGTCCAAAGAGATACATGGGTCCAAAGAGATCCATGTGCAATATAGTGTAATGGAGTAGTGATAGAGTTTTGGATTTATGAGATGATCTGTGTTGTTTCCCTTTCAGGCATGCAACACAGTTATCTTTGCAGAAAAATCCTTTTTAGGCAAACCATGTACCAAGTTATTTTTAGCCAATTTATTCATTGTTTTAAAATTCACATGACACATGCATTTATGCCATAGTGTTGACTCATCACTATCAGCTTTGGAAAGAAGGCATGATACTTCACCCATAGGAGAAGCATTGTTCATATCCAGCTTGTACATATCCCCTTTCCTGGGAGATCTAAGAAGCACCAATTCCGGAGGAATTGTCATCCCTGGTTTGAGGATAATGCACTCATGTTCTGTGAATAGCATCTGATGCTTCTGGTCATAGAATTGAGAAACACTTAACAGATTGTGTTCAAGCTGTTTGACAAAGTGAACTTTGTCAATGTTTATTATGCCATTGGATATACTTCCTCTGCCAGAAATATATCCTCCGGCCTCACCTCCAAATTGGACAGGCCCTCCATCAAAGTTCTGGAATTGTTGAAGGAGAGATCTGTTCCCTGTCATGTGCCTGGAGCATCCACTATCTACAATCCAGACATTGTTGTTCTTGTCAAATGGACGTCCCTGCATATAAGATGAGATGGTTAGTTTTGTTTGGAAGCCCAAGCCTTGCTGGTCTTGGGCTCTTCCAACGATAGTGACATAATTGAACCAATAGATATGCATTGGGGTTCAATAGAGGTCATTGTTGAAGAAGAGGTTTGGGCTGCAGCATCTTCCTTGATCTTCCAATCCATCCCTTGGTTGATCTTTGAAGATGAGCTTGTTGAAGCTTGTGCAGCATGGCCTTCTTCCGAAGCTTCTTTCTTTTCGAAAGAAGCCTTCACCACCTTTTCTTCCGAAGTAGTCTTCTGAGATGGTTTCAAGGGAGCCTTCTTGTTCTTCCGAACCTTAGAAGGTTTGGCTTCTGAAGCCATTTTCCCTTCGGAAGAAGTAGTTTCTTCCAAAAGCAACTTGGCTTCCGAGACCAACTTTCCCTTTTTATCATTTTGACCCTTTGAAGTGGTCCAACTGAGAAACCTTCTCTGACTCCTTCTTTTCTAACATTATTTGCATAATGTGTGCTTGCTGGATTGTAGTAACAATCTTTAGCCATGTGGTTGTGCAGACCACACATTATGCAGGCAATGTTAGTCTTCTGGGAACTTGCAGATTGCTGTTTCTTGGGTTTCTTCTTTTCATCAGCAACTTTCCCTTTCAACTTTTGATCCTTCAGTAGGACAGGAGTGCTGGTATTACACTCCTTTCCTGAGTCAGAAGTACCTACCACTTGAAATCCGACAGAAATGAAGACACCCTTTTGCTTTGGGTCGATCTTAAGCTTGGACTCTGCAACCTTCTTGGCAGTCCTTCTAGCAGCTTTAGCTCTGCTTCTTCTTGCCTTGGTGGTTAGGATTTGGTCTTCACAGGTGGAGATGAGTGTATCCTCCTGTTTCTCCCCTGTGGTGGCCACTCTTTTTGCCTCATCCTTTAGTTCCAATGGAGAAGGGTGTTAGTACACATGTCCCCAGTTCTAGTCTAGTGAGCTTAAATGTAATAGAAATTCTTCTTGTAACACATATGTAACGTTTGATCAATCTAATGAGAATCTCTTCTTTGTATGGTTGTTGATTATATAATGTTATATCTAATTATATTAGTTGTTACACGCATAATATGACCATGTTATATAGGTTTACAGTTGTGAGACACAGTTCTGAATCATGAAAGGTTCTAGAATGTGTTTGACTAAGCACCTTATTCAGTCGCACGACTGGACCATGCGAATGGTCCAATCGCACGGTTGAATAAGAAGATTGAGTCAATCGCCCGTTTGAGTCATGAGACTGACTCAAGCGTACGAATGAATCAATCGTATTTCTCAATCGCACGTCTGAGCCAGTCGCAAGGCTCAGTCGCACGAATGAGATCTGTAACCTATAAATACCACTTAATTCGTGGAAAAACATAACACTTCGAATACTTGAAACCCTAATCGACCCAGAACGTCCAGTTCGTCCCTTCCAACTTCATAGAGCGTTTCAGATCATTCCTAGTCTATTCTTAACGTTTTCTAATCGTTAGGATTGATCTAGATTTCGTTCTCACTGATTGGATCGCCAATCAAATAGGATTCCGCACTATTTGATCTGGTATAACTTAGAATCAGTTAGTACTCCGTTCGTACACGGTCCTAACAAAGGGTCATTAGTTGGAACCTCTTGCTCTTCAGTACCACATCTAGGTAGTCTAATAGACTCATAAGAGTGTGGTGGAGCTATTTCATTGGTTCCCAACCTTCTTTGTTTTGATAAAACATTTTGGAATGAGAGGTTGATGCAAGAATAGTTTGGAAGCTTTGCTCAGCAATAGCTTGCTTCCTGGCTTGAGCCTCAGCTGTGACCAACTAGGCTTGAACCTCAGATAGTTTGGATATCAGATCTTTAATTTGAGTCTTATAATTAGTCTTTTCATGTTTTAAAAGAGACACAGTTTTCTCTAACTCCTCAATTTTCTTTGATAGTTAGATTCAGCTCTCTTAAAATCAGATTTTAGCACATTTAAAGACTCAACCTCAGATCTGATTTCCAAAATGTAATCCTTATAAAGTTTAACTTTAGCAATACAGGAAGCAGTACAAAGATGTTCATATACCTGATCATCATCTGTTCCGGCCATGAGTGCTTGAGTAGGAGTCACATCCTGTACCATGAAGCTCCAGTCAACTTCTTGAGCCACAGCAGCTGTTTCAGTTGACTTCTTTTCATGCTTTGAGGCAGTGGGATGTGTGGAAGCCTGTGGGGTTCCCGGGTTGTTCTTGGGAGCCTTGCATTCCCTAGCAAAGTGACCAAGTTGGTTGCAGTTGTAACACTTTGCTTTGCTTTTGTCAAACCCAAACCTGCTGTTGACTGGGTTTTGAGGGAATTGCCTTCCAATTCTCTTGAAGAACTTCTTCGCTCTGTAAGTTAAAAGAGCCATCTGCTGGACAATATCCATATACTCCACATCATCTGGACTGAAGCACTCAAGATCATCAAAGCAGTATTGAAAATCACCAGAGTGTCCACTTCCAGAGACAAAGGCACAACTATCCTGAGAGGAGTTGTGTTGAACCTTTTGAGACTTTGGATTCTCAGGTAGAGTAATGTAAGGTCCGCTATGTGAGTTGTCAGGGTAACATAGCAACTGATGTTGTGGTTCCGTGATTTCCCTTTCAATCACATGAAGGGCTGAACTCAGTTGGTTATTGGAGTGACCAGAGGAGTTCTGCATGTTCATGTCCATCTGGAATGCACTTAGGATACCATACAACTCTGTCAGAGTAAGAGTCTTAAGGTCCAAAGTTCTCTTGATTACAACATAGTAATGTATCCATAGTTTAGGAAGTGAAGACATGAACTTCCTAACTATGTCTCTGTTCTCAAGAGCTACTCTAATATCTTCCAGAGTATCTACTAGCTCAACATACCTGAAGTATTGTTGAGTCAAGGTCTCACCAGCCTTGAAAGTAAAGTTCTCAAACTGCTGCTTCAAGAGATCCTTCTTGTTCTCTTGGGTTTCCTTGGATCCTTCATACATCAGCTTCAGTGCTTCCCATAAATCTTTAGCAGTTTTGCACTTCTTGAAGCGTCTGTAGATGGAGTTGGGGAGAGCAGTTTGGAGAGAAGTCATAGCCCTTTGATCCAGCTCTATTCTCTTCCTGTCTTCTTCTGAGTAATCATCAACATCTTTTGGAATGATGCGATTACCAGTGGCAGAAGTGGTGCTTGGTATGAAAGGACCATTGACAATGGAGTCCCACATCCTTAAATCTTGACACTTGATGAAGCCTTCCATTCTGATACACCATGTGTCAAAGTCTTTAGGGGTGATCAGTGGGGACTTGGTCATGGTACCGGTTTCCATATCAGCCTTGGAGAGAGCAGCCATTTGAGTGAGTGGTTTGTAGTGAGGAGTGAAAAACAGGTTGATTTGGATGGTAAGATCTCACAATCAAGAGCCTGGAGCTCTGATACCAATTGCAGGATCGACTATGGGTGGTTTTTCTCTCAACTCACTGTGAATAACACTCAGCAAGTAGTCTATGAAGAGTTGATCACAATATACCTAGTAGCAAGTAGTAAGAAAATAAACACAGCAAGTAAATTTTCAAGTTACTTTTATATATTGCCTCTCAACTCAAAGGATTACAAGACTCTTGGACTCAAATAACTTATCTAATGAGTTACAAGGAGAAGATATATATAATACTACCTACAGCCGGATATACTTTGATACCAGCTGGACACCTCTAACCTTACATCTATACTACAAGACTCTAGGTGAGGTCTTTAAGACATTTTGCCTGAGAGTTGGTAGTCAGGACATGTCCCTGACTTACCTTTTGTCACCAACTAAAGTTGGTAACATGTACTATCATAAAAAGGTGAACAGTAGAATAAAGTATGGTCAACAACATGGCTCTTTAGGAAGATGTCATGCTGTATCAGAGGTCTGCAGCGGACTGTCAGGGACCATACTTATATCTACTGGACATAACAATGTCTTCCGAAGGATAAAGTGCTTCGGAAGTATAACTTCTTCCGAAGGCACTTATTCTTCGGAAGACTGCTTCTTCCGAGGCTTGGAGTCTTCTTTGTCTTCGGAAGCAGACTTTGTCTTCAGCTCTTTCATCAGACTTTGTCTTCGGAAGCTTTCAGACTTTGTCTTCAGCTCTTTCATCAGACTTTGTCTTCGGAAGCTTTCAGACTTTGTCTTCAGCTCTTTCATCAGACTTTGTCTTCGGAAGATAGTCTTCAACTGTTGGCTTCAGCTGTTGTCTTCAGCAGTTGACTTCAGCTTTTGCCTTCAGTAGATATCTTCAGCTGTTGGCTTCAGCTGTTGTCTTCAGCAGTTGACTTTAGCTTTCGCCTTCAGTAGATATCTTCAGCTGTTGGCTTCAGCTGTTATCTTCAGCAGTTGACTTCAGCTTTTGCCTTCAGTAGATATCTTCAGCTGTTGTTCTTCAGACTTTCGGAAGATCTCTTGCTCAGCTTCGGAAGCCTTTGAATGTAGTACCAAAAAATGACTATGTGAAGTAGTTTTGGTTGCACCAGCCTTATCATGATCCAACACAAAGTCTGAAGAAAGAGCTGAAGACAAAGTCTGCTTCCGAAGACAAAGAAGACTCCAAGCCTCGGAAGAAGCAGTCTTCCGAAGTATAAGTGGCTTCGGAAGAAGTTATTCTTCCGAAGCATTCTTATCCTTCGGAAAGACATTGCTATGTCCAGTAGATATAAGTATGGTCCCTGACAGTCCGCTGCAGACCTCTGATACAGCATGGCATCTTCCTAAAGAGCCATGTTGTTGACCATACTTTATTATACTGTTCATATTTTTATGATAGTACATGTTACCAACTTTGGTTGGTGACAAAAGGTAAGTCAGGGACATGTCCTGACTACCAACTCTCAGGCAAAATGTCTGAAAGGCCTCACCTAGAGTCTTGTAGTATAGATGTTTGGTTAGAGGTTTCCAGCTGGTATCAAAGTATATCCGGCTGTAGGTAGTATTATATATATCTTCTCCTTCTAACTCATTAGATAAGTGATTTGAGTCCAAGAGTCTTGTAATCCTTTGAGTTGAGAAGCAATATATAAAAGTACTTTGAAAATTTACATTCTGTGTTTATTTCCTACTTGTTACTTGTTATATTGTGATCAACTCTTCATAGACTCTTGCTGAGCGTTGTTCAAAGGTGAGTTTGAGAGAAAAACCTTCTGTTAGGTGACCAACACAAACGATCCTGCGCACCTGATCTCTTGGGATTCGTATTGACTTGTTGACTTGTTGATTTATAACACTTGTAAGATGTCCAAGTGTTTTTGGTCTTTCGTATGAACCTTGTCTTACGTAGGAACTTGTTCTTCCATAGAAGATTGAAGCTCCGCAGGAACTTTGCTCTATCTTGTGTTCATGTGAATACTGATGGTTATCTGTAGATCTTCGGATGTTGTCTTGTAAGAAACATATCTACGGAATGACAAATATGTTCATCCGTAGATGTTTCTTAAACTTAGTCGAATCCAAGAAATTCACCAAGTATATTGTTTTTACCTGACATCATTCACATCAAGCAATATATATATGGGTTAAGTTATATACTCAATGCATACAAAAAGATAGTGAGTTACAATCATTTATTACATGAATTGATTAAAGTTCTAAGCCTATACAAAATGATCTAGACCTATTGTTCCTAGATCTAACGATACTCCCCCTTAGGCTTAGATACTTGTAATTAGTTCTTCAAAATTGATAGCTCCTTCGCTCTGGCAATAAGCTTGTTGTAGAAGTATAACACAGCTGACTTTTGATCATCATATTTATAATTGATCTGCATCTTGCTAAGCTTCTTCAGAGTTTCAAAACTCAGTCCCGGAACATCTTCTTCAGTAGTAAGAGTACACAACACATTGTTGTTGTGCACTACTTCCAACTCATCTTGTTCTGCGATCCTTAGTTCTAAGACTTCTTCAAGATTATCTCCTTTCAGTAGTCCAGCATTGTGCCTTCTCCTCTTGTAAGCATTGGCGTGTAGTTTGTCAACCACTTGTATTACATGAACATATAGGAACAGATCATTCTGTGCTCTTTCATGATTTAGCTTTGGAAAGAATTTGTCATGTAAGTACGAAGTGTAGCTGGGATATAGTAGTTTGATTTCCACAAGATCAAAGATCTTGATTCTATCAGCTTTCTTGTTTTCAGCATTCCTTAGCAGCACCAGTTCCTTTATTCTTTCAACATATCCCCATTCTATTATGGGATATGTGTAAGATTTCCTTCAATTGTTTTAATGGCTGCTGAGTTCCTATTGTTGTATCCAATCCTCTTTAGAAATTTATCATCAACTTATTCAGAGGCATTGGACATAAACCGTTTTAGCCCTTGTATTCTCTTTTTGCGTTCATCTTCATCTCTCTTGCCTCAGTCAGCACATCATCTCTGAACTTGGTCTTCAACTTACCCACCAATGATGAGAAGTCACTTCCTTAGGTGTATTGGGTAGTTAGTTATGATAAGGCTTTGTAAGTCTTTGAGATCATTTTCTGGCAGGCACAATAGTGAAAATACATCATGGAAGTATTGAATTCTTCCAGATGTTTTCTTAATTACTACACAATCCCAGTCTGGATCATATTTCTAGGCCATGATCCTGTTTTCTTCCACAGAAATGGGAGTTGTGAGATGATCAATCAGATCTATCAGGGTTGACTTTTGTTCAGTGATTCTCTGACAGTAGTTCCAAGTTGCCATGCTTTGCGGGTATCACTTCTCTTGGTTCTCTAACCAGCTTATATTTACCTTTATACTGATCTTTGTTCTCTATAGTCACTGGTTCAGTAGGAGCTTTGTTATGGTGCTCTATAGCTGGGTTTGGAGCTTTAGTTCTGAATCTCACCTATGTCTTTAGTTCAACATTCATAACATGCTCCATCATTCTTCTCAACTCAACAACTTTTCTTCCTTTAAGCTCATGCATCTTGTAATTATGACCTTGTAGCCAACAGGTCGTGTTGTATTTGCTTAGTTTGGATGTGTCATAGTGGCCTAAGTCTTTTTTGATCTTCTGATTTGATTGATAGGTTATGAAAGCTTTATAATCATAGTTGGGAATCATGAATCTAGCCAACTCAAACTCTTTTAGAAGATTCTTCAACTCAATCATATTCATCCTCTCAACCATGTCATATGAAAATCCATGGTTGATCAGGGTCATAAACATGGATGACTCAGGTCTCTCTTCTAGAATGTCTTTTGTAGTCAGAAGGTCATTGACTCTTTTGTTTCTTTTAGAGAGTCCATTTTTGTCAGCTCAATCCACTCTGCATCACTGTCACTATCCTCATCAGGGGTTTTCTTCACAGTAGATGAATCTACTGAAGTAATGTGTTTAGGGGATGTAGGTTTTGGTTTCTTAGGTGAATCTTCCACAATGATCATCTTCTTTTGAGTAGCACCTAGGTTTTTCATCTTCCTTGAGTAAGGAATGAGGTGCTTTGCAGACTCAGCAGATTCTTTCACTGGCTTTATTGATGGAGCAGCACTTGACTCCAGAGCACATATCTTCATTTTCAGCTCCTCAATTTCTTCATCTTTCAACTTTAATAAATTAGATTGAGATGAGATAGAGTTTGTGGCTTGTTCAACTTTCAAAACCATCTTTTCCTTTTCATTTTTCTCATGATTTACAGACTCAAGCAGTTCTTTCTCATGTTGAAGTAATGCATCAATGAATTCATTGTTGCATTGAGCATTCCCTGAGTCTTTTGAGTTTTGCTTCTTGTTTCATCAACTTTTCATCTTTTTCTTTTATGACCCCTTCAACTCTTGTATTCTTTGTTTTCTTTTGTTTGATTTGAGCACCAGATTGTTGTATTCAGAAACTAGGTAACTCTTACTCATAGGGATGTCTTTATCACTCAGATCATCTTCATGATAGGCAACAATATCAACAAAGTTGCCTTTTTCTTCTGTTATAGGTTCAGAAGCAGTCTCATCATCATTTACTTTAGTGGGAGTAACACTTGCTGAACTTGAGCAGGTCCCAACTGTTTGATCAACAGGCTCTTGGTGTTGAGGTTAAGACAATTACTGAGCATCAAGAATTGGAGTTATGAGTTTAGTGTGATCAGACAAGACTGTGTTTTATGAGTTGGAGACTGAGAGTGGGATGGTGCTAGCTTGAGACATTAACTCAGTCTCACTAGAGTAAAATGAGTTTTGAGGCTGAGTTTATAAATTGGCTCGGTATGGGAACTCTCAGGAGTGTGATGTTATGGAGTTTCAGTTTGTTAATAGATGGGTGATTGATTGTGAATTGGAGAGATTGGATGGATATTTTGAGTGACTGATTGAGATTGTGGTGGTGATTCTTGTGGATAGGTGATATGGGCATTGTGTTTTCACTAACTGGAGATATGTGTGGAGAGAGGTTGGTTGATGGGGTGAATGTAAGGCTTGGATAGAGTTAGATGATGACTCTTCTTGCTGATCTTCCCAAACCAGCTCTTGTGGAATGTTTGCATTGGCATCTACCACATGGGTAAACATTGGCATGTCTTCCCCTTGGTATTTCCCACTGATCTTATTCAGTACAGATCGACCCAAATGAGCGTGTGCAAACACATCACCCTCTCTTGTTATACCTGGTAGCTCAGCATTAATTATCAGTTGTAGGAACCTAGGGAACATATACATCTTGTCAACCTTCTGAACTCTTATTTGGTCACATAGACAGTTGAATATGTACTTTGAGTAGTTGTATGTTCTACTCTCAAAGATCCCTATGATACCCGAAGAAATGTGCCTTGAGAACCTATCTAGTCCGGACTTCCTGTTTGAAATATACTTGAGGTAGGTGTGACATAGAAATCGGTAAGGCTTACATAGTCTTCTCTTCTTGATCTCACCCTTATCAAAATCACCATCATATCCTATCAGGTAGAAAACCTTCTCTATGTATTCATTTTCAAACACATCTGGGTGACCAACCACTCGTTCACCCAGATCAAGAGACCTTCTGATAGTTTGTTCATTAATCCGTAGTCTTTTAGTTTGGATTTCAGAAACTATCACATCATCCTCTCCATCTTGCTCTATTCGAGCTGAATTCCAGAAATCCACTATGTGCTCTTGATGAATCACAGGCTCTGCTGTCAGGGCATAGAAGAGCCTGGACCGTCGAGGGTATCTGATGATGTCCCGACAGCCTTCTGATGCCAGATCATCAGCATTAAGGAATGTGCACATTGTGTTCTCTCGCAAACCTATTTGTCATCTGTACATAAGAACGATGAAGATTATGTTAGTATGAGTGTTACAGACATGAATACGATCAGTTTCAGCGATAATCAGGAATCAAACAGTTTATTATTGATGATTATGACGTGATTTACCTTCAAAACAATGATCTGTGATCAAGATTACGTGTTTGTTTTAAGGTTTTGAGTTGGTAATTTTGAATGTTTGTGGAAGGGGGAAAAGGGAGTGCGCTTTTCTAGGTCTGAAAAGTGCTGTGAAAAAATGAATAATGAAAGTTTTATGTCAAAAACATCATTATACTCTCGGAAACATTAGTTTCATTTATTTAATTAAGTGGGTCCTACTACCTTTTTACCCTTTCCGTGGAAGTTATTTCTTCCAAAGATTTCAGTTCTTTCGTAGGACATCTATGGATGCGTAGCATCTGCAGACGCCTAACTATCAAGTACTGAATTAGAATTTGAGAAATAACTTGATTATCCATAGATTACTACTCTATGAACATGTATTATACTTTTAAGGTTTTAACAGATTCGTAGTTTACCAATTCTACGGATGGTTAAATTTTATTTGGTTAAGTTTCACACTGTAGCTTCTTCTGATGCTGATATTTCACTATGGCTTCTGTTGATGCTGAAATTTCACTATTGCTCCTGCTGATGCTAAATTCAATGTTTGAAACTTCTTTTGATTGTATGGTCCTAATCAAGTGATAGAACCATTTATTTCTATTGAACCTTGTTGACTTTGTTTGCATGACAATTGTGCACAAGAAGGTCTATATCCTACCGCTAAGTTAGTGCTCAAGTTCTAATTCCTTCTTAGTTGGTTGATCAAAATTCAGCTTTTTATTGTTTTTCATGCATTAACTACTACCCCTAAATTTATGATTAATGATAAGATTTAGCATTTATCATAAATTTCTGTAGACGAATAGCATGAAAGGCATATAACAGCCCAAAAGTGATGAAATCTGTTAAAATAAATGCATGCACATTGACACTAAGCTTCTTCTCTGTGTGATTTGTTTGATGAGATATGATCTGATGCCTCACCCGATTGCAAATATATATTTCCACTCAAATCCAAGCAAGAGTATTGTATCAACTAGGCATGCTATTTATCACGTTTTATGTTTATTGGAGATTAACTGTTATGCGCTCCACATTCAATTCACATTAGAGTTTGTCCTCCATGTGTGAGACAAATCATCACTGTCACACTTAGAGACTATGTACATTAAGTTATAAATTCTATCCTGAGACAAATTTGTAGTCTCATTAATGCTTTATTGTTACTGCTTTTTAGATAATATACATTTGGTCATAATGGATTCTTTTGAGAGCTAAGATATGATCCGCATAAGGTCACCAGATCTTTACTTACGTAAAATAGAGGTGCCTGCAACCCAGATCTTTGTTCACACAAAACAGAGGGAGGATGAGCATCATACTCTAAATCATAAACCCAGGTCTTTGTTCACACAAAACAGAGGGAGTATGATTTTGCAAGGATAGTTTATAAAGTGTTTTACATAGTGTGCTTGGGTGAGTGATTTGATCACATCAGGATAGGACTTACTTTTTTGATTCTTGAAATAAAGTTTCCCACAAACAGTCACCTTTTCATTATGTTATGCATGCTCTTAGTGTAGTTTCCACTCAAGATGAACCTACTCACATATCAAAGTACTTTTAATCAGATTTAAATTTAGTTAATTACAAGAAGTAAGCAAAAGCATGGTGTACTATCATTTCCCATACATATGACATGCTGAAACAAAAGACACAATAGATTACCACTTAAAAGGACAGTCACATGCTTTTCTTATGATGATTAATCTAAGTTAATCATGCCCAAAGACTCAATTAGAAAATTAAATCTAACTGAATCAAAGGCTTTAGTGAATAAGTCAGCAAGCTGATTTTTGTATCCACTTTGATTAACTTGATTAGACCTTTTCTGAGCAACCTCATCTCAGAAAATGATATCTTATTTCAATATGCTTTGTTTTACTATGTTGAACTGGGTTAGCAGTGATGAACATAGCAGCTGAATTATCAATATGAATTGGTGTTTAAAGGAAATTGTAACCATAATCAAGTAATTGATTTTGCAACCAAAATACTTGAGAGCAACCAGCTGAAGCAGCTATGTACTCAGCCTCAGCTGTGGACAGAGAGAGTGTTTGCTTCTTACAATACCATGAAACAAGTCTTCGTCTTAAGAATTGATATCCACCAGTCGTGGATTTTTTCTGTATTGTTGCATCCTCCAAAATCACTATCTGAGTATGAGTAGAGACTAAAATCTCCATCTTTTGATACCACAGTTTCGAGTTGGTTTCCTTTTCAGATATGAAGATTCTCTTAACCGCATTCAAATGAAACTCTTTTGGATCAGATTGGTACCTGGGATCAGGCACAATCTTGTCTATTATTGAAGCAGGAGTTTTGCATAAAGTTGTATTAGCAAGATTGTACTTCTTCAATATTTGATGAATATACTTCTCTTGATTTATAAAAATTCCATCTGATGAACTTGTAGGCCAAGGAAGAAAGTCAACTCTCCCATTGAACTCATCTGGAATTCAGATTTTATTAACTCTTCAAAACTCGCACACAGTCTCTTATTGGTTGATCCAAATATGATGTCATCTACATATATTTGAACAACCAAAAGTTCTTGATGTTCTTGTTTAAGAAAGAGTGTCTGATCATAGTTCCTCTTTTATACCCATGTTTGAGTAAGAAAGATGATAATGTTCATGCCCCTTTCTTGGTGCTTGATGAAGACCATATAAAGCTTTGTCTAGCTTGTAAACTCTATATGGGTAGTCAGGATCTTCAAAACCAGGAGGTTGAGTCACATAGACCTCTTCATCGATTTTCCCATAAAGGAAAGAACACTTGACATCCATTTGATAGTCAGTGAACTTCTTATAGGAAGCATAGCTAGAAATACTATGATTGCTTCAATTCTTGCAACAGGAGCAAAAACTTCATCATAGTCTGTCCCTTCTTCTTGAGTATATCCTTGAGCAATCAGCCTAGCTTTGTTTCTCACAATTATACCTCTGTCATCTAGCTTATTTTTGAAGAGCCATCTTGTTCCAATTGGATGTTGACCTTCAGGCAAATCAACTAGATTTCAGACTTTCTGCTTTCTGAATTGTTGAAGCTCTTCCTGCATATATTCAATCCAGCTATTATCCTTCAGAGCAGCTATGATATTTGGAGGAACAACTTGAGAAAGAAAACAAGTAAACAAGCAAATGTTTGTAGCTCCCCCTTGGCTTCTTATGGTTCTTGCATTTAGGTCTCTAATAAGTTGTTAGATGGATGAGACTTGTGAATTCTGGTTGTTGAGATAGATCAACCGGAATGGATGATTCCAAGTTAGACATATCCATTGAAG
This sequence comes from Flaveria linearis, assembly GCA_024085815.1. Lineage (NCBI taxonomy): Eukaryota > Viridiplantae > Streptophyta > Magnoliopsida > Asterales > Asteraceae > Flaveria > Flaveria linearis. The sequence continues at coordinate 33,403,665 of CM044016.1, read as the reverse complement.
TGGATGGATTCAGTTGTGATGATGAATTTAAGAAGTAATTAAAAAGTTCTTTAAGTTTAGCATTTGAAGTAACATGTTCTTCATTTGGTACATCAGCTGTATTATGAATGTCTTCCGCAAGAACTTGTACGGAGGTGTTTTGTTCATTCGTATGAGTTACAGGAACATCTACGGATGGTATATGTTGGGCTTCTAACAACTCTATGGAATGCAAAGGATCATCTCTAATGTTTGGAGCATCTAATAAAGCATTATTCATATCTCTGGATGAAGGATGATCATCTGCGGATGTAGGATCATTAGCTACAGATGTAGTGTTCCTATTTCCGGATGTAGATCCATTTGCTAAACTGGAAGAGCATCATTGTTGATATTGGTTGTTTCTTGATCCAAGATACTTGAAGTTTGTGGTGTTGGAGGATCAGCTGATAGTGATACATCATTCATATTTGGAGGGACAAATGGATAACATGGATCAGCAGAACCTGCATTAATCAAATAACCAAAGTTAAATGAGTCTGTTAGTGCATCTATATCAAACAACCATGATGATCCTTTTACAGATTTGGTACGGTTAATGATCTAAATCATCTTTTTGTTTAACTCCTCATTAGTGTACTTCAACTCCAAGATGTTCATCTCTGTTACAAGCTGCATAAATCTATGGAGTTATTGAGGAATTGATTCACCCTCATATGATGAATGTTTCATATTGTGAACGAATGGTGTCTTTCCTAATGCTTCAGATTTCATCACTCCCTTCACAGAGTGTATGAAGTATCTTCCACAAGGAGTTTGTTGTTTTGTAGTTCTCACACCTGATTAAGATCTCTTCAGGTAAAGCCATACTAAGCAGGCTGTATGCTTTGATATCAACTTTGACCTTTTTAACATCATCAGGTGATAGATCTTTTGTACTTACGGGTGGTTTTTGTCATTATAATCCAGCCCAAGGGTGGGTGGAATATATGGACCTTCAGTTATTGATTCCCATATGTCGGAATCAGTATAATTCACATGATTCCCAACTTGATTTTCCAGGATTTGAAATCTGCCTTGTTTCCAACTTCAGAGGTTGGTATGATCCACCAAAAGTACTTATTTAGTTAAAGTCTAAGAATTTAACTATAAAAGAGTTTATGTTAGGTAATGTACTAATCAGTGACAAAACTTAATTAGTGATAGTTAAGTTTTATGATCATAAATCAGTCAATCCTTTCAATGATAATTAATTATCAAGTCAGGACTTCGTTAATGTATAACACTTAATGACTATCAAGCAATACTCAGATCTACTATTCAATTAATGTGAATATCGATCTAAATTATGTAAGCAATGAAACAGTGCTCGCTGAAAGATAAATCATGGTTTTAAATGACTAAACAAAGAGACAATTAAACAATTCTAATACTGATAGATCAATCGATCTAAATCAATGAGCACTTGGCTCTGATACCACTGTGAATCCAAGGATCGCAAACAGGAATTATCAGTATTAGAATGGAATCAAGTTAATAATTGCGGAATCATCATTAACCGTTGCTTAATTGTTTTAATTTAAAGATATAATATTAAAATTAATGTTTGTTATGACGAACACAATTATGTATATGCAATAAATAAGCAAACAAGAATTGATTCAAATGTATTTCATTAGAACTGAATAATGATTATAAAAGAATGATTTATGAATGCTATGAACAAATCTGCTTCGATTGTATTGTTGTTGATGTATGGATGTGACGGCGGCTAGGGTTGATTGTGTGATGTGATGTGTTTTTGCCGTAATAATGCTCTTGTGTTCTGTCCATGATATGAAACCTAGGACTCATATTTATAGGTAATTATGAGTCTGTTAAGGAAACACCGGATCTCTTGGGATTTGTAATTGACTTGTTGACTTGTAACACTTGTAAGATGTCCAAGTGTTTTTGCTCTTCCGTAGGAACTTTGTATTCCACTGGAACTTGTTCTTCCGTAGGAGATTGAACTTCTGCAGGAACTTTGCTCTATCTTGTATTCATGAGAATATTGATGGTTATCCGTAGATCTTCGGATGTTGTCTTGTTAGAAACATATCTATGGAATGACAAATATGTTTATCCGTAGATGTTTCTAACACTTAGTTGATCCAAGAAATTCACTAAGTATATTGCTTTTACCTGACATCATTCATTTCAAGCAACATATATATATATGGGTTAACTTATATACTCAATGCATCCAAAAAGATGGTGAGTTACAATCATTTATTACATGAATTGATTAAGTATTAAGCCTATACAAAATGATCTAGACCTATTGTTCCTAGATCTAACAGAGAATATATGTTCTTATGTGTATATGGGTTCGGGTTTGTGTGTTTTAGACATATCTAGGTGTTCGAATTCTTTGGGAAGCTCAAGTTGGAGAGTTTGAGATTTCAAAGCAGCTAAGGTGAGTTTCTAGACCCCATATTTTATATGTTTTAAAAGATTTTGGGGTTGAAAATGCATGTAAAATCATTTTTATAAATGTACATGTGCATGTGTTTAAATGTTTGAAGGTTATAAATGCTTGGTTTGATGTTTGGGATAGTTCTATAAGCTTAGAACATGTTAAGATGTTGTTTGGGACTGATAAATAATATTAGAATTGCATAAGTTAGTGGTCATGCGCCCAAACAGGGCCCATGCGCCTAGTTAATTGCCTTAGAAAAGTTTTAAGTAAGGTCACGCGCTCAAACAGGGCCCATGAGCCTGAAAATATGTCTTAGAAAAGTATATGATCATGCGCCCAAACAGTAGCCCACGCGCCTAGAATGCCTTAGAAATTTCTAAGTGGAAGCTGATCCGCCTGAACAGTAGTTCATGCGCCTAAGTTTTTGAAGAAATGCCTAAGTATAGGGTGATGCGCCTAAATAGTACCCATGCGCCTAAGTGTTGAAACGCCTAAGTGAGGCTCATGCGCCTGCATAGTGAAGAAACGCCCAAACAGTCCTCATGCACCCAAATAGTAACCATGCGTCCAAACACTTAGAAAATTTTTTGAATTTTTGGGAAAACTAGAATTTTAGTGTTTGACCCTAGTTTGACTTATGGACTATTTTGGCTTATTTTAAGCATGAATATGTAAAGGTCTATGAAAAGAATATGTATGATATTATGATGAATGTATGATATGCATATGAGCATAAAGTGTTATCTTTTAATGATTTTCAACACGTATATATTATATTATAATACACGTTAAGTATTATGTTATGACTTTACGTAGTATGATGAATGTATAAGTGAACGTAAAGTATAACGTAACAAAGTGAAAGATAACAAAGACGAAAAGTGAAACGTAATGAAAGAAAGAAAAGGCTTGCAAGCAGAATGAAAGGATGATCACAACTCGTGAGAGTTGTCAGCTCAATTGTGTGTATTATAGCGTGCGATTTTGGCTAACCCATGTGGGTTTACACACAGGGGGATCAGTCTTGGTGACTGATCCATAGTACGAAATGGTATCCTTGTCACTTTACCCCAGAAATGATGAGGCCTTGTGCCTGGATATGACGAGGCTTTGTGCAAGGAAATGATGAGGCTTTGTGCCCGGAATGGTGGCTTCGGGCCACGATGGGAGTAAAGTTTTGACAGGATCTAGAAATAGTGAAAGATAATGATAAAGTACGAAACGAACGAATACATGAGAAAATGATAAAGTACGAAACGAACGAATACGTGAGAAATGATAAAGTATGAAACGAACGAATACGTGAGATAATGAATGATGAAGAAGGTTATGCCTTGTTGTATGTACGAAGAATGCTCATGTATGAAAGTAGAGAAAGTATTTTGTTAAGAAAGAGTATTTTTCTTATATAAATAGTATAAAGTATTTCAATACTTTAAAACTAAAACTCACTCAGCAACTCTTACTTTTATGCATTTTCAGTTCTCAAGTAATTTTGCTGAGGATGGCACACGGGGATGCTACTCGGCGGGGCAAGACTGGCATCAATTCACACATAATATTATTATTGTTTTGTAATGCAAATTAAATGATGCTATTGTAATTCAAACCATGTTGTATTGCTTAACAGTTTTATATTAATCTGATGAATGGTTTTTGTTAACTTACTTCCGCTGCTTATTTTATAAATTATGTATTTATATGTAATGATGCGATGATTGTCCAACTGTAAGTGTTTCAGGAACGGGGGCTTACGTATATGTAACTATAGACGTCCTCAATACTTGTAACGGTATTAAAGTACTTTAATAAAAATGTGACGTATATAACGGTGTAATTTTATAAAAAAAATCAATATTTTGTAATAAGTTATTAAGGTTTTTATAGAGATTGTGGAATCTTTTTTATATATGCATAAAGTACAACAATCTAATTCTTTTTTTATTTTAAACTCAATACTTTTATATTTTTTACAATTTTTCACTTTCAACTTTGATCCTATATACCATTTATCTTTTATAAATTTTTGGTTTACATTTCGCTTTGAATTTTGAGAGTTAACATGTTGTAGGATTTTATGGTTCAACGTTGTTACGCCTAATTTTTCCAGTTTAACCAGGCCGACGCAACGTGCGGCTTTAGATCGACTTATTTATTGGTTTTAATGTTTTATGTTTTACATGCATGATTTAAAGTTTTTACATCTACTTTATGTTTGATTTTCTTTGTTTTCGTTGTAATTTCTTTTCAAATACAAGATTTTCAATATTGGTGGTTGTTGGTAGTGGTGTGACATTGGTTCTTCTTGACATTGGTTCTTCTTGACATGTTTTTACGCAACACCACAACGCGAGTGATTAATACTAGTTTACTCTAATATGTAATTTTATATCCTAACATAAACTACGTTATGTTTTTAATAGGAGCACTTACATATATCCCCTTACAAACTTGATCAATTACATAGATACTCAACCCAAACTTTTAGTTACATATATCTCTTCCTTAAACATACATATTACATATTTAGTTATTTATTTAAAATTAACTTATAAATACTATTTTACCATTATTATTACTAAAACTATAAAATTACATGTTTGCCTTTGAGCAATATGGTCAGAGTTGAGGTAGGGAATTTTTCCAGTAATGAGTTTCCTCCTGGGAGGGTTGGAGGTGCGGTCTCGGTTAGGACACAGATAGTGGGGCCGGTTAAGATGACACTTATTCTGCAAAAATGATCGTATATTTTCCGTTAAAATGTTTTTTTTCTAAATTTTGCAAACTTTTGGGTTTTGATGATATTTCACGTTTTGATACTAATGTTTGTTATTTACGTTTCAATACTAAAGTTTTACTTCTTGTGAATGTTCACACAGTGGAACAAAATCATACCAAATCGCTTGAAAGATTAAACAATCAAATCTGAAGAACAACCGATTGTAGAAGAACAATTAACTGACTGCCACAAGAATAATTGTTGAAATCGAGTAGGAGAATTTTTGTGATAATCGTCGAAATCGAAGGGAGAAATCTCGTTTTGTTTGGAGCCACGGAAAGAGAAACACAAATTGTGAAGAATGTCGTAGGATGATTTTGAAGAGTCGTAAGTGGTTATCACTATTCATGAAAAGGGTATTTATGTCATTTTATAAACTTTTAAAAAGAAAAGGAGAGATATAATTTTAATTTTGACTTGGATATATACGTACTTAGTTAAGTTTGTAAGGGTATATATGTAATTCTCTCTTTTTAATAAGTTACTAGAATTGTTTTTAATCTTGATAATAATTATTGTCATTGCTTAAAAAAGATCCCGGTTGTTAATTATCTATTAATATGTAAATATTTAAAGAGTATAACTTCTTGAGTTTAGTTACTGTTGGAAGTTTTTATATATTTCTAATTTAATTTAAGAATTCCTACATTATGTTTAATTAAATAATATACTTTCAAAATCGTAAGTGTAAGAAACATAAATTTGTATTTTATGGTTGCCAATCTTATTTTCATTTTGAAAAAGATAATGGTCAAGTTATTCTAATGTGCGGTTAGTCTTTTTTTATTTTATTATATATTATAAATAGAAAATAAAAGATTATTAATTTAAAGAACTTAAGTGGGTATAGATAGTTTGGTAATAAACGGCCCTATAGTGTTATGCCAACACATGACAATTTTTTTAACCAAATTATAAATTCGATTTTGGTTTAAAACGTCCCGAAACGAAAATTATAAATAATTTGGTTTAGTTTGATTAGTTTTAAAGCGAACATTAATCACCAATGTTTTGAAAACCGGACCGGACCGACCGGTTCGACCGGGAACCGGACTCCAATCCGGTCCGGTTCGGTGCTTAAAACCGGTTTAACAGTGAACCGGTGGTCAGACCGGTTGAACCGGTCGAACCGGCGGTCGGAACTGTAACCGGACCGGTTGAAAACTGGCGGTCGGACCGGTGGTTGACCGGTTAAAATTTTTTATTTTTTTGTAATTTTTACATAAATACGGTCCGGTTCTTATATACGGTCCGACCGGTTGAACCGTTCCGACCAGTGAACCGGTAAGGCGTCCGGTTCACTGTCCGGTCCGGTTTTAAAAACATTGTTAATCACCTTTAGTACATCCTATTCCAAATTATTTTAACAGTTATTTTTTTCATATGTTTTTTAAATTTAACATGTAAAGAGTTGATATTAAAAAATGTGTACTTTTAAAAAAATTGAAGGTATGTTGATTTTTTATGTTTAAGAGGTTGTTTAGTAAAGCTTTTGCAAGGAAAACAGATAAAATGTTAGTTTTTAGGTATTTATCAGGTATTTTAACATAATACTTGTTCAGGAAAAACAAGTCCATACATAAATATTTATATATTTCCTATCAAGGCTTAGGGGCGAAGCTAACTGCTTAACATCCAACAAATTTCTAGTGAAGTCGTCAGCAACCTAATGAACCAACCGAACCCAATTCTAGTTATATCTTGAAATCCTTTAATCTTAAAATTATATGGATCTTAATCAAGAGTCAAATTCTTTACGTTTTGAAGTTGGAAGTTGGTCACTGGCCACACTTAAAGAAACCACATTGTTCAAAGGGATCAAACCACCCTCAACCCCCACCAATATTTAAATTAAATTGGTAAATTTAAAATCACATATCTAGAAGAAAAAAATAGCATGCTATCTGTGTAACCTCAATTAAAAACCTACCACACAAATTTAATACTAGCCTAGCTATAAACTCGTGTATTACACAATTAAATAAAAAAATTTAATAGTCACTAATAAAATTAAGAATTATAAAACAAGATTTTAAAATAAGATATAACTGATATTAAATATAGTTAGATGGTTCATGTTATAAAAAAATATTATATTTCATTAAACTTTCGCATCTAAAAAATAAATTTTTAAACATTCGTAAAATGTTAATGAAAACTATTTATTTGTAAAAATCATGTTTATTTATTTTGTTTTTTTTTAATTTTAATTTTCATAAAAAAAATTATAAAGACCAATTCATAATATTTTGTTTTAAAAAAGTTCACTGTTTTAGAAATTTTATAAAAGTTTTGTTTATAATAAAAGATGTGCTTTTTAAGTTTCTTAAAAGATCTTTTTGTTAAAATAGTCTTCATTTTAGATATTTAAATATTACTAATTATTAACTTATGGATGCATTAAATGTTGTATCATGTGTATAAAATGTTGTACATATCTTTTTTCCTTTTAGTTAATTCTATTTTAACCCAACACTTTTACATATTTCACAACTTATCCCCTATAATTTTTTACTATTAACTTGAATTCCTAATACTTCTTATTTTTTACAAACATTTTGATTTACCGTTTAAATTTTGAGAGTTAACATGTAAGGCCCCGTTCCCGGGACGCTTACAGCCGGTCATTCATCGCACTTAAAACACATAATTATATAACTTTACTAAAATCATGCAGTGGAAATTTTTAAAATAAACATTTCATTTCCTTTAAATAAAGACTTTTGCAGAGTAATACATCGTTTATTACAAAATATCGCTTATTCGTATTACAACACAAAAGCGTTAAACAAAAGAATGTCAACCAAAAAGAGCTGAGTAGCCGCCTCGTGCCATCCTCAGCAACACTACCTGCCTACTGGAAACACATAAAAAGTCAGCGTTGCTGAGTGAGTTCTACTTTTATAATAAAACATACTTTTCTTTCGTTAAAACTGTTTCTTTACTTTCATGAGATCATACATCATACGTACACATAGATAATATCATTAATATCTTCATCGTTCATTCTTTCATTCTTTCGTTCTTTAACTTTCGTTCATTCATCATACTTTCCTGTCATTCTTACTCTTTCGTCATTACCTCTTTTCGTTACATCAACCATAAACCTTACCCTTCTGTCCGTGGTACTGGACCTAGGCCTATCATAGAACTTCTATAACGATGCATCGCACCTCTGGCCACAGTACCTAAGGTAGAGTTTAGGTGTACCATTGTCCTATGCAATATCTTTCTGTCCGTGGTACTGGGCCTAGGCCTATCACAGACCTTCTATAACAGTGCATCACACCTCTGGCCACAGTACTTAAGGTATGCAACAACGGTTCTATACCAATGGTCAATCACAAAGAAAGACCCCGATGTATATCCTCCCGGGGTAGCGAACCCACACACCGTTGGGCTAACACCTTTTAATGGTGTGTCCCTTTCGAGTCTGTTGCGACGGTAAGGTCGCTCACCTCATTTATTTGCTTGCAAGCCTTTCATTTGTTCATTCGTTCATTAATGCATGCATTCTTTCATTACGTTCCTCTTTTCATTATCTTTCACTTTACGTTACATAATACTTTTCATTCATTCATTAACGTAACACGTAAAGCCATGGGAAAGATAAAGATATGACATAAAAAGGAACATCAACATACACTATAGCATCATCATACAGGGTATCATCATGCATACATAACATACATCATGCATAGACATGCAACATCATCATGCCCAACATACCCTCTAAGATCCCAACGGTCATCTTACATGTACCTACGAGAACTTCCACGTCAAAACTTACGTCTGCACTTTCCCCCAAAAGTCAGTAATTAAACTATGCTTCTCCTCGGGCCCAAAAGCCCTATTTAGGCGTATGGCACCCTTCAGTCACACGGCCTCCATGCGACTGAGCATCATGCGAATGGACCAATGCAGATGAACACCAATGCGGATGAACATCCAATCGTGCGAATAGACCTTATGCGGATAGACACTATGCGAATAAGCACTTATGCGAATGGACCCTCAGTCGTATGACTCCCTATGCGACTGAACCTCAGTCGTGCGAGTGGAATCCAATCGCACTTGAATCGGCCGAATGGCCTTCTGTCGGTCGCCTAGCCCTAACTGATACAGAATGAAGTTCATCCCGAAACCAATCTGCCATTTTCGACCTCCAAGCTCATCCAAACCCATTCTAAGCCCAAATCAACCATCCTAAACCTTAGGAATGCATACTACAACACCATTCAAGCACATACAAGCCCAAAAACATACTCCAAACGCATCATACGCAAACACACCTAAATGGGTCAAACATACACACATACAAAAATGGGTTTACTATGTGTTCCAGCCCCAAATCAGTTGAAAATGAGTAAAATAGGGGTCCTAGAACTCACACAAACTACAAGAAGAAGAAGAGCTTCGTTTAGACCTGCTACACGATGATTTTGCACACTTGAATCCACCCGAACCAAGTCTTTTCTCTTCTCTTCTCCCTTTTCTCTCTTCTTCCTCTCTTTTTTTTGGGCTGAAATGTGGGTGTGGGGAGAGGGTAAAGGTTTCCCTCTCCCTTCAAATATCCCCACTTACTCAACTTTCTCACGTTGGCGAGTTTGGTCCCCCGACTTTGGACTTTATTTCTTTTTCTTCCTTCGTCGGCTTCAAAGAAAATATCCGGGTGTTACAAGTCCACCCGCCTTATATAGGTTTCATACCCGAAACCTGCTATTCCTCGAACAAACGTGGGTAATGCTGTCTTATTTCTTCTTCGGTCTCCCACGTTGACTCGGATCCCTTCCTGTGCTTCCACTGTACACGCACAAGAGGAACCACTTTATTTCTCAGCTTCTTCTTTTTTTGATCGATGATTGCCACTGGTTGCTCCACATAATTGAGTTGTTCGTCTACTTCGATATCCTCCAGTGGAACAATCATATCTTCATCTGCCAAACACTTCCTTAGATGAGATACGTGAAATGTCGGGTGAATTCCACTTAACTCATCTGGTAACTCCACTCTATAGGCCACCTCTCCTACTCGAGCAATGATTCGGAAAGGGCCTATGTATCTCAGGCTCAACTTGCCCTGCTTTCTGAACCAAATGATACCATTCCAATGTGAGACCTTCAACATAACCCGGTCACCCACCTGGAACTCAATCGGTCTGCGTCGTTTATCAGCATACGACTTCTGTCTATCTTTGGCTGCCTTCATGAAGGCTTTGATACTTTCAAGCTTTTCGAACGTAGCCTCAATCACCTCGACGCTTCCTAACTCTTTATGACCAATATCACCCCAACAAACAGGCGTCCTGCATCTCCTACCGTATAGCATCTGATAAGGTGGCATACCAATGTTGGCATGATAGCTGTTGTTGTATAAGAATTCAACTAACGGTAAGTGGGCGTCCCAACTTCCCCCAAAATCAATCACACATGCCCGAAGCATGTCCTCCAATGTCTGAATGGTCCTTTCTGACTGACCATCAGTCTGGGGATGATAAGCCGTGCTAATATGTAACCTCGTCCCCATGGCATCGTGGAATTTCTTCCAGAATTTGGATGTAAACCGGGTGTCACGATCAGACACAATAGACATCGGCACACCATGACGAGTTACAATTTCCTTGATGAACAGATCAGCCAACCTTTCAGATGAATATGTCTCACGGATCGGTAGGAAGTGAGCACTCTTCGTCAAGCGGTCAACAATCACCTATATAGCATCATACCCTTTCAGAGTACGTGGCAGCTTCGTAATGAAATCCATGGTGATGTGCTCCCACTTGCATTCCGGTATATCCAAAGGTTGAATCTTTCCATACGGCTTTTGATGCTCGGCCTTCACTTGCAAGCAAGGCACTTACTCACATACTCCACCACGTCACGCTTCATACCAGGCCACCAATAATCTTTCTTCATGTCTTGGTACATCTTTGTAGCACCGGGATGAATACAGTATCGAGTCTTGTGAGCTTCATCCATAATCTTCACCCGTAGATCCCTAAAACGAGGAATCCACATTCATCCAAACGGGGTTCTAACACCAAAGGTGTTTTCACCCAACTCCATGACTAGACCTCTCATCCTTTCAGAGTTAAGATGATCTTCTTTTAATGCCTCATCTTGAAACTCTTTGACTTGCTTCATCACATCAGAGGTCATAATCAACTGGTACGCTTTCACCCGAATCGACTCGGGTCTCTCTTTTCAACTAAGGGCGTCCGCCACCACGTTGGCTTTGCCTGGATGATAATGGATCTCACAATCATAATCCTTTATGAGCTCCAACCATCTCCTCTGCCTCATGTTCAACTCTTTCTTGTCGAAGAAATACTTCAAGCTCTTGTGGTCAGTGAATATGGTGCACTTCGTCCCATACAGGTAGTGCCTCCATATCTTTAATGCAAAGACCACTGCTGCTAGCTCCAAATCATGAGTAGGATAGTTAACCTCATGAACCTTCAATTGTCGGGATGCGTAAGCTATAACTTTTCCTCTCTGCATTAACACACACCCCAACCCCGAGTAGGAAGCATCAGAATAAACCACCAGATCTTCACTTCCATCGGGCAATGACAGAACAGGAGCTTGAGTCAAATTCGTCTTCAATTCTTCAAACGGCTTCTCTTGAGCTTGACCCCATACAAACTTTACATCTTTCCGGGTCAACTTCATTAGTGGAGAAGCAATCTTAGAGAAGTCTTGAATAAACCTTCGGTAGTAGCCCGCCAAACCCAAGAAAATGCGAATCTCGGATGGCGTCTTCGGAGACTTCCATTGCATCACCGCCTCCACCTTTGCCGGATCCACCATGATCCCCTCCAGATTCACCACGTGACCCAAGAATTAAACCTCACGCAACCAAAACATGCATTTGGAGAACTTGGCATACAACTTCTCCCTTCTCAACGTCTCCAACACCTCTCGAATATGACCGGCATGCTCTATCTCGCTCTTTGAATAAATCAGGATATCATCGATAAACACAATCACTGACTTATCCAACATCGGCCGACACACTTGGTTTATCAGATCCATAAAAGCAATTGGTGCATTGGTCAAACCAAAAGACATAACAAGGAACTCGTAATGACCGTAACGCATGCGAAAAGCTGTTTTAGGAATATCCTGTTCCTTCACCTGTAGCTGATGGTAGCCAGATCGAAGATCTATCCGTGAAAACCAACTGGATCCTTGAAGCTGATCGAACAAATCATCTATCCTCAGCAATGGGTACCGATTCTTCACCGTCAACTTATTCAGCTCACGGTAGTCTATACACATCCTCATACTACCATCTTTCTTCTTTACAAATAAGACCGGAGCACCCTAAGGAGAGATACTCGGTCTAATGAACCCTTTATCAAGCAACTCTTGCAACTGCTCCATCAACTCTTTCATCTCCGTCGGAACCAATCGATACGGTGCCTTGGCAACAGGTTGGGCACCCGGTATCAGATCAATCTGAAACTCAACTCTCGGTCGGTTGGCACTCCTGGCAAGTCTTCGGGAAAGATATCGGGAAAGTCACACACAACCGGAACATCAAACAGTTGTGGTGTTGGCATATCCACATCCTTTACATAGGTCAAGTAGGCACTACAGCCACGCCTCATGCACTTCCCCGCCACCGCCATTAAAATCACCTTCGGAATCGTGGTAACCCGATCACCATAAACCGTCACCGAGCTACCGTCAGTCACTGTCAAACTAATCATCTTCTTGCGACACACAATGTTCGCCTCATAACCCGCTAACCAATCCATCCCAAGAACCAAATCGAAACCACCTAAGGTCATCATAAATGGTCTAACCAGAAATTTATGACCCTCTAATTCCACATCACAACCCTCTATCATCTCAGAAATCCAGGTAGACTTACCTATGGCAGTCTCTATATCAAGGGCGCATGAACAAGTCTACTATTAACCGGCAGCTTAGTACAGAAAGCAGCAGAAATAAAACTTTTACTAGCACCAGAATCAAACAACACAGAAGCTAAAGTTTGGTTCACCAGAAACGTACCGGACACGATATCAGGGTCCGTCCTAGCTTCCTCCTGTGTCATAGTGAATGCCCTGGTGCTCGCCCTCGGTCCTTCGCTTCCCGTCTTCTTCACCCCGGAACCCTCAGCCCTAGGCTTCTTACAATCCTTAGTTATGTGGCCCTCCACGCCACAGTTAAAGCATCGGACCGCACGACAGTCCCTAGCTATATGCCCCGGCTTCCCACATTTGAAGCACACGTTCAACCCCAGTCTACATTCTCTACTATGCTCTCTCCCAATCTTACCGCACTTCTTCATACCCGCACCCAATGTGACCACACAGCGGTCATCCACCCGTTCCTTCTTGTTACTCGTCGAGGCATTACCCCGACCAAACCTCTTCCCACACCAGTTTCGATCACTACCACCCTTCCTACTACCTTCAGCCACCACCACTGCCCTTTCATCATACAGTCTCCACGCCAAGTCCACCGCCGACCTAAACATGCTCGGTCGGGCACCGATCAAATGCCTGCGAATATCCATTGGCCAACCCTGAATGTACCTCTTAATCTTCCGTGACAGAGGGGTCACCTGATCCGGCACCAGACGTGCCATCTCGTTGAACTTCGTGGTGTACTGCTGATGTGTCATGGTTCCCGCCTCCAGCTACAGGAACTCCCTCTCAACCTTATCCATTTCTCGGTGAGGACAGAACTCCTCAATAACCAACTTCTTCAGTTCAGGACATCTCATCCTCCCGATTGCTCTGCTACCCTCGGCTTGGACTATATTGTCCCACCAGCATAGAGCTGAGTCCACAAAAGAGTGAGCAGCAAACTTTACTTTCTGATCCTCCCGGCACTCGCTGATGTTCAAAGCAGCTTCCATTTCTCTCACCCACCGGTGAGCAGCAGCAGCAGTCCCATTACCATCAAAAGTAGGGGGCTTGCATCGTTGAAACGCCCTGTAGTTACAGCCACGTGCCGGCTCGTGCACAGGCTCATCCTCCTCCTCATCATCATCGGAGGGAATCGTCTCCGTTTCCGGTTGCTCCCGACCTCTCGAGGACCGGTTCCTCTCTTGTCTTTCCCCTTCTCGTACTGCCTTAATCACTTCGGTCACCACAGACGGTAAGATTGTCTGCATGACCTGATGACTTCTTCAACCACCGCCTCTTTCACCGAGGCCCTCAAGTTAGCACTCTCATCCCCACCCTCCGGATGAGGGGTCTCGGGTCCCTCGGGAACCACCTTTTCCACTCTAGTCCTGCCTCTTTTGGGCCGCGATGCAGCACCAAGTCTACCACGCGAGGCTTTGGATGATCTACTACCGGCCATCCTCTATCATACACTGAAAGATTCAAACACCAACACTATCATTAAAGGGAATAGCTCAGTTTATGTCAAGTATAGTAAGTCCCTAATTACAGTGGCCAGTTTTGATTAACCACTTACTTTACTCTTCGTACCCCGAGCATTACCTGTCCTGACTACATCAGTATCTAAATCTACTAGCAACACGTATACCACATAACATGCGCAAATAATACCGGTTAACATTAAGAAAATACCTGATGGCACGCAGCTACTTAGACTGGCATCCTTCCCTTTTCCATCCCATTCTCAGTTTAAGTTAAGGTTTATTTTGAAAATTTACCCGTTTTACTTAAACTTTGGCTCTGATACCAACTTGTAAGGCCCCGTTCCTGGGACGCTTACAGCTGGTCATTCATTGTAGTTAAAACACATAATTATATAACTTTACTAAAATCATGCAGTGGAAACTTTTAAAATAAACATTTCATTTCTTTTAAATAAAGACTTTTGCATAGTAATACATCATTCATTACATAATATCGCTCGTTTGTATTACAACACAAAAGCGTTAAACAAAAGAATGCCATCCAAAAAGAGCTGAGTAGCCGCCTTGTGCCATCCTCAGCAACACTACCTACCAACTGGAAACACATAAAAGTCAGTTTTACTGAGTGAGTTCTAGTTTTATAATAAAACATACTTTTCTTTTGTTAAAACCGTTTCTTTACTTTCATACGATCATACATCATACATGCACATAGATAATATCATTATTATCTTCATCGTTCATTCTTTCGTTCTTTCGTTCTTTAACTTTCGTTCATTCATCATACTTTCCTGTCATTCTTACTCTTTCGTCATTACCTCTTTTCATTACATCAACCATAAACCTTACCCTTCTGTCCGTGGTACTGGACCTAGGCCTATCATAGAACTTCTATAATGGTGCATCACACCTCTGGCCACAGTACCTAAGGTAAAGTTTAGGTGGTACTGGGCCTAGGTCTATCATAGACCTTCTATAACGGTGCATCGCACCTCTGGCCACAGTACCTAAGGTATGCAACAATGGTTCTATACCAATGGTCAATCACAAAGAAAGACCCCGATGTATATCCTCCTGGGGTAGCGAATACATAACGTACGACATAAAAAGGAACATCAACATACACTATAGCATCATCATACAGGGCATCAACATACATACATAACGTACATCATGCATAGACATACAACATAATCATGCCCAACATACCCTCTAAGATCCCAACGGTCATCTTACATGTACCTACGGGAACTTCCACGTCAAAACTTACGTCTGCACTTTCCCCCGAAAGTCAGTAATTAAACTACGCTTCTCCTCTGGTACAATAGCCCTATTTGGGCGTATGGGCACCCTTCAGTCGCACGGCCTCCATGTGACTGAGCATCATGATAATGGACCAATGCGGATGAACACCAATGTGGATGAACACCCAATCGTACGAATGGACCTCATGCGGATGGACACTATACGTATGAGCACTTATGCGAATGGACCCTCAGTCGCATGACTCCCCATGCGACTGGACCCCCAGTTGTGCGACTGAACCTCAGTTGTGCGAGTGGACTCCAATCGCACTTCAATCGGCCGAATGGCCTTCTATAGGTGGCCTAGCCCTAACTGATGCAGAATGAAGTTCATCCCAAACCCAATCTGCCATTTTCAACCTCCAAGCTTATCCAAACCCATTCTAAGCCCAAATTAACCATCCTAAACCTTAGGAATGCATACCCAACACCATTCAAGCACACACAAGCTCGAAAACATACTCTAAATGCATCACACGCAAACACACCTAAATGGGTCAAACACACACACATACAAAAATGGGTTTACTATGTGTTCCAACCATAAATCAATTGAAAATGAGTAAAATAGGGGTCCTAAAACTCACACAAACTACAAGAAGAAGAAGAGCTTCATCTAGACCCGCTACACGATGATTTTGCAGACTTGAATCCACCCGAACCAAGTCTTTTCTCTTCTCTTCTCCCTTTTCTCTCTTTTTTCTCTCTTTTTTTGGCTGAAATGTGGGTGTGGGGAGAGGGTAAAGGCGGCCCTCTCCCTTCAAATATCCACACTTACTCAACTTTCTCGCGTTGTTGAGTTTGATCCCTCGACTTTGGACTTTATTTCTTTTTCTTCCTTCGTCGGCTTCAAAGAAAATATCTGGGTGTTACATAACACGCATAACGTACATGTGTGATTCAGCATTGTTACGCTAATTTTTTCTCATTTTACATCTTCGTTGTAACGTGCGAGTCCTAGATCGACTTAGTTATAGTTTTTAATATTTCAGGTTTCACGTGCGTGGTTCAACGTTTTTATGTCTACTTTACGTTTGGGTTTATTATTTCGATGTTGATGGTCGCTGATGACGGTGTGACATGGGTGCTACTTAGTATGCCTTTACGCACCCGTCGCAATGGGGGGGTTAATACTAGTTATCTATCGACTATAATAAAAAAAGTTTTTAGTTGAACACTTGTCACAATTATATAGCTCCTAATTCTAATTTATTCGTCTATCTCTCCTATTAAATAATTACATTAATTATAAATGATATTATTTAATTCTTTTTTAAATTAAATATAGTTTTTTTAATAATTTAATAAAGTGTTTTTATAAATGTAATTTCTAAGGAAACATTTTTTAAGATAAGAATTTTTTTCTAAAACATCAAAATTTTTTAAAAATATAAAATATTTAAAAATTGGTGTTTTAAATAATAAAATTTTTATAAACCAAAATAATTAAAATTCAGAGTTATAATAAGGTTTTTTTAAACGATACTCTTTTAAAATGGTTTGTTTTGAAACAAATGTTTTAGTTTTTTTAAAAAACAAAGAAATCATATATATATATAGGAGGGTTCCGATGAAAACAATGTTATAAAAGAAAACCATTGATTTATTTTAGTAATTAAACAAAATATTATTAGTGTTTAATGAGGTCCTAAGGGTAAAATAGTAATAAACTAAATAATTAATTTGATAACTACCCTCATAATTAAAATTCCTAAATTCACTCTCATATCTCTCTCTCCTCTCACCTTTTTTCTATTTTAATTAAAATTTAGATAAATCAAAAAAATCATTTTTTAGTTTCAAGTGAAAATCAGTTCATGGTTGTTGACGTATATTCAAGTTGTATTTACGTACATGTAAGTAAGTCACATTTAAGTATATGATCCTGTCGAATATAACCCACAGTTACGTATATGTAAGTCATAATTTTTCATGTTAACCATAGTTTGTTCCTATACATCTATGATTTACATATATGTAAACACACATAATTGATGATAGGATTGTCAACAAGAAAACAAAATAGAGAAGATGAATGAGGAAAGTACCATAATTTTAAACCCAATAATGTAAACTATAGTCATTACCTTGTTACATGTATGTTGTATTTCATACAGCTTATATATATAGAAAAATTTAAGGTACATATATGTAACACATCCAGCTACGTAACCTGTAATTTACATATCATCATGTTATTGTTATCCCCTTCAATGACCCATTTACATATACATTTTTCCATTTACACATCTCAATTCAAGAAAACAAGATGACATGTTAACTCAAGTTGAAGTTTCACATACAAAAAAAAATCTTCTTCGTCGTCAAAATACCAATAACACCAAGAACACACACACTAGTGTGTGTTTTTACATATACAAAAATTCAATAATTTCTTTCAATTCTTGATGTGATTTTTTAAAAACCATGATGAAAACATGTATGAAAGTCACAAGAATAATGCTTTTAAAGCGTATATAATCAATGTGATCAAATTCATAAAGATTTATAAAACACAGACTAAGTGTGTCGGTTTTACAAAACTAGGTTTCATCATCTTCTTCCATCGTCTTCATTCCCACACCACTAGTTTAAAACAAGTGCTTTGTGATCCCTTTCTTTCTTGAAATATTGTTTCGATAACTTGTTTATATCAAGATAATGACATTATAATCAAATTTCATGATTTTGGTTTTGTCATAAAGAATCATAGTTCCAAAACCCCCTCCTAAAAGGAAAGGAAACTAACAAGATTTATGAAATTCTTTCTTCATGCTTCTCGCATCTTCCAACTATCAATCGTTTAAGTAATCCAAATACAAAACCTTACATTTATTATCTTCTTTTATTTCTTGTACTTTCAATTCTAGCAATAATTGTAACACTTTTCATATACACAAGAGCCACAAACTACCTTTTTATCAATCAATTTTGTCTTTTAAAGTATCCATAGACTTAATATTTCTGATGTATGGTTGTCACCAATTATCTAGCTTGATGGATTTAAATATTACATCACTTTCGTCAACCATTACACTAATTATATATGGCTATAACCACTTAAAAATAATGACTACCTCTCTACCTTTAGTCGTTTTTAAAATTAATGTGAAAACTATTTTCAAACAACTCTTCTCCGAATATGGAGGAGATTACATAAAACTTGTTGCATCTCACTTTCAATCAAGAGGAGTATCACACCTCACTTCTCCTCCTCACATATCCAAACATAGTTACGCCAAGTGTAAACACCATCAAATAGTCAAAACCGGCCTTTCTCTTCTATCACAAGCCAAATTACCTCTTCACTATTGGCTATTTGCCCTTACCGCCACTGCCTACCTCATAAACCGCCTCCCTACACCAACACTTCAAAACACCTTTACATACTATCGTTTATTCAACAAATACCCAAACTATGGTAAACTAAGAAGTTTTGGTTGCCTTGCTATCCTTGGCTCCATCTCTACTTCCCATATAAACTACAACTATAATCCAAACCATATACTTTGTTGGTTATTCATCATCTTAAAGTTCTTATCATGCACTTGACTCTCTCAATAAATAAAATCTACACTTCTAGACATCTTTACTTTGTTGAACAAGAATTTCCTTATCAAACCATCTCAAATAAGACCAATCCCTCATATTTGAACCCCACTACTTGGTCCACCATAACCATTCCTATTTTATCTACTATAGATTAACAAACTACAAACATCCTAACTCCATCTAATACAACCTCCTCACCTTCTAACCATCTCAACTTATCTACCATCATAAATACTAACCCATCTATAACTCACCCAAACTTTATCACATCCCATATAATAACATACTTTATCACATCCCATATAATAACAATCTTACCTTCTGTTGCCCAACCTACATTGCCCACCACCCTAATAACAACCACGAAAATCAAAACTAACCCACCTTTCACAACCAAACATCACCATTTCTCATTACCTAGCCTTAAAACATCCTTCGTGGCATGAAACCATGCTCAAGAGTTTGAGGTCTTATAAAACAATTAAACATGGACTCTTGTCCCTCCCATATCAGTCTTAAATATTGTTAGAAACAAGTGAGTCTTTCAAACAAAAACAAAACCAATGAATCAATTGAACGTCTCAAAGCACACCTTGTCGCCAAAGGCTTTCATTAAAGTGTCGAAATCGAATTTGCGAAAACCTTTAGTCCAGTTTTTAAACCCGCCACCCTTCTTTTTTTCTCTCTTGTAGTTTAATAAAATTTGAGTCCTCGCCAACTTGACGTTAACAATGCCTTTCTTCAAGGCACCTTAACCTAAGACGTGTATATGGCAAAACACCTAAATTTATTAATCCTTTAAGGCCCTGTTCCCGGGTACCTCACAGTTGGTAGTTCATCGCACATAAAACATACAATTAATTAAAACATAGCAGCGGAAGTTAAACAAAACCATTTCTTATATTTTAATGACGACTTTTTTAACGTAATACAATATTGTTAACTATTACAAAATATTATAAATTGCATTACATCACAAAAATGTCATTATTATACGAATGGATGCCATCCCAAAAATAAGCCGAGTAGCCGCCCTGTGCCATATTCAGCAACCTTACCTGCCAACTGGAAACACATAAAAAGTCAGTGTTGCTGAGTGAGTTCTAGTTTTATATTAAAACATACTTTACTTTCATTAAAACCTTTTCTTTACTTTCATGCTATCACACATCATACGTACACATAGTTAATATCATTATTATCTTCATCATTCGTTATCTTTTACTTCTATATAGATCCTGTCAACTTTACCCTCTTCACAGCACGCAGCCATGATTACGGAGGTCTAGTGACAAGGATCCCGTTTCATACTTTATCATATGTTTCTTCCGTTCATTACTTTCATTCGTTCATTCTTTAACTTTCATTCATTCATCGTACGTATTAACTTTCTTACTCTTTCATCTTTACTTCTTTTCTTTCCATCACCCATAAACCTTACCTTTCTGTTTCGTGGTACTGGACCTAGGCCTATCATAGACCTTCTATAACGGTGCATCGTACCTCCTGGCCACAGTGCCTAAGGTAAATTTTTAGGTGTACCATTACTATATACAACACTTTTCTGTTTCGTGGTGCTGGACCTAGGCCTATCATAGACCTTCTATAACGGTGCATCGCACCTCCTGGCCACAGCACCTAAGGTAGAGTTTAAGTGTACCATTGCCACATGCAATATCCTTCTGTATCATGGTACTGGACTTAGGCCTATCATAGATCTTCTATAACAGCGCACCGCACCCTCCTGGCCACAGTACCTAGGATATGCAGCGATGGTTCTATACAATGGTTGATCCCCGTGTCAAGCTTTACCCTCTTCATGGCACACAGCCATGATTACTGAGGTCGAAAGACAAGGATTCCATTTCGAGTCTGTTGCAACAACGAGGTCGCTCACCTCCTATATTTGCTTGCAAGCCTTTCTTACTCTCATTATTTATTAATGCATACATTCATTCATCATGTTCCTCTTTCATTATCTTTCACTTTACGTTATATAATATTTTTCATTCATTCATTAACGTAACACGTAAAGCCACTAGAAAGATAAACATACATCATAAATAGGAACATCAACATACACTATAGCATCATCACACAGGGCATCATCATACATACTTAACATACATCATGCATAAACATGCAACATCATTATCGTGCCCTACATACCCTCTAAGATCCCAATGATCATCTTACATGTACTTACGGGGACTTTCACGTCACAACTTACATCTGCACTTTCCCCCGAAAGTCAGTAATTAAACTATGCTTCTCTTCGGGTACAACAGCCCTATTTGGGCGTATGGGCACCCTTCAGTCGCACGATCTTCATGCGACTGAACATCATGCGATTAGACCTATGCGGATGAACACCAATGCGGATGAACGCCCAATCGTACTAATGGACCCTTAATCGTGAGAATGAACACTATGCGAATGGACCTCATGCGGTTGAACACTATGCGAGTGGACCTTATGCGAATGGACCTCATGCGAATGAGCACCTATGCGACTGGGCTCTCAGTCGCATGACTCCCCATGCGACGGGACCCCCAGTCGTGCGACTGAACCTCAGTCGTGCGACTGAACCCCAATCGCCCTCCAGTTGGCCGTATGGCCTCCAGCCGGTCGCCTAGCCCTAACTGATGCAGAATGCAGTTCATCCCGAACCCAATCTGCCATTTTCGACCACCAAGCTCATCCAAACCCATTCTAAGCCCAAATCAACCATCCTAAACCTTAGGAATGCATATTACAACACCAATTAGGCACATACAAGCCCAAGAACATACTCCAAACGCATCACACGCAATCACACCCAAATGGGTCAAACACACGCATGTACAAAAACGGGTTTGCTATGTGTTCCAGCCCCAAATCAGTTGAAAACGAGTAAAATAGGGGTCCTATAACTCACACAAACTACAAGAAGAAGAAGGGTTTCGTCTAGACTCGCTACACGATGATTTTGCACACTCGAACCAAGCTTTCTTCTTCTCTTCTCCCTTTTCTCTTCTCTTTTTCTCTTTTGGCTGAACTTTGGAGATGTGGGGAGGGTGTGGGCTGCCCTCCCCTCTTATTCTCCTTCTCTTCCGAGCTTTCTCGCGTTTTGGCAAGTTTGGTCCCCCGACTTTGGACTTTATTTCTTTTTCTTCCTTCGTCGGCTACAAAGAAAATATCCGGGTGTTACATGTCCCTCCTATATCAGTCTTAAATATTGTTAGAAACAAGTGAGTCTTTCAAACAAAAACAAAACCAATGAATCAATTGAACGTCTCAAAGCACACCTTGTCACCAAAGGCTTTCATTAAAGTGTCGAAATCGAATTTGCGAAAACCTTTAGTCCAGTTTTTAAACCCGCCACCCTTCTTTTTTTTTCTCTGTTGTAGTTTAATAAAATTTGAGTCCTCGCCAACTTGACGTTAACAATGCCTTTCTTCAAGGCACCTTAACCTAAGACGTGTATATGGCAAAACACCTAAATTTATTAATCCTTTCCTTCCTAACACGTGTTGGAAAACTCAATAAGGCCATCTATGGTCTGTGCCATGCCTCTTATGCATGGTATAAAGAACTAAAAAACCATCTTCATTCCAAGAACTTTAAGCCCATTGTATCCGATCCTCCTTGTTCATCTAAACAAATGGTTCATCCCCTATCTTCATACTTGTCTATGTTCATGGCATTTTTGTCACCGGTCATTTTACTCCAATCATTAATTATTTCATCTCTACTCTCATCTAAAATTTATCGTTAGAAGATCTAGGAAATCTATCTTATTTTCTAGGCATCGAAGTCCTATCTCATCCTCATGGACTTTTTTAATCTCAATCAAAATAAATAAAAGATGTCCCCCACTATACCAATATGAGTGAATGTAAACCCACTACCACCAATCACATGCCCTGAACCCATCATGTTGCATGGTGGAATATCCATGTCCACATCTACAGATTATAAAGCAATTGTTGGTTCCTTTCATTACTTATCTCAAACATGACCCGACATGGCCTTCACTATCAATAAACTCTCATAATTTATACATGAACCAACTACAACACATTAGAAGGCCTTAAACTAATTATTTTTTTATCTACAAGGTTCAATATATGAAGGTATCTGGATCCGAAGTACATCTACAATGCATCTTCATGGCTTCACCTATGTTGACTAGGTAGGTAACAAAGACAATTGTCAAAGCACCACCGACTACATTGTCTACCTTTGTTCAAACCCCATCGAATGAGCTCCAAACACCAAATCACCCTTGCAAGGTCATCAACCAAAGCGGAACTCACGTCGTGGCCTCCATCACAACCGAGATCATTTGGCTTCTATCTCTCATAAAGGAACTCAAGTTTACACACACAATTCTTCTCAAATCCGATCTTTCACTCTCACATGAAGCATCTTGCACTTGACTTCCATTTCTGTCACACCCCCGCTTATAGCAGAAATACGAGGATGTAACGGATGGGGTCGTCATAACACATTGATAGTTAATAGATATGCACTAAATGATGAAAACCAATGTGTCATGACGTCACCCGACACAAATGGAGACTTGTGTTGCAGTTAGTCAATTCCACGAAAAACATAGTCAAAAAGTATAATAATATTGAATCCCACGCCTGAGAACAAGTAAAGGTAATCATGTCCAACAATGATAACTTGAAGTACAACACAATTATTTGAAACACTTGAGCAAGTCTAAAATGTAATCCCTAGGGTCATCTATAAAGCATCAACTCTAGCTATCCTTAATAATTGTTACCGGAAAAGATATGCTCAAAAAGGTCAACATATTGTTAATAAGTTCACAGGTTTAAATAATAAACAAAATTTGATATTGTGTAATAGTTTGGCGGGACATAAGTGTATACAGTTATAAGCAAGCAATATCACATGTAAACATGAGCATTACAACTAAACCTATGGCGTACACATAGATCTTGTTGGAACATATTCTCCCTAGGCTCCATCCGTGGCCACTGTCAATCCATCTAGTATACCAACAAACAAGGGCAGGGGTGTCAACCCAATAGTACTATCAATACCTGTATATCAGCTCCAACACCGGAGTTAAATAGTTGTGAATAAAGAACCGGATAAAAAACTCATGTCATGATATCATTATATTGAATGTGTTACACATGTATGAACTAACTATATAGGTTTGATGTTGTTTGATAGTTCATGCTAATGGCCCATGCTAATGGACATACGTATGAATTCATCATGCTTATGGACAAGTCGCACGACTGAACCAGAAGACTGGCTCAGTTGTACGATTGAAACATAAGACTGACTCAGTCGCACGACTGAACCTTCAGTCGTGCGTATGAGTCAATTGCATGATTCAGTCGCACGACTGAACCATGCTAATGGTTCAGTCGCCTGACTAAAGACTGGAAACCTATAAATACAACGTAATTCATGGAAAAACAGAACACTTCGAATACTTGTGTACCCTAGCCGTCCAGAGCGTCCATGTTCATCATTCCAACTTCATAGTTCGAATATGATCAATTCTTGTTCGTTCTTAACGATTGTTTCATCGTAGGATTTATCAGATTGTCATTCTCACTAATTGGATCGCCAATCAAATAGGATTCTGCACTATTTGATTCGGTATCACGCAGAATCTGTTAGTACTCCGTACGTACACGGTCCTGACAAGTGGTATCAAAGCTTTGGCTCTTGATTTTGCGTGTGATTTGATTAGTTTTTGGTGTTAAACTTAACGTTTTCATTCAAAAGAGTTAATTTTTTGAGTCAAAAGGTGTTTTCGAAGTTTTCTAGACCTTAAAGTTTCAATTGTTCACTATACGGCAGATTATGGTTCTTGAAAAATCTTGTTTTTGTGTCCAAGTGTCAAAACCATCAATTTTGCCAAAACAGCAGCCTTCAGTCACACGAATAGCTCATTCGTACGATTGAACTCATTCGTACACTCCATTCGCACAACTGAACTCAGTCGCATCCTTCATTCGCATGACTAAATAGCTCCAGTCGTTTGAGTCCATTCGTCTAGTTCATACGCACGACTGAATCCAATCGCACGATTGAATTCATTCGCACCCTTCATTTGCACAAGTGAACCATCCGTATAGTCCATTCGTACGATTGAAATTGTTCTGTTCTCCAAGTCTCAAGCTTATACAAATGGAAGATCAGTTTGTTGCGTTTACTGTCGGGAAGGACTCACGCATCCAGAACCTTCTGCTTCTGGAAAATAAGATAGGAAATCACAATAAATCGCCGAAGCTTATTACGTTAGATGATTATCCATAATGGAAACAGCGGTTTGAGATTTACTTAAATGGAGTTGATCCCAATCTCTGGACTTCTATTGAGACTGGTTATGTGGTACCAATCAGTGCTAATAGGGTAAAACTTACTTTGGGAGGAATGAGTGAATCACAAAAGACTTTGCATAATGCTGAAAAGAAAGCTTATGCCCTGCTGACTCAGTCAATACCTAAAGACATATTTCATCAATTCTCTGAGAATAAGCAGTCTAAGAAGCTATGGGAGGCCTTGGAAAAGAGGTATGAAGGCAATGCAACGTTAAAGGCACTGAAGGCTAAGGCTCTCAAGAAGGAGTTTGACAATTTCTTATCAATTGGGAATGAGAGCCTGGATGACATAATTGACAAGTTCTATCATCTCATGAGTGAACTGCACACACATGGTATAGCCACATCAATGGAAGATAAAGTTTCAAGTTTTGCTGATGGGTTACCTGAGAAATGGGATTCATTTGTGTCCAATCTCAGACAGAATGACATTTTAGCAACGTTGGACATAAATGACTTCATCTTGAAGTTAAGAGAAGAAGAGCTGAGGATGAAGTACAAGTCAAAGAAAGGATCCTATGTTCAGAATCCTTCACTCTACAACTCAGTTTCGTCTTCAGCTGTTTCAGGAGCACCTCTACAAACAACTTATGTGTCCAATTCATTTGCTACTGCCTCATCCACAGCTTCAGCACCAGAAACATCAGGGTCATCTCCTACTCAATATCTAGTGCATGAAGCCAATTCTACAAAGTTGAAGACCGAGAATCTCGGTAATATCACTATGGAAGTTACAAAGGAGCACATGGATCTTTTAGCAGCAGTTGTCCAATCCTATGATGGTTTAGTTATCGGGAAGATTGTAAATTGTCACCTTACAGATGAAGACTACGAGCAAGTTGATGAAAATGAGCTAGAAAGAATGGATATTATGTGGGCATTGGCAAGTGCAGTCAGAAGAGCTAAAAAGTTTGTCAAGAAGACGGGATAGAACCTAGTAGCCACAAAGGACACGACGTTTGGTTTTGACAAAACCAAGGTAACATGCTTCAACTGTGGTGAGAAGGGGAATTTTAAACGTGAATGTGTAAAGCCCAAGAAAACAGGTAATGGAAACCCATTTTCAACCTTCACCTGTCATTTGTCAAGACAAGGAACAAATTGGAACTGCTTCTTCAAGCAAAGATACAAAGGCTCTTACAGCTCAAGATGATGAAGGACAAGACGGGTCCTTCAGGTTTGTTTCTCCCGAAGAATCAAATATTGCCTTTGTTGAAGCAATAGATGACGAGTCTGCTAGTGAAAGTGAGGGTGCAGCTGAGCAAGCAATGTCGGATATTGAAGAAGCTGCAAACATGGTAAATCACCTGGTTGAAGAAGATCTTAGAGCAACAAGTATAGAATCTCCTGTCACAAAAGGATCTGATTCTGCTTTGATGACTAACTCAACCGATTCCTTACAGGTAAGTTCTCTAGATCAGTTATTTGATACACATGATTGTCATGACTGTGATAAGTTTAGAGAAGGTATTGACTTGAAATTTGCTAGGTTATCAGAACATAATGATGACTTAGTAAATGATTTACAACTATGCACTGAGGCTAATCGTATTTTAAAACAAAATGAGTACAGTTTTAAAGAAAGGATAGAACTTTTGGGAAAACAACTAAGGGAAACCGAGGTTGTTGCATTAAATCAATCAAATGATATAAAGTTTTATCTAAATTCTTTAGAAGAGACCAAAAAGGAAAAAGCAGTTTTGGAAGTCGAGATAAATTCATTAAAACAAAAACTGCATAGTTGGGGTAGTTCTTCTCACATAGTTTAAAACTTAGTGAAAGAATGAAACAGTGGGGAAGGTCTGGGGTACAAGGTAGTAGCATGTTTGAATACCATCATGTTGCATGGTGGAATACCCATGTCCACATCCACAGATTATAAAGCAATTGTTGGTTCCTTTCATTACTTATCTCAAACATGACCCGACATGGCCTTCACTATCAACAAACTCTCATAATGTATACATGCATTAACTATAACACATTAGAAGGACTTAAACTAATTATTTTGTTATCTACAAGGTTCAATATATGAAGGTATCTACATCCGAAGTACATCTGCAATGCATCTTCATGGCTTCACCGATGCTGACTAGGTAGGTAACAAAGACAATTGTCAAAGCACCACCGACTACATTGTCTAGCTTTGTTCAAACCCCATCGAATGAGCTCCAAACGCCAAATTTTTACCTTGCAAGGTCATCAACCAAAGCGGAACTCACGTCGTGGCCTCCATCACAACCGAGATCATTTGGCTTCTATCTCTCATAAAGGAACTCAAGTTTACACACACAATACTTCTCAAATCCGGTCTTTCACTCTCACATGAAGCATCTTGCACTTGACTTCCATTTCTGTCACACCCCGCTTATAGCGAAAATACGAGGATGTAACGGGCGGGGTCGTCATAACACATTGATAGTTAATAGAGTTGCATTAAATGATGAAAACCAATGTGTCATGACGTCACTCGACACAAATAGAGACTTGTGTTGCAGTTAGTCAATTCCACGAAAAACATAGTCAAAAAGTATAATAATATTGAATCCCACGCCCGGGAACAAGTAAAGGTAATCATGTCCAATAATGATAACTTTAAGTACAACACAATTATTTGAAACACTTAAGCAAGTCTAAAATGTAATCCCTAGGGTCATCTATAAAGCATCAGCTCTAGCTATCCTTGATAATTGTTACCGGAAAAGATATGCTCAAAAAGGTCAACATATTGTTGATAAGTTCGCAGGTTTAAATAATAAACAAAATTTGGTGTTGTGTAATAGTTTGGCGGGACATAAGTGTATACAGTTATAAGCAAGCAATATCACATGTAAACATGAGCATTACAACTAAACCTATGACGTACACATAGATCTTGTTGGAACATATTCACCCTAGGGTCCATTCGTGACCACTGTCAATCCATCTAGTATACCAACAAACAAGGGCAGTTGTGTCAACCCAATAGTACTATCAATATCTGTATATCGGCTCCAACACCGGAGTTGAATAGTTGTGAATAAAGAGCCGGATAAAAAACTCATGCATGTACCAGATATTAACTTATAAAATAGTAAAAACAACAGTCCCAAAGATTAAATGGGTTCACAGCATAAAAAGGGTTGAGCATAATTTCCCCCCTTGATGTTTATTAATAATTATAATAAAACAGGGCCGCGAAACTCACATTGAAATGATGCGAACAAATATGGCAAATGATAGACTTCTAATAAAGTGCACGAACCAAAACAAATCAACCACCTATAATAATAATTAATGAACTTTTAAATACGATTAACAAGCGTTATAATATTTCTTTTTTTATCTCTAGTTTGTTCGGGTTTAATTCGTGACGCACACGCTAAATATATATTTATATTTATATATATAAATAATTAGTTTTCTCGCACGACTGACACGTATATATATAGCTCATTCATGCACACACTATTATTCACCCTTGCATTCATTTATAATCGCATAACCATAATAACATGGTAATATAGTTATACTCGACTTATTTCACACACACACACACATATATATATATAATCATATGAACATCTACAGTTATAAGTTTTCGTATTCATGTTCAATATCTATATATTTAAATAGTCGTATCAATATGAATACACGATCTCACACACATATATATATATGTTCCAACACACGTACGATCATATATATATATATATATATATATATATATATATATATATATATATATATATATATATATATATATATATATATATATATATATATATATATATATATATATATATATGCATATACAACACACACAATCATATATATCGATACTTATAATAAATCAATATCTTTAGTGACACGAGTTATTTTCTTAGGTCTTCATTCCTTTAATTGCCTGCCTAAAAATGTATAATATTTTTGGGTATAATTCATTTGAATAAAATCAACTACTTCTATAATTACAAAATGGGTTTTTTTCTTAAGTAGTGTATATATAATATTTATTTACAATAATAGGTGTTTAAGAAAGTGTTTTTTCTCACTATGATGCTATTAGTTAAATTTATTTTCACTTTAAAATAATATTATTTTAAAAAAATCAAGTACAAAGGTTAATAAAATTGTAAAACCATTTGGTTCATATGTCTTGATTAAGAGCATAAAGTTTTTCCCAAACTTATTTTGGTTTTTTTAATTCACTCAACTTAATTTTAAATCGTCTTTTCATATAAAAAGTTGAATTTTTTTCACTATAATTTTGTTTTAATTTTACACAAAAGTAGGCACATTTGTTTTTTGATTCTTCTTGAAAATATGTATTTTATTAAAAATGTTTTAAGTAGCTTAAAAGATAATAAGAAAAAACTATTTTGAACAAAAAATGCATTTTTAAAAACGTTTCATTTAAATATCATGACGAAACAAATAAAAAGTTAATGGTTTATTTTTATTCTATTTTACGAACTACAAATGTAATCTTCAATTATCGATGGCATGTACGTCGCTAATACACTTCCAACAACTATCAGAGGAGAAACGAGTCACACTGTCTCGTGAGCCACTCGGGACCGACTCGCTGAAAGCTCTAACTAAGCTTAGCTTAAACAAATTCGAAGTCATTTTATAACTCATTTAATAAATAGTTTTGAGCCCGAGCTTCATATGTCGAGATCGAGCCGCCTCGCAAGATTAAACTAGCGTTGTATGTAATGATGTTTATTTTATCTTTTATATATGTACTTATATAAATGATTATTACTATATATAATTTATGTTTAAAACAGTTATATAATATATATAACTTAAAAATTACATAAACCATTTAATTTTATAAAAATATCTTTTCTATATAAAAACATGTATTCTATAAAGAAATGTTAAAAACACTGATAAAAAAGTATTAATACTTTTGTATGAGAAAACGTTATTAAAAGATTTTAAGAAAACCTTTATAAAAAACTATAGAATATTTTTTAAAATAATAAGAGATGCTAAATTAGTTTTTATTTCATTGGAACTTTCTCTTTTTAATTCTACTTAAATAACATTATTAAAAACAGACATACTTTTATCCAATCATATTATGAATAAGAAAAATTAACTTTTTAGTAAAAAAATCAGTTTGGTAGATATTTTTTAAAACACTTATTTTATTAAATTATTTTTCTATAGATTGTAAGTTATAGTTGATTGTTTTCCCACCCAAGAATTTATTGACTATAACACTACCAAACAGATAATATAATGAGTTTTTAAAGGTTGTATTACACTAAAATTGTGAATTGAAATGTGTTGGATTCTTGCTTATTCAAACAAGTAATTAAAGGTTTCCTAATTCACTCGTACTATGCAAATGAGAAAAAACCACATACGCGTCTTCTATTCCAGAATGATTTTATATATTTTATCAAATCAAGGGCCTCAAATAATCAACACAGGGTTTCGATTTCCCCAAATCATTATATCGATTTTCAAAAGGAAAGATGAACTATTTTATATCCTTTTTAATTTACAAGCATATCATGGTTCCAATTTACCCCAAATCAGGTTATATTTCAAGTTCAACTCACTGATCATTTTACGCCTTAATTGATCTATTTAATATCATTTACATCCCAAGTTTTAAATCATAATAGATCTTCTGTAAAGTCTCAATTCAATGTTCATATATATAAATCTCGATTGCAACAGTAGCAATGGTACGTACGATTAAAGAATTTTTATTTTGATTTCAAGTAAACTTTAGTAGTTTGGTTTTTTAACATCAATTTGACTATTTTATATTTTTGTTTATGAAAGCATGAAACTTTAATTTAGTTTTAATTGATGTAAGCATTAAATTGGTTATTGTTTTTAGTAAAAAAGACAAAATTGCATAAATAATCCATGTGGCTTAATCAAATTACATATTTGGTCCCTAAACTTTAAAAATCACAAAGATAGTCCAAAGTTTTATGTAATCGTTGCATGTTTGGTCCCTGACACTGATTCATACTTTATGCTGTATTATCTCGAGTTACAAGTAGAAATGAATTAAAATTATTAATATTAGACAATGATGGTAAAATTACGAATAAAATATCAAATTTTGTATACAAAAAACTTTTCAGATGTTTATAGATGTTCTCATGTTCAATATAATTTATTTATGAACTAAAGTTCTTATTTATAAGTTCATTTTATTTTATATTATACATTATTTAAATTAATAAGCATTGATAAAGAAAAAGCTACTAATATGAAATAGAGTTAATTTAAATTTTACTCCCTAAGGTTTTATTAAAGTAACCATTTACCTCCAAAAGATTAAAATAATCAACTTACCTCCAAAAGTTTCATATGTTGTTCTAATTTCACCCAAATGTTTCATTATTTTAGATAAATTTGAAGCAACTAATTAGACTTTTGGACTGAAATCGAAACAACTTATAAAACTTTTGGAGGTAAATTGATGTTGTTAATTTTTTGGAGGAAAATTGTTATAATTTACAAACCTTAAGGAGTAAAATCGAACTTAACTCTATTAAATGTAGATGATTTTTAAAAATTAAACATAAAAATCGATATACAAAGTAATAATATCATGACTTACGAACGTTTTTAATAAAAAATATATTACTTACGAACGTTTTTAATAAAAAATATTTTTTTATTATTGAACTTGTGTATTACACTGGTCTTTAGTCTAGTATATATATACTAACACACATACGATCAATTATGTATATATATGTGTATATATATTTATACAACATACACAATCACACACACGCATGATAGTATGCATATATATATATATATAGAGAGAGAGAGAGGGAGAGAGAAAGAGAGAGAAAAAAAGGTTCAAGTAAGAACCCTCTTTTAATGCGAGAACTTGCGAAAACTCATCAAGATTAACAAATATTATTATTTTTTTACTTAAATAACATTATTACACGTATAGAAGATTATGATCTTTTATGTATATGTGTAAATTCGTAAGTGTAAAAGAGTTTACATTAGTGTAAGTTTTATAAAAAACACATATATTTAAAGTTGTAAGTAAAACTTACACCAATGTAAATTTTATATTTACGAATTCACACATATATAAATATCATAATCTTGTGTATGTATAATATTGTTATTGCAATAAAAAAATTATGATTTCTATTGATATTGATGGGTTCTCACAAGTTCTCCCAATAACACAAGGTTCTCATTTGAACCTTACCCTATATATGTATACATATATATACATATATATACACATATATATACACATATATATGTATACATATATATACATTTATATACACATATATATACATATATATATATACATATATATACATATATATATACATATATATATATGTATATATATATATATTAATTCGCTCATATACATATATACCTATAGTTGTTACTCGGATTATAGTTGTTACTTTTAGTTATTCGTTTATTAGTTTTTGCCATATCAAACTAAAATAAAAAATATGAACTAAGTGCCTCGAAAAGGAAGAAATAAAATTAGACGAGACATCATAGTTAACTCCACAAACTATAAACTTTCTAGGTAATTTTTATTATTCGTAAGCCTGAATAAAGAAGAGGGTTTATAACAATAACTGTTGAAAAGGGCCTCTAAATTTACACTTTGCTTCGACCCTCCAAAACAGTTGAGCCGACCTTGTGTAAGTTACCTGTCAGTGGTAACTTTCACTATTAGAAACCAATGATACCAATGACACATTTTTTGTTAGCGGTAAGTTACCTGTAAGCGGTGACTTTTCCTTATATTGAAGTATTATTCTTATCTTAATATATTCAGTCTTTTCGTTTAAGTTTAAATTAAATATGTTTCCTCACCATCTGTGATGGAATATTAAGTCAGGGCCGGCTCTGAGGGGGTGGGGTGGGAGCCCAGGGTTTGATCTTCTCAGGAGCCCGAAGTTTCTAAAAATTATATTATATATATTTTTTTAAAAACCCATATGTACATTGTTAAACACTTAAATTTATTAGTTTCAATTATTTTAAGCCTAACAAACATTAGAGCTCATTAATATTTTATTTATTTTAGCACACTACCATTTATCTATTACTAGATTTTAAATCTATTTTAAATTCAAACAAAATAACTTGTGATTTGGGGAAGGCGGTAAAAGGACAATCGAAACATAAAGAAACAGAGCGATCGATTGATCGAACTATGGTATTGTTTTTTCTACTCGTACATGGCATAAAAATTTATATATAAATTATTTAATTAATATGATAAGGAGCTTATTTTTCTCTACGCGCCCAGAGCCCGATTTTCTTTTTACGATTGTCGGGGACGACATGTATTAAGTAAACTATATTGCTTGAAGTTTATATATTTAACTATTCTTACCATATTTTGTAATATTATGTTTATGTTTATGCGACATCATCACATTTGAATAGCATACTTTTAGTTGAAAATCTACATTAATTTTTCAAGTTTCCAGCGTCAAGTTAACCTAACATGCTCAAATAGTTTAACAATAATATCAAATGTCAAAGAGTTCCTCGTAACGGTGGGCCATACCATAAAAAGATGTTGACCCATTTCATTTGGTGTTAGATGTTCTTTTTATCTATTAGATGTAGTGGGTAGAATATAACTTAAAATTAGCTTATCTTTTAATAACTAGTAAACGGAAACCATGGCGTCAAACTATTAAAAAAACTGACATAGAGACATAGCCATGTACTCGTGTGCAGGAGTTGTTTATAACATTCAAAACAAAATTGAGATATTAGGCACAACTACATTAAACGAAATCAAAACGTAAAAAAATAAAAATATTACAATGGTGCTTTTGAAATTTGATAGAGAATCATACTCTAAAAGTTATATAAACTAAAGAAAAGGAAACGTTATGAGTGAGACCCTAGACAAATCTTAATTGAGTTAAAAACACTTGAGGATAAAAACTTGAGTTCATACGATGTGCATGTCCACTTACAATTGAGGACTATATGTTAATTTAAAAAATCAAACACCTAATGCCTCATATAATATAATGGTGCGTCTCACTTGTTCCTAGTGAACACTAGTCTCCCTCGCAAATTTGATGAGACATCGGCCATACATTTAGTGTATATAATATAACTCCTTGAAATTTAGACTACATGTTGCGGGGCGTGAAAGGAGGGGCGTCATCCATATGGCAGCCACCTGGTCACGAACACCGTAATACAGGGGCGTGATCGGGGGCGTGAGGGCGGTCGTAGAAGGGAATATAGCCGTTGGGACTTTGGTTTCCAATTAATAACCGTTAAAGGCTTTAAATAAATTACTTATAAATACCCATCTTCAAATTTTATGCAAACCATCCTATTTTACTCATTTTCTCTTTACATTAACAAACAAAAAGTATACTCTATATCAATCATTGAATGGAGTTTCTTCTCATCCGAATCATCCAAAAAAGACGAGCTCGTTTTATATATGGGGACTCAAGCATTTGATCGAGCAGTCTCGACATCAACGATCGTTAACGAGATTTTCACCTCTAGATAGTGACCAAGTGGATGCTAATAATACTCTGGTAAGACAATTTTTCCCCGGATTGTCTTTATGACGAAAAAAGTTTTAGAACACGTTTTCGTTTAAGTAAATAATTATTTTTGCATATAGCAAATGATTTGTCGGAGTGATATTTGTTTTTTCAACAAAGAGAAGACGCAAGAGGTATAGCCAGATTCACCACTTTTCAAAAGGTTGTGGCGGCTCTTCGAAAATTAGCGTATGGTGTTACTTCGGACGCGTTGGGCGAGTATCTACAAATGTTTAATAAAATTGCATATGATTCACTTGAATATTTTCTTCAAGGTGTATAAATATTTCCTTACTTTGTATATTTTTTTTAAACTTACACGTAATTCACTTGAAATCTTTCGTAGGAATCGTGTCGAATTACTCTCGAAGATATTGCGTTGACCAACATATATGATATTCAGCGTATATACGAGGTACGTGGTGAAAAACATGGTTTATCTTAAATGCTCGGTAGCCTTTCTTGTATGCATGTTGGATGGCTATGTGTCCTACTGCTTGAAGAGGTCATTTTCACCGTGGTGATCACCCCGGCCCTACTATCATACTTGAGGCGACGACTTCGTGTGATCTTTTATTCTGACATACGTTTTTGGTGTTCCCAGGTCAAATAACGACCTTAATGTTATCGACCAATCTCCTTTATTCAATGACCTAATTGACAGCATCGAATCCCCTTAATATTTTTATGCAAATGGAGAGCATTTTAAATACGAGTACTACCTTGTTGATGGAATTGACAATGAATGGGCGACACTAGTTCAAGTTTTTACGTCCCCACTTGAAGACAAATGAAAATATTTCATGAAAAAGAAATAATCTGCAAGAAAACACATTTAAAAACCGTTTGGAGTTCTAAAAAACGCTTTAAT
This sequence comes from Flaveria linearis, assembly GCA_024085815.1. Taxonomy (NCBI): domain Eukaryota; kingdom Viridiplantae; phylum Streptophyta; class Magnoliopsida; order Asterales; family Asteraceae; genus Flaveria; species Flaveria linearis. The sequence continues at coordinate 33,367,452 of CM044016.1, read as the reverse complement.
TTGATCGCAAACCCGATACTGTTATGGACAAGGAAAAGATAATGAGCGTAGTCTATACTTGTCTTAATCTACATAACATGATTTTAGAAGATGGATGTAAGGTTATTTGTCAAAACTACCAAGTAGAAATTCCCCCACTACAATCGACAATCATTGAATAACAAAGGCTTGAAAACATAGCATCAATCAAGAAATTTTTTTAAAGTCTTTTATCACTTGATCCATAATAGGATCAGACTACTTTATCATAGGCTCTATCCAGTGTCTGGTCAGCATATAATTAGCATCACATATCATAATATTACAAGATAACTTGTTGATGATGGATAGATCCCCACAACACATAGCCTTATATATAAATGTTTACTTTTTTAAAAAAAAAAAAGAACAAAATATTTAATTATTATTAAACTAATCACTTTTAAATCTCTTTTAACGGTTTTATTTCTATGTACAAGACACTAATCACAATTCAATTTTTTAATATTAAATGTCATATTATTAGGATTGGTTGATCAATAATATATAATTTTTAAGTATTAACCCACCTAATCATAGTTAAGATAAGCTTAAGCCCTTGCTCAAGTGCTGTAGAACTATGTTTATTAAAATCCTTCAATTCAATTTGAGGTTAAACATAAAAGGGAAACCTAATACATAATCACATTTAAATAAAGAACCATGAAAACCGTTTATACAAATGTACATATTGTTTTATCCTATCATGTAATGTAAATCGAAAATATAATGCATAACTCTTTCTAATTCGATCTCTCTTTCGATATATTTTACTAGTATTACATTTAAGTGTTATATTGTAAAGTGTTAATACAATTTTTTAAGTAAAAAGCTCTCCAAAAATAGAGCCTTAATTTATTCTAAAAGCAATGTTCTTACGACCGGATGTTCGACCGGGGATCGGTTAGGTGGCCGGTCCGGTCTGCTATGGTTCGTTTTTGTCTGGTCGAATCGGCCGGTTTGTCCCGAACCGGTGGTCGGACCGGGAAACCGGACCGGTTCGGACTAGATTTTTTTTTTATTTTAATGGGTAAAAACAGGGTGTTGCATAATAAATTAGTGTGTGGAAATACAAATATAGTTATGTTTTATATATAACTATAAAATGCATATATAAATCATATATAAATTACTTATGTTTAATTACAAATATACTATATATAATATACTATATATATAATTATGACGTCATCCGTTTCTTAAATCCGGTCTGACCGGTCCGACCATCAAACCAGTAAGACGTTCGATTCGACGTCCGATCCGGTTCTGAAAACATTTTCTAAAAGTATGTTTGAATGTCATTTTGTTTGCACACATTTTCTTTTAAATTTTCAATAAACAACCCATTTTTCGTTCAACATCTTAATCAACCCTTCCACTTACCGTGACATCAATCCCCATTTTTTTTATAGACATACACAAACGCTATATAATCAGGATCATAGAGACACAAAACAATAAACACCAACAATGGGTTCATTAACGTGTGACACAATTATAATGCTACAAGTACTATCTTATTTCATCATGATCAATCATTCATATATCGCGCATTCATCTCCTATGAGCTCATTAATCGATCATTCACTTCATGATCATCTTTTCCCGATACGAAAATTGCAAGAATTTAAGTCAAATTTCTTCACAAGAGAACACGTTTCTCTAGCATCATCCTCATCTCCATCTCCATCTCCATCTCCATCTCCATCTCCATCTTCGCCCGTAAGTATTATTATATTCTTTCCTACAATGTCATATAATATGAACATTTGTGTTAAAAGTTGAAACAACTGATGTGTACAGGCAAAAAGCAGTTCAAGAGTGTATTCGGTGATCGAGTATGGCGCGGACCCCACGGGGAAAACCGACAGCACGGATGCGATCCTTGCGGCGATATCGGACGCGGTTTCCGTCGTGGGTGATGGGTTCTTGATGCAAGGTATTACCAATCTTGGTGGCGTACGGATAAGTCTAGACGGTGGAATTTACAAGATCAGCCGTCCAGTTAAGCTGCCGGTTGCCGGCAATATCATGGTAAATCGTTCTTTGATATCATCCAAAATTAATATTGTTCATATACACTTGTTGCAATATTTATTACCAATTTACTCTAGGTTGAAAATTATCTAAAGCAAATGATCTCAACTTGGGTTAGAATGACACTCGATCTCTAATCACCAGAAAACTTAAGTTGAGATGATCATTAATTTGGGTATTTTCATAGGTGTAGGCTTGTAAATGAACCGAACGTTGATGAACTGTTCATAAACTGTTAAGCGGAAAATTCGTTTATGTTCGTTTATTTAGTAAATGAGTGAACATGAACAAAAAAATTTATATTCGTTTAGTTAACGAACAAACATGAACATATGTTTTGTTCATTATTTATGTTCATAAATGTTCGTTTATGTTCGTTTATATATGTTCGCTTATTCTTGTTCATTACGTTCGTTTATGTTCATTATTTATATATATTAGTATATTAATAAAAAGGTACTATGTGTTAATATAAGAAACATAAGTGTATTATGTTATACTAGAAACCTATAAGTTTAGTGAGATTTTAATTTTTACTGATACAACTAAAAGTTTTAAAATGGTCATTTAACGTTGTTTTTTTTGTGTTCAGTTATGTTTGTTTATTATTGTTCATTTATGTTCATTTATTATTGTTCATCTATGTTCGTGAAGTACGTGTTCATTTAGATTTTTAACGAACGAACAAACGAACGAACATAAACGAACACATAAAAAAAATTTTAATAAATGAAAATGAACAAAAAATCATGTTCGATTATATGTTTGTGCTCGGTAAAAGTTAAATGAACAAACAAGAACATGCTGATGTTTGTGTTCCTTCGGTTAATTTACAGGCGTACATAGGTATAGGTTTTACGGGGTTGTGTTATTATATGAAAATCGGTCTCATTACTTAAAATTAATCTATATTGTATGGTTGTATCTAGCTGAATATATTAATATATCATATAGTTTTGAAAATATGTATATATATAAATAAAATGTTTAGGGGTATTTACATTTAGAAGAAATACTGTTTTACAGTTTCAAACTGAAAAAAGATTTTTAAGTTGAATCAGAAAGATACAAAGCTCTTTGATAAGTATTCTTCGTAAGACTATATGTTTGAAGTTAAATCAACAAATACGAAAATGGACTTAAGTTATGGTTGACCTAAAAGTTATGTATAATATTAAAGTGCACTTATTTGTAAATATTATTTTTTATCATTTTCTCAACACGTACTCAAGCTCTGATGTTATTTGATTAGCTTGTAGATTTAGTCGACGGTTGGTGTCTGTCATAACCACTCCATAACAGAAATCTTGAAAAGAGAGTATATTTCTGCCCATGTTTATTTCATTAGATAGTATTTGACTAAAGTTTATATATTATATCATACCATGCGTCATTTATTTATATCCAGAGACTAATTTTAACTGGTGTTATCATATTTTCACTTTATCGAAATCGACTAACTAAAATTTCAATACAACACACCTTATGATTAACAAATATAGGCACCATAGTAATAAAATGTCTCGATCACACTTATTTTACAAGTTTATAAGAAGTTAATATCTTCGACCTTCTGTTAATGTTTTATTACTATTTATTTCTGATATATAAAGTTTTTAATGTCTAGAATTACGTCTTTCAAATGTCAGATACAACATATATATATATATATATATATATATATATATATATATATATATATATATATATATATATATATATATATATATATAATATATATATATATATATAACATATATATATATACAACATATATATATATACAACATATATATATATAAAACATATATATATAAAACAATATATATATATATAAATATATATATATATAAATATATATATATAATATATATATATATATATATATATATATATATATATATATAACATATTAAGGGATGACTTTATAAAATAGTATTCAAATTTCAAGATTGTTATAATCAGGTCACTCATAAATTTATTTGTCTCAATCACGTCAATCATAAATATTTTGTCTTAATCAAGTCACATAAAAAATTTTGTCTCAACCAGGTCACTAAATTTTTAGAATTATTCTAATTAGATCACTTATTAATTGTAAAATTATTTTTAAAACAATTGAAATATATAAATATTAACAGTGTTTATAAAGAAAATCATTTTAAAAAATTTGTGAATTATTTAAAAATTTTGAAAAATATGAGTGAGCTAATTGGAACATTTCTAAAACTTTAGTGACTTGATTGGAACAAATAAATATATCAGTGACTTAATTTGAACAAATAAAATACGAGTAACCTAATTAAAACACTTTTAAAACTTGTTTACTATTCTATCAAGTTTTCTGGCCGGCGTTTGTAAATATATATTGTGTACCCTCTATTGTTATTAGGATACAAGTAAGCATTAATTTTGTTCACACACAGGAACATATCTCTTATCAGGGCCGGCGCTGAGGGGGGCGGGTGGGCGACCTCCCACGGCCCGATCTTCTCAGGAGCCTAGAATTTTTTAAAAATTATATATGTTATATGTATATATATATATATATATATATATATATATATATATATATATATATATATTAAAAAATTATAAACTATTAATAAACTTATTAAAAGACACAATAATATTTTAATTATCTTAACATATTAATCATTACTTTAGAGCTCATTAATATTTTTAAATAATTTAACCCAATACCATATAACTAATCTAAACTCAATTTAATATGAAAACTTGATCGAGAACATTGTTTTAAAAATGATAAAAGAACTTCTCAATTCACTTAAGTTAGTAACTTAGATTATTTTGATACAATACTTTTATTTTGTTTATTGTTATAATAATTATCATTGTATTATAATTTTTTTATGTACAAGTTATTCGATTTATATTTTTTATGCGTCGTATTATAGGGGTCATTGTTTGTTCTCGTCTCAAACTCAAGGTCTCTTAAAAATTCTTGGCACTGCCTTATCTTTTATCAAGTTAGCTACTTATAAGTAACTAACATTACTTTTATTTATTTTCAAACAGATTTTTGGAGGAACATTAAAAGCATCTGATAACTTTACAACCGATAGCTACTTACTAGACCTATCATCTTCATCAAATCGTGCTTACAATTACGAGTTCGTAACACTTAGAGACCTAATGTTGGATTGCAGCTTCAAGGGAGGCGGTATTCGAGCCGTTGACGCCCTAAGAACGAGCATCGACAATTGCTACATCGCCCATTTCACAACGACGGGCATCCTAGTACAACGCGGTCACGAGACCTACATCCGCAACTCGTTCCTAGGCCAACATATCACCGCTGGCGGGGACCCCAAAGAGCGTAACTTCACGGGCACCGCGATAGATCTACAAGGAAACGACAACGCCATCACCGATGTTGTCATTTTCTCGGCCCAAGTTGGGATCATGATCTCGGGCCAAGCTAATATTATCACTGGTGTACATTGCTACAATAAGGCGTACGGTTTCGGTGGGACCGGGATATATATTAACGTACCCGGGATAACACAAACCCGAATCGTGAACTCTTACTTCGATTACACTGGCATTGTAGCTGAAGACCCCGTGCAACTTCATGTTTCGGATTGTTTCTTTCTTGGGGACGCCTTCATAGTTCTGAAGTCGGTTCGTGGAGTCGTAGACGGAGTTAACATCTTAAACAACATGTTTTCTGGCTCAAACAAAGGGGTCGATATCGTTCAGTTGGATCAAACGAACAAAGAGTTTAATGATATCGGGCGTGTTGTGGTCGATAATAACGTTGTGAACGGGATGAATATTAAGGCAACTGTTGCTAGAGGTGTCACACAAGTCAATGGTACCTCATGGACGGTCGATTTTAACAAGATACTTCTTTTTCCTAGAAGAATAAAATTTGTACAACATGCTTTGATGACTAATGCGAGTAATTGGTTTCCAAAAACTATTTTGAGGAATATTTTAAATAATCAGGTATTTATTGAGTCGGATGTGACAGTTGAAGGAAGTGCATCGGTTACTGTTGATCAAGGTTTATCAATGTCGAGCTAATTTTAATATGATTGGTTATATAGTTTATTTTTTTAATTTCTTTTATTTTTAATTTTGTAATACGATGGATCGAGTGCAAGATCTCAACAAAAAGTTGATGATCACCATAAGCCACATGCAACCATGAATTGTGGATGTAAGTTTTTCTATTAAATTTGATACTTGTATACTATTATCATATTATATTATAATGTATGTATGTGATTTTCTCGTTATATGCTATTAATAGGTGTCAGAGTACTATTGAGAGTAGTTAGTTATTAAAGTAGAGATGGATTTAGTAGTTTATACTTTTATATTAAATTAAATAAAATAGTTTTTTCTTATGGTTTATTTATATTTGTATTTTCATTCAAAAATGTTTTTTCTTATATTTGGCTCTCCAAGGTTTAAAAAAATTATTACTTTCATTCAAAACATGAATTTCAAAAAAGATATTTTATTAGCAGCACGTAAAAGTAAATTAGGAATTCGTCTTTATATGAAAATTTACATAAGTACTCTTTTAATGGTGAATATTTAATATATAAAAACAATGGAGCTAACATTTTTTTGATGAAAATGGCAATTTTTTTCAAGCCTTAGGGAGCCATATGCAAGAAAAAATATTTTGGATAAAAATAACAAATGTGTTCAAACTAAAGGGAGAAAAACGGCAATTCACCCTAAATAGAATAAAATTTTGTTAATTATAAAACGATATTTTAAGATAATCTTACGATCTTCTACTGCAGAGATATGATGTTTACTCCTTAAAATGGTATGCGTTTGAAATATTTTGTCTTTTCAAAAAAGTTTAATGTTTTGAAAAAAATTCAAAAATTATAAAAAAATTATTTATCTAGAAATAACATGCATAAAAGGATCTTTTTTAGTTATTAAAACACTATATTTAATCCAAAAAATTTAATAATATTATTAGTAATTAATGTAATTATTTAATAAGAGAGAGAAGCGAGCATTTTTTATGAATACGATATTGTCACGTGTCCTAGTTACTCTTTTATTAGAGTAGAAATATTATTCTAGTGGGAGAGTTCAGACCAACCATTATAATGTGGGTTCGGCTAACACTCGTAAAAAATATTTAAATGTAATACTTTTTAACAGCTAATTGAATCACTGATGCACCACTGATTCATCTGATCATATTCACTACGCGAGTACGAACCTTGATATACGAGACTCACACGTCCCTGAATAGAAGCTAATTTAATTAAATCTAACATATAGATCTGGAACCTGAGAGGGATAACCTAGCTAGGTTTTTTTCGACATTCAAACCCATAAGCAGTGACGGAATCAGGAATTTTTTTCTATGGGATTACTATTTTTTGATGATTTGATTTGTGTCGAAACAATATAAAATTTTTCACATTGTCAAATAGGGTTGGGTCCGGTTGTCTCGACTTGATGTAGTTGCGTATATACTCACGTACCCATGACCACCTTTTCTATTGTTTGCATGATCAGTTGTAGGAAAAAAAACTATCCAAACTCAACACTATTCGTTTTACTTCTATCGAATCTTAAAACACCCTATGGCAAACTTGACAACAACTTCCCACACAATCAACTGAATCCATATTGAAGTTGAACATCATAAGCTAAGTTTTCAATTTTAGAACAAAATACTATCGTTAACTAATCAACTACTACTAGTAATCAATCTTCATATTTAAATCGAATCAATTCCAACAATACATCATTCACATCACTTCAACACATATTGATGGTTTTTTTTCACAACAACGTAGGCATGTTCCTAAAATATATCAAATGTATTATGAATTGTGATGAACAAAATAAGTAAAAATACAAAATTAGTGCTTAACACAATTCTAGATTTCTAAATACAAAAATCATCAAACAAATTAACTACCAAATAAGTGAAATAACAACAATAAAAACACAATATTAAATCTAGAGGTTGAATCTTCATTTATAGAGAAATTACAAATATATAAAGAAACTAATGTGAAAAACTAACCTTGAATCATGAAAGGTTGAATAGTTGAAAGACACATTAGCAAATAGACCACCGGTCACCGGTCGCCGCCTCGTCGTCACCGGAGTTGATGGCCGCCGCCGCAGGGTGCAGCAAGCAACAGCAAACAACAGGTCATGGGAGGAGGCAAGGAGCAGCAGGTCGATGGGAGGAGCAGCAGGTCGTGAGGTCGATTGGGGAATATTTGGGTTAGGGTTTTAAAGTAGTTTAAAATTAAAGGTAAATTTGTAATTTTTCAATACTAATTGTGGAAAAAAAGACAGACTTGCAGTAGAGTCGAACCCACGACTACTTTTCTATAAATACGTGTGCTTACCCACTGAACCAAGTGCATATCTCAGTCATAATGCGAAACTAAAAATACTAATGGGTTTACATCCTCAAAAACTATGGGTTCACTAAAGTTTCGATATTATACGTTACATTGCCGACTCAAAATTCAATGGGGTCATTTGACCCCTTTTCGTAGGCATAGTTAATCCGCCCCTGCCCATAAGAGAGTGAACCGTGTATAAAATCAAAAGTTATATGTGCTCTAGTGGTTAAATAATTTTCTTCCAACATTCACTACAAAGGAGGTTACGTGTTAAACTTTTTATCTTGTTTTTTTATACCATGAAATGTTATTTATTTATTCTCTCAGGTCCAATTTTTATTTGTTTTAAATTATTTTTAAATATAATTAAATCTCTTGTTTTAATCTATTTCTAAATATAATCAAAGCTCTTATGTTAGTCATTTATTACTTAAGTTAATTAAACTCGTTAATATTATGAAATATCATCATAAAAGTGAATGACCACTTTTGTCAAACTTATGATCTTATGGATGAATCCACTATACCACTTGTCTACCAAATACATTATCTTGTCTAGTAATTGATTGCATTTTATACTATAAATACCCTCACAATGTGAAGAAGAAATTGCACCTTGTATACACTCTTACATAAGTTATACAAATCTTAACTTCTCTTCTTTCTAAAGTTCTTCTATAACTCATAATATTGTTGTAATCATAGTTATATTATAACACGTTATCAGCACGAGACTCTAATCTCGTAATCAAGAAGGTTAATCAAGCACAAAGACATCCAATTTAAGCAAGGTAAGCAATTCATTAACAAAGATCAATAATATACCACATTAAAAGATAATTGCTATAATATAATACAAATGACATATTATGGATACTTTTTAGGACTACTAACCATCTAACTTTTAATTATGCAACTAACATTTTTAATTTATGTCATCTAACTCTTATTATATAACTAACATTTTTATTTTATGTTATCTAACTTTTATTTATGGCAACTAACATTTAGTTTTATGCTTACTAACATTTTTTAATTTATATCTAACTTTTATTTATGTTAACTAACATTTAATTATGCTTATTAACATCTTCATTCTACGCTATCTAACCTTTGTTATATACATAACTTTTTACACCAAAGTTGTTTATTTTACTTTACTTACAAAATTGTTTATATGTATATTACCGTTGTAAAACGGTTATAAAATGGTAATACAACTATTGTTAAAGGTTACCATTTTACTACTATAAATTACCAATTGTCAACTTATTTCATATACATTTATTCTTCTCAAACAACTCAAGAAATTTTTTCAAGGATGGCTCACCCAGTTTTTATATTAGTTACCATAATGCTTATAATATTGCCTTTCTCCATTTTTAATCTTCCATTTGAAAACATTGAAATTTTCTTGTTCTTTTATTTGTTTCTAACACTACCAATGTATTTTGCCTCAATTTTCATGACTATATAAATTCTAATATTTACATTATATATGTCTAGCTATAAAATGTCAAATATTGCCAAGATCGAATTTCCGGCTCTTGACATCACCGGAGAAAATTATATGCCATGGACAGCACATGTCAAGAGGCATCTCAAATCAATGGGTGTCTTGGAAACAATCCGAGAGGGCAATGAATGCTCGGAACAAGACAAAGCGAAAGCTGATGTCTTTCTTCATAAACATATTGACAATATGCTACAATTTGAATACTCAAATTGTGATGACCCATGTGTTTTGTGGAAAGATTTACAAAGCAGATTTGACCATCAAAGGGAAGTCTTGCTTCCCGCTGCTAGAGATGAATGGAACAATCTCAGGTTCCAAGATTTTAAAAAAGTGAATGATTACACCTCTGCTTTATTTAGAATATGCTCAACACTCTGTTTTTGTGGGCAGACTGTAACTGAGGAGGATATGTTGGAGAAAACTTTCTCCACATTTCATGCATCCAACATAAACTTGCAACAACAATATCGATTGCAAAAGTTTAAAAGATATTCTGATCTAAATTCATTCTTCCTAGTAGCAGAGAAAAACAACGAGCTATTAATGAAAAACCATCAGGCTCGTCCCACTGGATCATTAGCAATACCAGAAGCAAATATTGCTCATAACAATGATCATAAAAATTCTGAGCGTAAACAGGAACAAAGCCGTGGACAAGGCCGTGGGCGAGGTCGTGGTCGTGGGCATTCTAATAAAAACCATTTAAGTGGTCGCAATCACTCTCATAAATGGAACAACAATTATAACCGTGATCGGGGTCGTGCTCGTGCTCGTGGTCGTAGCCAAAGAGCTAACCATTATTACTCTCCACAAAATAACAATTATAACCAGCAAAACAAGTTCAAAAATGAAGCTGGTACGTCCCAAAATTATGGTGATTCATGTTTTAGATGTGGAAGCACAAACCACTGGGCGAAAACATGTCGTACACCTTCACATTTATGTGAGCTATATCAAGAGTCTCTAAAAGGAAAAGAGAAGGAGGCAAATTATATGGGCGAATTTGATAATGTGACCACTGAGTTGAATAACTCAGATTTCTACAATGACTCAGAACCATGAATTGAAATGTTGCTAAAATTATAACTATGTATTTCCTTATATTAAGTTATGTTTTAACTATGTTTAATGGATTTTTTTGTAATATATTTTGTTGTTGAACTTTGTGTGTTTAATATATAAACTTATTATTTTATGTATTTTATATTTGAAGGTTAAAATAAATTTCACGGAAGCCCAAGGTCAAACAAATAATGGAGATTTATGCATAGCAGATAGTGGTGCCACACATACAATTCTTAAATCTCATAAATATTTTTATGAATTAAAACCATCTAAGGGAAACATCGATACAATATCAGGCCCTTCAAATTTGATAGAAGGTGTGGGAAAAGCAAATTTAGAATTACCAAATGGTACAAAGCTTTTAATAGAGAATGCTCTATTTTCCCCAAAAGCAACAAGAACTTGTTGAGTTTCAAAAATATATATCATAATGGATATGATACTCAGTCAAGGACTGTGAAAAATGAAAAGTATTTACATATTATGGAGAACAATCACATATTGGAAAAACTGCCAATGCTTCGTTCTGGTTTACATGATACATATATAAACGTGCCTCAAGCACATATGGCAGTGAAAGAAAAACATTGCAATCCTGGTATATTAAACTTATGGCATGACAGATTAGGTCATCCAGGATCTACAATGATGAAAAGGATAATTGAAAATACACACGGTCATCCGTTGAAGGATAAAAGGATCCCCCAAATCAATAAAATGCCTCTATGTACATCTTGTTCTCTTGGAAAACTAATTACAAGGCCTTCACCATCAAAGGTTGAAAAAGAATCACCTATGTTTCCTGAAAGAATTCAAGGTGATATATGTGGACCAATCCATCCACCATGTGGACCATTTAGATACTTCATGGTCCTAATAGATGCATCTAGTAGATGGTCTCATGTCTCTTTATTATCAACTCGTAATGTAGACTTCGCAAAGTTTCTAGCTCAAATTATTAAATTACGAGCACATTTCCCTGATTATACTATCAAAAGGGTAAGACTTGATAACGCGGGTGAATTCACATCACATGCTTTTAATGATTATTGCATGTCGGTTGGAATTGTTGTCGAACACCCAGTTGCTCATGTACATACATAAAATGGTTTAGCTGAATCGATAATTAAACGTCTTCAGCTAATTGCTAGACCATTAATAATGAGAACAAAACTCCCGATGTCAATTTGGGGCCATGCAATATTACATGCTGGATCATTGATACGTATGAGATCAAGTGCAAATCACAAATACTCCCCTATACAACTTGTGTCTGGCCAGGAGCCAAACATTTCCCATCTTAGAATTTTTGGATGTGTAGTATATGTTCCGATTGCACCACCACAACGCACAAAAACGGGACCTCAAAGAAGGTTGGGAATATATGTTGGATATGAAACAGCTTTTATCATAAGATATCTTGAACCTTTAACCGGGGATGTCTTTACAGCATGTTTTGCTGATTGTCAATTTAATGAAGCATTTTTCCTACATTAGGGGGAGAAAATAAAAACAAACATAAGGATGTATCATGGTGTGAACCTTCATTGTTATATCTTGATCCTAGAACAAAACAATGTGAGACAGAGGTTCAAAAGATAATGCATCTACAAGAAATTGCAAATCAATTGCCTGATGCATTTACTGATACAAAAAGAGTAACAAAATCACATATACCAGCTGTAAATGCACCAGCTCGAGTTGATATTCCAAATAAACAAATTGATGAAAATATGCCTCATGAATCTCAGAGATAACTGAAACGTGGGAGACCAATCGGTTCAAAGGATAAAAATCCTCGAAAAAGAAAGGGATATGAAAAGGAAACCGACCATAAAGAAAATGATTCTCGAAAGATAGTAAAATCCCTTCCCGAGAAGGAAATGAATGATATAAACAAAGAGATGTTTATAAATTATGGTCATACACATATATTATGGAACCGAGATGAAATGGAAAATATTGATGAAATATTTGCTTACTCTATAGCAAGTGACGTCATGGGTGGTGATGATGATCCCGAACCCAAATCTGTTATTGATTGTCAAAATCGACCTGATTGGGATAAATGGAAAGACGCTATGCAAGCTAAATTAAATTCACTCAACAAAAGGGAAGTTTTTGGGCCTATTGTTATTACACCTAAGGCAATGAAGCCTATAGGGTATAAATGGGTTTTTGTGAGAAAACAAAATGAGAAAAATGAAGTTACGAGATATAAAGTTAGACTGATAGCTCAAGGTTTTTCTCAAAGGCCAGGTATTGATTATGAGGAAACATATTCTCCTGTTATGGACGCAATTACTTTCAGATATTTAATCAGCTTGGCGGTTTCTAAGAAGTTGGAAATGCGTCTTATGGATTGTTACTGCTTATTTGTATGGATCACTTGATAACAACATCTATACGAAAATTCCAGAGGGGTATAAAGTACCTGAAGCGTTAAGTTCAAAACCCAAAGAAATGTATTCAATCAAATTACAAAGATCTTTATACGGGTTGAAACAATCTTGAAGGATGTGGTACAATCGTTTGAGTGATTTTTTGATAAACAAAGGGTATACAAATAATTCTATGTGTCCATGCGTCTTTATTAAGAAGACAACCTCAGGATATGTAATAATAGCCGTATATGTCGATGATCTGAATATAATTGGGACGCATAAAGAAATTCATGAAGCGGTTGTCCTTTTGAAGAAAGAATTTGAAATGAAGGACCTCAGAAAAACCAAATATTGTCTTGGTTTGCAGATTGAACATACGAGTAATGGAATACTTATACATCAATCAAATTATACTGAAAAGCTCTTAAAACGCTTCAACATGGACAAAGCAAATCCTTTGAGCACACCAATGGTTGTTAGATCACTCAACATTGATAAGGATCCATTTCGCCCTTGCGAAGATGATGAAGAGGTTCTTGGTCCAGAGATACCATACCTCAGTGCAATTGGAGCTCTTATGTATCTTACTAACTGTACAAGACCTGACATTTCATTTGCAGTTAATTTACTAGTAAGATTTAGTTCATCCCCCTACAAGAAGACATTAGAATGGGATCAAGCATGTTCTTCGATACCTTCGAGGAACCGTTAATTTAGGATTATTTTATTCTAATGATTCAAACAAGGGTTGGTTGGTTATGCAGACGCAGGTTATTTATCAGACCCTCATAAGGCAAGATCTCAAACTGGATACGTATTCCTGAATGGAGGAACTGCAATTTCATGGCGTTCCCAGAAACAAACACTTGTTGCAACATCATCAAATCATGCTGAAATTATTGCATTACATGAAGCTTCTAGAGAATGTATATGGCTAAGATCAATGACACAACTTATACTAACCTCTTGTGGACTAGAGAAATATAGAAATCCAACTCCAATTTACGAAGATAATGCAGCTTGTATCTCACAAATGAAAGAAGGGTATATCAAAAGTGACAGAACAAAACACATACCACCAAGATTCTTTTCACACACTCAAGATCTTATTAAAGAAAATCAAGTTGAAATGAGATATGTCCAATCAAGCAACAATTCAGCAGATATTTTCACAAAGGCACTCCCTACAACAATTTCCAGGAAACACGTTTATGATATTGGTATGCGACATGTACACAAGGGATAATGACTTACAAATGATAACTTAAGGGGGAGCTATACACTGCACTCTTTTTCCCTTCGCTAAAGCTTTTTCCCACTGGGTTTTTCTTTAGCAAGATTTTTAACGAGGCAGTATTACAAAGCTAAACTTTAAAGTTTGAAAAGTGTCATTCAAGGGGGAGTATTATGAAATATTATCATAAAAGTGAATGACCACTTTTGTCAAACTTATGGTCGGATGAATCCACTATACCACTTGTCTACCAAATACATTATCTTGTCTAGTAATTGATTGCATTTTGTACTATAAATACCCTCACAATGTGAAGAAGAAATTGCACCTTGTATACACTCTTACATAAGTTATACAAATCTTAACTTCTCTCCTTTCTAAAGTTCTTAATTATAACTCATAATATTGTTGTAATCATAGTTATATTATAACAGTTAAATATTTTTTTAAATTAACTCATTTTTATTTAATTATATACTATTATCTTATAATATATTACAAGTTACATTTGCACAGAGTACTACTCTTTTATATGGTGTACTTATAGTATGATGTACAAGGTTGATTACTATAACGTACGTAAGATTTATTTTAGTGGCTACTATTCGCTGGAAAGACCGTGATCAGCTCCGACGACGGTGATTCTAATCATCATAGGTACCACCTGCTACGGGGCAGCATGAGCGGCTCCAACGACAATAGCAGCAGTGACAACAATGGCATGATTGGTTGAACCATCGGTTTGATAAGAGGAATGATGATGGTGGCATATCACTTGGGCTGGTGAGCAATGGTCTAATCTGCCCGATAGATTGTGGTGAGGTTTGTCGTTGTTGGATTTAAGAGACTCCAAAGTTGTTTGGCTTGTTTATCGACGTCGGAGCCAGATGATGGTGTGTGGGTGGATTCATGCGGTTTAAAGCCAAATAATCCCCGTAAATTTTTTACATCTTTCACTTATAATCACGTGTAACCATCACTTATAATATTGAGCACCCACTCACATATATGACATCCATTCACACACACACACACACACACATATATATATATAATATATATATATATATATATATATATATATATATATATATATATATATATATATATATATATAAAGAACGGGATGTGAATTCTTTTATATATTTTAGAGAGAGAGAAAGAGGGAGAGAGAGAGAGATGGTATGCGTATGAGCCTGTGGAGTTTTAAAAAACTAGGAAGCATAAGGGAATAAAAAAGACATACAACTTGACAATGATGCTAGCATTTAAATCTACAAAACTCAAGGTGTCACACACATAGGTTTTTTTATTAATTAATTAATTTATATATAATAATAACTATTTAAATTTTTGTTATAAATTCTAAATTTTGACAATTCTATAGAATTTCGAATACATCGTTACTGGGTAATTATAATTATTTAAGTTTTAACATAAATTTTGTTCCAAACGAGTATCACAAATTTTATAATCGTAACGTGCAACGTTAATATATTTAATGGTTTCTTTTTTGGTTAGTACATGTTTGTTTTTATCAACATTTCAACGTGATATTTTCCACACGGGTTTGTATCATTTTTGGTTTTTTATATAGTTTTTTATTTTATCATTCACGTCAAAATTGTGTTTTCTTATATAAAGATATGTATATTATCAAAGTCACATTCAACTTTTGGGTTAGCACCAATGTTTTGAGATTAGTTTTTTTTACAGTTTTACACCCCTTTCAACATGTCTGTTTGCAGCAAATTTCAACGTTAATTTTTTGTTAATTTTTACACCACCGCTATAACGCGGGGGTGTTAATGCTAGTTATTATTATTTATCATTTATCCATTAGGATTCTTTTATTATGATTTCCCACGTACGTTAATTTTAGTTATCGAAGATTTCATAAATTTATGTTAAAAATATACTTTTATTACCTTTTAAAATCACAAGTTCATTTACAAATAAAATTTTAGAAATAAAATAAAAACACTAAACATGTAACATTGTAGACAAATCCCATATCTTTCATGAATAGAAAAGATGAATTCATAAGAAATAATCTGCTTCAAATATCATCAACACATTTTAGACAACTATGTGTGGATGTTTAAATGAGAGAATGACTCCACAATTAAATATGCTTAGGTGTGAGCAATCCAGAGATAAATAACCTTCTAGGGAAGAAGTTTTCACCCAAACGACCTTTCATCGTTACAAAAGTAGTGGATTTAATGCCAATGATATTGGAATTTGTATAGAGATTATGAATTTTTTTACAACGATAGCAAAGATGATATGCAACAATCTAAAACTTTTGAAAACCTCTCATCATAGGTTCATATGCATGAAAACAAGAAAATGAAAATAACAAACATAAGATGTTTAAAGCTACAACCTTTAAGAAGTAGTAGCTAAATCTGTTGATATAGTGGAGGAACCAAATGGTTCTCTTATATGAAATCCACATCAAGCTAATAAGCTCAAGCTAGGTGCTAGCCAATCACCCCATTGTATCTAAGATTAACTTGTAGTAGACTTCAAGAACACTTCTTAGATCCACTAGTAAGTATGTATACAAGAAAATAGTAGGGGGAAAAAACACTCCTAGACCACAAAACTAAACTCAACCACACACTTAGGAAGTTAGGGGTTGTTCTTCTTTTGTGCTTGATGTTCTTCTCTCCCTTTGCTTTCTACTCCACAAACAAGCTATTGGGGAATTTTAGTAGCACTTAAACAGGGAGTGGACAAGATAACGGGACACAAAAGTTGTGAAAATCTCATGAAGTATTTACAATACTTTTATGTAAATGTATTGACTTGACATAGTGTTTTGTTGAAATTGTATTAAGCACGGCCTTGATAAAATTACTTAATTAATGACCTTTTAAAATCACATATCTATAGTAATATTATTAAATTTTACATGTTATGTATTTAGGTCCAATACAACAGATATCACTTGCACTCTAAAGCCCTCCCTTTACTTGTACCTATATAAGATATTTCTTATCAATGAACGTATGTTATGTATACTAAGGACAAGAAAGTAATATTATATAAAATTTTAAGACTTGAAGTAATTACAAATGTTAAAACACATGATACAATCTTTTAAAGCTAAACCAAAGTTTTTTTTTGTTTTGTTTTTGTCTTTTTAGCTCGTCTCACATTCGTGGTTGATGTCAAGATTCATACAGTAGACCGTTATAAATAGAATTATAAATAGAGAAGTTCCCTTGATAAAATTAAACCATTTATGTCCTTTTTGGCTAAGTTTTATAAGTAATGACCATTTTGGTTAATAGAAATTTATTATTGCAAATCTTTGAAGATTCAACTAAGATTGAGGCACGCTCGAAAAAGAGCTCAGCTCAAGATAGACTCTGTTGTAAACGAGTTGAGCCAGCTTGCCTGGTTTGGAAACATGTCAAGCCCGAGCTAGACTATGCTCGGCTGGTGTTTCCCGCCGCATCATGTGGGCAACTCTTTACTATATTATTACATATTATGATAGGGACAAATTTTTTTAATAAATAGTATTCTTTTATCATTTAGAACGTGATTTTCTATTTACACGAAAGTGAAATTTTTTTATATTTCTGTTTTTGTATCAATAAGTTAATTACTTGTGAAAAAAAAATTATCATCGATTTGTTGGTGGTGGATTCGTCAATGATCCATCAGTCAAATATTCATTGCTAATCTGTCAATGAACCATCCGTTAGGGATCCCTATATCTTTCTAGTTGAACTAGTTGTTGGTGATCAGTCAGAATCATCGTTCGTGATCATTCAGTAATTAGGATTACCACGGCCATTACCAACATATCACTAGCGACCTTCTTCGTAGGATTACCAAGGACCCCGTCGATGAAAGCTCTCTGGTTTCCGGTGGAAGGTCGTTGCTTTAGAAAAATAATAAGGAAAATCAAGGAAAAGGAGAAAAGAAACCTGTAACTTTAATTCTCACTAGAAACAGCTCATTTGTTTTAAAACAATTTACACACAAGCGCGATTCCTCTAATTCTACTGATAAAATCTCCTTGAACCACTTCATGAAACCTATACAAGACACTTGAATCTACATGTAAAGGCAAGGTATGCATATACATGAAATGATTGCAACCTGTAAACCATATATCTAGAACTAAACTCTAAATGTATAAAAACATATCTAAAAATATGTATGTTCACTCTACTGTTATTTGCAGTATAGTAGTAAGTCTGGGTTTTTTATACCGTCTCAGAAGCAAAGAAGAGCAAACAACACTTACAGATGAGAGTGCCATACAGGCACCTGCAAACCATGGTGGCAATTTTAATCTTAACCATGGGAACAAAATTCCCGCTGACACAGGAATCGCGATGATGTTGTAGGCCATTGCAAACACGTAGTTTAAACGGATACGGGCAAATGTTTTTCGTGAAAGATCTATTGCGGTAATCACATCTTCCAAGTTGTTTTTCATGAGGACGTAGTCTGCAGCATCTATTGCAATGTCGGTTCCTGCACCAATTGCCATCCCCACGTCTGCTGCCGCCAAGGCTGGGGAGTCATTGATGCCGTCACCCACCATAGCCACTATGCTTCCGTCTTTTTGTAATGAATGGATGACTTCGGCTTTCCCAGCTGGCATCACCTCTGCCCTTACATCTTGAATGCCAGCCTATAAAATAAAATGGGATTTCAACCCGTTATTAATAATGGGCTGAGTTGGGTTATGTATTATTTCTAACATGTTAAACGGGTAAATATTTTATTAAAAAAAATAGCTATGATGGTTGAAAGGGTTAAATTGTGTTTATATATTCAATATGACGAACAAACTAACCTCGTTTGCAACAGCTTTAGCAGTACGCCAGTTGTCCCCAGTAACCATGATGGAGCGAACACCCATTTTGAAAAGACCTTCAACGACAACAGCTGCTTCTCTTTTTAGAGGATCTGCAATTCCCAAAACACCAATGAGTTCAGAATCATATGCCACTAATACCCCAGTCTTTGCGTTTTCTTCAATATCCACCATCACATCTTCAACATCACTTGGAATATTAACCCTTTCTCACGCAGCAAACTTCTGTTTCCAACCTGTTGAAAATAATTACATATAAGGAACATCTGTAGAATCATCATTCAACAATAAGGTTGGGTATTTGAGACCTGGAAACACTTGTTTATCATCTTCTACAAATTATAACTATGATTATAAAAAATCATGCTATTACGATAGTAAGCTAGATGTTGTAATATTTATATTTAAGAGGTTATATGCACTAAATATATTGCAGGTGACCTTAGATAAGTTTGATCGTCTGCCCAATTGACATGTTCCATTTTTAGCTAAAAGTTTGTACTTGACCAATTTAAAATAAAACATAACCCAGGTCGAACCATTCACAACTAAAGTAGTTGCTATTGTCTACTGTTTAGTTAACGAGTCTCACCAAAATTTGCTTCTCATTGATGTAACACTGAATGCCTCTTCCTGGAATCGCACAGAAATCCACTGTATCAAGAAGCCATCCAATCATTGCTGCATCATTGATTGCAGTTTGAGAATCTTTGGTCACACTAGGATCCTCAAAGAAATGGAAGTGGCGAGCATATTCCAATATTGCTTTTGATAAAGGATGCTCACTGTTAGCCTGAGATAGTTAGATGACTTATTAAGAAAATAACTTCACTGTGTATGTGCATTCATTGTTTTTTTTTAACAAAAAAAGAAAGGAGAAACAAGATAGAAGGAAATTAATGTTTGCATTAATATCTATATACGTATGTAAAAATAATTATTTCAGTTTTACCTCTGCAGAAGCAACCAATGTCAAGAACTCTCCACGGCTCATTCCTGCAAAAACTTTAACATTTGTAACTGCAGCTTTATTTTGAGTTAGAGTCCCGGTTTTATCAAATATCACATAGCGAATCTTTTCAGCCCTCTCTAATGCATCTCCTCCTTTGATCAGAACACCATTATTGGCTCCAACCCCAGTTGCAACCATGACAGCAGTTGGTGTGGCTAGACCAAGTGAACAAGGACATGCAACAACCACCACAGAAATTGAAAACATAAGTGCAAAGTCAAAGTGAGTGCCATTTTGAGGTAGCCAGTCTCGTGGATAAGCTCCAACAACTCCACTAAAGAACCTACATTAAATTACATTATATTGTAAGAATATTTACCACAACTTTAATTTACCGACACATCAGTTACATACCACACCATGAATGTTGCCATTGACAAAGCAACAACCGTAGGAACAAAAATGCTTGCAACCTAAAACAGACAAATAAAAGCATGGATGAGTACCCAACATATGCATTAAGTGTATTAATGTTTATAACTATATAATGTGTACTTACAAAGTCAGCAAACTTCTGGATAGGAGCTTTCGCCATTTGTGCTGTCTCAACCAGTGAAATTATCTGGCTCAAAACTGTGTCAGAACCTATTTTTGTAGCTTGAACATGGAGGGAGCCATGTAAGTTTATTGTACCTCCAATAACTAAAGAATTAGTCTCCATCAAAACAGGCGCTGATTCACCTGTCACCATACTTTGATTCACATAACTTGAACCCGAAACAACTAAACCATCAACTGGAAACTTTGAACCGGGAACAATCTTTAATAAATCACCAGGTTGGATCAGTAACGCATCTATTTCCCTTTCTCCAATTACAGCTCCACCTGCCAGAAAGCCAAACCTATAAAAATAAAACTTAATTTTCTCAAATGTTTAGGTATTTGTAACTATTATTACAATACTCTACATACCTTTGTCTTGAATAAGCAGCAATGCTGTTGAAGGTGTAAGTTCTACCAACTTCTTTATAGCATCTGATGTTTTTCCTTTTGCTACTGTTTCCAAATACTTCCCAAACAACACAAAAGTTATTAACATGGGACTTGTTTCAAAATATGTTCGCAACCTAAACCCTGTAATTGCTCCAAATAATAGTGCATAAACAGAATAGAAGTATGCAGCTGAAGTTCCCAGTGCCACCAAAACATCCATGTTTGTTGCACAGTTACGTAATGCTCTGAAAGCTGCAAGATAAAAACGCTTCCCAATAACAAACTGAACAAGGCCAACCAACACCACACGCAACCAATCACCAATTTGGAATGGTCCCATGCGCGAGAGCAATATGGAATTAAGAAAAGGTATATGTGGACATATAAACCGTATTGCAAAGATAGGAACCTGTCATTAAGTGGAACTATCAGCAAGTAAAGGAAAGCTAGAAAAGATTATACACCTCAATGGACCAATATACCCTGAGCTAACCTTCCCATGACCCTTATCAAACTATATTGCTCTATATAAAAGAATTATATGATGTGATGGCCTATAAAAGGGTCAAGAAAGTAGAACCATTAAGGAATTAATAGGACAAGTTAATGTACTTACACCAAGAGACAAACTGAATAGACATTGTTGCAACATGTGCGAGGATTCTTCAACACCTTGCGAAACCATCCTCATATAAGGGTTCTTTACACGTATTTCAAAATCCCCAGAGCTTCCTTCATTAATTGCATCAACCAAGACTCTGGGACTAAGGATCTCGGTGTCAAAGAGAACATCTAACTCACTTGATGTCTTATTAAAATCAAACTTCCTCACTCCTTTTATGTTGCACATTATTTCATCTAACATATGCACATTCAAGTTACTAGATATTCCAGTAACTCGTAATATGATTCGATCCTGCCCACTGCTTTGTGCAAGAGAAGCCTCAAAACCGGCATCTTCAATTGCATTTACAATTTCATCCTTACTGATTATTAAAGGATCATACTCCACTTCCCCTAATGAAGTAGCAAGAGCAACTATAGCTCTTTTAACGCCAGGAAGCTTTCTTAAGATGCCTTCAAGAGAATTAACACAAGCTGCACATGTCATTCCTCGGATTACAAACTGCCCTACTAAAGTTCCATGTGACTTTGCCTTTGTGGTAGGCTGTACTTGTAGAATTTCTGCCTCAAATCCTGCATCTTCTATAGCATTTTTAATATCGCTGTCCTGAACAAACACCATGAAGTTTCTTTTGATGAAGAATACCCGAAGTGCAAAAGCATAAACTATAAACAACATACACTTGTGTGGAGTTGAAAGATCAATACTTATTGCAATGTAAGGACTATCCTATCAACTTTATAACTGCTAAATATGAAATGTTCATAATCTACTCAAGTAGAAGCTAAAATCCTACGGCGTTATTAGCTTGCAGTAACTATGACCTATTTTCAAGAACCTGATTTAAGGTTCCAAACCACAACCATCAAAGACCCTACACCAAGAAACTAAGATTGATTTGATGGTATCACAAATCTACTTGTACATTTACCTATATTAAGGTTGACAGATTAATGATAAACATGCAATATGTAATATAACATTCAAGTGAATTTCCGTATAGCAGCTATAAAGATGTGAGTATGTGACCATTTACCAAACCAGCTAACTCCTTATAAGTGGACCACATATACAGATTATAGGCACCCCTCACATCCTTAACTGAGAGCATCAATCAAATCTAATGACAGTACAAGATAGAAAACGAGAAAAAAATAAATAAATAAATAAATAATCCAACAAGAAATCTTACAATCAAATTGTAGAAAGTTATACACGCCATCCTTGGGTCTATGAACTTGGTGCATTACCAATTCTTGACTGATTTATTTCATACTGGATTTAGTTTTAAATAGTTTATAGTACTAGGATCCAATAAGAAACAAATTGATTTTTGAAGTGAAATGAACCTTTTTTAACACTCCAAAGTCCAAACTCAACAAACTGTTTCATTTAGTTTACAATATAATTCTATTTCAAAACCGATAACCACATAAAAAGGAAAATAAAGTGCATCGGACACAAAGACAATACAATTGACAGAATGATAAGACAACAATCTCTAAGATTGGTTTCTACACACTACAAATTAAGAACAATCATCAATGTTCATCTAAATTATCAAGACGCTATAAAAGAAACATATTATATTCATGTTTCATAAAGCTTACAATCATACGAACATTCTTAGCAAAACAACCACAAGGTAAAAAAAATTAACATAAACCATACATCCACATCACAAATTCCAAATTCATCATAATTCCAAAACCTAATCAACGTAATTAGAACTCACCTTCACCAAATCAGGATAGAAAACAACGTCAGCTTTGTTCTGCAACAACGCCACAGAGGCGCTAACGACGCCATCGAGGCTCCTAATTGCTCCTTCAACGGCATTCGAACACGCTGCACATGTCATCCCGGTGATTCTCACCTGAATTCTCGTAATGCCTCCTTCATTTCTACTTTTACCGGCGTTATTATCATCATAACCATCATCATAACCATCGTCATAAGCATCTAAAAGCCTAACATCCTCAAGGTTAATGTCGATCGCCGACGACTCACGAACGCCGCCGCTACACCGCCCCCGGACCTCCGTCAGCTGGAGGTGTTTGAAGGTTGGCGCCATTGATGAACAACCAGCGAACCAAAGGAATTGTGTACAATATCTTGTATGTATGTATGTATGTATGTATGTATTTGTGTATGTATGTATTTGTGTATGTATGGATGGGTGAAAACCTACATGTGTATGTCGATAAATAACACAAATCACAACAATGACGATAAACTTTTGTAGCTATTTTAGTTTTCGTTGAATAAGCGCAAAGGGAAGTTTTGAATGCTAGGTTATGTGTATAGGGCGTTGGGTTTTATTATTTTATCTTATTCTAATTGAAATTCAAATCACAACAATGACGATAAACTTTTGTAGCTATTTTAGTTTTCGTTGAATAAGCGCAAAGGATTTTGATTATTTAGTTTCTGCCTCAGTTTTGATTTTATTATGACTCATTTAACGAGATGATAGCTTTTGACCTTCAGTTTCTGCCTTGATCATCCACATCATCGTCTTTACCTGTCATGTTTTTAAGTTGTTTATTTCAAGTTACCAAAATTGTTTGTTATTATAATAAATCTACAAAATTATCCTTATCTAGTTCCGATTTCATAATTCTGCTATTTTAGAATTAATATATTGTGATAATTGGGACCCTACACATGTTTTATGTTTTAATGACCATTTTTATTTCAAGTTATGTATTGGTCATTCAAGCTTCTTTTTATTTTCTTTTTCTTTTTTTTTCCCGTTAACCTTGAATCTCAAAACTAAATATAACATCTTGTAATACAAACTCACACTTAAACAACCAATATTCAATGTTTCGGTCCAATAGCTGATTCTCCTGAGTTGGATGGTCATTAAGTTTGATATGTATAGTTTCGACTTTGATTTTTTAAAAAATTTCATCAACATTGATTTTTACATACAATAAGTTTATATTCAATTTTATCATCTTCATATTCAATTTTAAATCATCATCAAAGCTACATTATTTAAAACTTAAACCTAATATTAGGATCTTACATCCATTAAACCAATAATCATGACTCATATGTACATTTATTAGAAAGGTCATGTCATCGCCCAACATCCTTAGATCATCAAACAACATTGGTTGAACATAGAGTGAATTCTTGGTAGCACTCTGCTTATGTTAAGTGATGGACAAGTTTCTTCAACCCTTTTTCTATGCATTGGTCTATACGACCTGATACTTGTTATATATTATAAAGATTTAGGAGTAGCATCCCTCACAATTTATTGTTTTTCATGATGTGTTTAAAGTTGTTAAAAAATAGACCAAACTTGAAAACTGACAGAAAGAAGTAAGGAAAGAAGAAAATAACTATTAAATGTACCAATAAAAAATGGGAAAAATGGGCCACTCACACATGAGACCCGATATCATGATTAGAGGTAACAATTTCTAACTATTTACGGAAAGACACGTAGTAAAAGGAGAATTTATAAAATAAAATAAAAACAAACAAACAGGTCCACCATTTAAAACCTTCTAATAGTATTAATTTAAAAGAAAATAATAAATCATAAAAATTTAGGATCTTATTTCATTAATTGTTATAGGTCACAAGAAGTGGGAAAAATAGTTGGTTGCATCAAACCTGAATCATTTTGACACGCTCTGAAACACTACCCATTTTGACCCGTTTATCAACCCAACAAGAGTTTAAAACCACAACAACATCTAGTCATACCCCAATGTCTTTAAGAAACGTACACAAACATTGCACAATGACTAATCATCATCGAACTAGTTACAAACTTAGTTTGACCAAAAAAGAAAACAACACACAAACTCGCGATACAACAAAAACAAGATTTGCAGCAAAGATAACAATTTGTACCAAAGAGAATGGAATATTACACACAACATACTGCAGTTAACTAGCAAATCGGTCCCGATCATGAGGTGCAAGATAGTCTATATTCGGGCCAAAAGGGATGATTCCATAGGGGTTAATGGAGGGATGGCTTCCATAGTAATGTTTCTTGATATGCTCCATGTTAACAGTACTACTCATACCTGGGATTTGGAACAAGTCTTTAGTGTAGTTGAACAGATTTGGATACTCACGTAGCAGTTTCTTGTTACACTTAAAGTGAACTGCATAAACCTGCATATATGTTGAATTCAATAATAAATTAATATAATTATAATACATGTTATGAACAATGCCTATGGGTTTAGTGAAAAAATTTAGGGCCAAAAAAATAGATTTTATAAAAGATTTAACAAGTTATTGCAGCAAGACTGATTATGAAGAGGTTAGGGGGTCAAAAGGAGCAACCTGTAAAACTTAAATTCAAACCTTAAACCTTTGCGTTTACCACTACGCCACCCTTGAAGGTCTCTATTCTAATCATTTTATCATAGTAAATTATTGTATTCTGATTTGGATTTTCAATATTCCAATGATTACTTTGAAAGTGCACATATAAGCAACTATGAAGAGGTTAATCCCTCCTACAAGTACATCAACATAAAAAATGGTCAAAGTTTTTAAGAAAAAAGGTAGCAACAGTACCAACCTCATCAAACCTTATGAGGGTGACAAACAGGCGAATATCTGCCTCTGTTAAGGAGTTCCCACATATGTATCGCTGTTTTCCAAGTATATCTTCACATTTGTCTAGAGCTTCATACAACTGTTTAACAGCCTACATACCGAACAGAAATACAAATAAATGGACTTTCATAACAAGATTCTACTATATTTGTAGATTATACAAAGAATAATACCTCCTCGTAAGGCCCTTGCTTCTTAGCAAATCCACATTTGTAAACACCGTTGTTTATCCCGC
This sequence comes from Flaveria linearis, assembly GCA_024085815.1. Taxonomy (NCBI): domain Eukaryota; kingdom Viridiplantae; phylum Streptophyta; class Magnoliopsida; order Asterales; family Asteraceae; genus Flaveria; species Flaveria linearis. Next base: position 33,340,571 of record CM044016.1, on the reverse strand, counting down.
TATAAATCCAGCCATTTAATTCATTAATTTGGGTTTGCAAATGAGACGGGTAAAGATCCAAGGATGGATTCTCTCCTATTTCATTGAATTCAGTATTGAGCATGCGTATGATCTCTTCACTCTCATTATTCACAATTGTCTTTAGTTTCTTATCCATAAAACCTATCACCAAGCATCATAATCCATAAAACAACTGCATAAAAACACTAAGGATAGATGTTTAAATGGTGAAAAAAAACAGGTATACATACTGGAACAGTGTATTTTCCAGAGTAGTTTTCACTGGCAAGCTCATATAATGCTCGTATGCTTTTTGCCCCATTGATATGGTCAGGAGCAGCCCCCGGTTGCTCTGTTTCGGTGTCAGGAAAGACCCATCCCATGTGCTCGTCACTTTCCTTTGTTCTCTCCCATATGGGTTTAACTGACTGAAATTTGCAGGTGTTAAAATTTAGTGGCTTACTGTTAAAGGTTGGACTGCCAATGCGTTTCTTTTTTCCTCTTTCAGTAATATAACTAATTAACGACTTAGATACGGTTAGAAAAACTAAATTAAGTATAATAGATAAAAACTATACCAAGGTTAAAGATCGCCTAAAATATAAACTTTTATGAAGTTTGAGTGGTGTTACAGGCAAAGCAAAGCTGGTTACCCAAAATATAAACTGGACGAAAGTTGGTTGCGTTTCTGAGCTGCTAAACCCAAAATAATAATCTGATTATAAAGCTACTAAGTAGATTATAAACATGAATACACCTGGGTGGATTTCCACCTGTTCCAATGTAAGACGCATTTTTTAATTTTACCCGTTGTACATTAAAATAAATAAAAACGATCCATTCTTAGGTAGGTGTGTTGAAACAGTCACATCTACTAGAAGTAATATATAATCAAGTGTTACAATGATTTAGACACAGTAAAGATACCGTGAAATCAATGGCCTTGTCAAGTCCTTTGATCTTTAAGTAGGCGAGGCACCTAGACGCCCAAGGGCAAGCATACGAGACATATAAATGGTACCTTCCAGGCTCAGCTGGAAAAGTGGAGTTCGGATCTCGTGAGATGAAACTACGAAACGTCGAAGGACTTCTAACAAAGGCACCAGATTCCGACATTTCATCCAGTGCAGAACGAGCCATTTGAAGGGTATGCTGCATAATTAATAGAAAGCAAGACTCATTACTTAGCTTCACATACGAGCTTTCAAGACGGTCATATAACCCTCAAAAAGGGCAACACTTCCAACAATCAAGAAAAAATTGAAAAATTAAAGGGGTGTTTGGATGTGGGTTTAACCATTTATGAATTATGATTATGATTTATTTAGTGTAGAAGTAATCATATTTGGATTACAAGCTAAAGAGATATAGTAAGAAAACTGCATAGATATAAATATGAAATTACCTTCTATCCCTAGATTTCAACAAGTGGTTAACTGATCATGTAACTTTAATTTCTCTAACGGCAAATAATCGATTTGAAAACACATATCCTAAAAAACCTAAGTCTCTGAACATCAAATTTCTACTACACATAGTGAATTTAACATCTCCAGTTACAGAAATCAAAATTAGGTCAAAATTCACTTCAGAAAACAATCTCTGATCCATATGAACCCTAATCCTTGCTGTATAGGAGCAGTCACAGTGACATATAATTAGTTTGATCAATGCCCAAATTCCTTTCATTAACGTGTGGCATCAAACATTCCGGCAAAATTAAGCGTGATATAGACTCACAAACCAATCAAGCAACCGACATCGAACACAACTACAAGAATCCATACAAAATTTCGAGCAAAATCAGGAGCAGGATCAAAGCGAAATGCAATGGAAAATGGTAATTGAAGAAAGAAATGATCATACCTGAGTGAAATTAAACTTGGAGAAGTTAGTGATGAGATAATTAGAAACCAATTTGAGTGTGAAGGTGAAGGTGAAGGTGATCATGAGGTATAAATATCCATGAGCTTCGTCATGGTCCACCTTGGCTGCACCGTTTCGAATTTGTTGTCGGCCTGCAAAGGTGCAATAATATAGTATTATAGTATAAGGTGATCGCTAACTTTTTCTTTTTTAATTACAATTTAGAAACTTAGAATATTTGATATTTCAATCATGAGTTTAACTAGTTCTTTTATCGTCACGCGTTGTGCTTGTATCGTAATGTGATAAATTATTTTAGACTTGACTCGTTTTCAAATTAATTTTAGTTGAGACATAAATTAACTTTAATTTATACCGTTAAATGAAAACGTATATATTTGACCCAACTGTTTTTTCAAACAAAATTCATGTCAAAGCGTATACCAATTCAAAACGTACACAAACAAAAACATGTGCAGCGCCGCCGTATGTAACGTGATAAAGTATAGATTACAATCGTCCCGACTCGTTTTCGAACTTAATTTACGCCAAAACATAGAGTAACTCAGATTTATACCTTTGAATGAAAATGTATTGTATTTGACCCTACGCGTTTGTAAACAAAATTACGTCGAAACGAAGACTAACTCACGTACATTAAAATAAGTACGGGCTTGAATTTACCGACACATCTTTAAAAAAACAAACGTAAGAAGTTAGATTTTCTGTACAAGCGTAAACCCGGAACATTAAAACTTCAAAGGATTAAAGTGACATTTATGAAGTTTTTAAAAACCGTTACCAGGTGAAAGTGGAAAGTTGAAACTTGAGGGGAGAGTAAGGCCGGTTGCAAAAGTCACTTACCTTTCTTTGTTAAATTATAGTAATAAGAAAACTAAAAAAATTAAAAATTAAAAAAAAACTTTCTTTTACAGGGTAATAACACGAGTCACATCAGCTTGATTCGGTATTTCTAACGAGCCCATAACCTAACTTAATATCTGGATTGCCTTCAACGCTAGCTAGCTTGTGGTTCTATAAGTTTTTTTTCTCTTAGTTTTGACGAATTTATATGTTTTTTTTTTGTAGAATCGTAAATGAAAAGTTAACCATGATACGAAATTATACGTATCTTAAATAATAAAATATTAAACTACCAATATATGATGAAAGGTTTTAATTTTTATGATATGACAAACGAGTTATTCAAACCAAACCAACTCTAGGTTTTAACAGCGAGTTACATGTAACTCAAACTCAGCATGTACATTTATACGAACCAACAAGCTCGATCCAAATCAATTTAAGATTTTAGCAAGCTGGTTACACCGACTATCAAACCAACTATAAAAATACAAGTTATTTGAACAAACGTAAACATGACTCATGAAATTAAATCATATAAAAAATGAAATCTCTAAGCATCTATTAAAATATGATAAAACAGATTAATTTTTTTATGTCAATTTCTAATTATTTAATAATTCTTATATAAGTGTTTATGATCATTGATTCTTAATTATAACTAGAATTAGTTCTAATTAAATATTTAGTCAACAATTGCCAACCATATACAAATAAGAGTAAACTTTGCTATTCCTACTTGTGGTTTTGTTTAAATAAAGTTTTAGCTCTAAAGATTTATAATTTTTTTCTTCAAGTGGTAAGTAATACGTCTCAGTTAACATTATTAGTTTTTTTTGTTAAAGGTAAAATTGTTTTAGTCTTTTCGTATACAAGCACTATTTATATAAATACAGTTAGTTATTTATATTTTAAAAATATGATACATGCACACATAGAAATTTTGAGAAAATTGCATCAATGGTTTCTAAAATTTGATCATATTATAAGTTTGGTCGTTTTATAAATTACAAATATTAATTTTTTTAAATTTTAAATTTAGTTTTTAATGATGTGGGTACTAAATTTGTAATATGATCAAAACCACAAGTATCATTTGTGCAATTTTCTCTTTAATTTGAAAATAAAAGAATCAATTAAAAAATTCAATAAATGCTTAAAAATCAAATAAAAAGATTAATAATGAAATAAAATTTTGAAAATTAAAAATAAAAAATAATATAAAATAACCGAAAAAGTTTACGAAACTTAAAAAAGAATAAATTGAAACAACATTTTTACTTTTAAAAAAATCAATAAATACAAACGCAAAAATGCTATTTATATTCTTTCTTTTTAAATTCGAACTTATTTATTTTAACTTTATACACTTTTTAAATTTATTTTCATTTTCTTAATTTTTATTTGAAATTTTAAATAAATTTTTTTCAGTGTATTGAATCTATTAATTAAATTAAGTTTTTATCTGATTTTTACTCTTATATTTATATTTTTAACTTGTATTGTATTATTTTATTTATTTAATTCAATTCATAGAAACAGTTGCACAAATAATCTTGTGATTTAATCATATTGTAATTTTAGTCCTCTAATCATTAAAAATTAACGGATGCTAATGATTAATGCTAAATTTATAATATCTTATAAATATTATTTGTATTTTTTAGAAATTCCACTTGTTTAAAACTTTATATGACTAGCAAGAATAGTATATATGCGATAGTTGAGGGACTATTTTGGCATTCTAAGTTCTAACTTATAAATTCAGAGACATGTAGGTCATCACCATAAACCTTCTCTTCCACATTCATCAATGGCGATTCCCTCCGCCGCCGCCGCCGCCTCCGCCACCACCGCCACCACCGCTACCACCACCTCCGCCGTTGACGCATTGCTGAAATGGAAGAACAAACAAACCGACCAACAAACCCCAACTCTTACTTCAAGACGAATTCATATACCTAACCCTAACCCTCAAGAAAATCCCTCAAAAAGGTGGAATCAATGGAGTTCGAACAAACCCTAACAAAATCCCCCTCCCCACCCCATCATCTCCTCGGAATCCGCCGAACTCTGTTTGATAATCGACGACAGACCCAATTCGAAGGTCACGTCGGAAATCGCGAAGAAGAAGATCAAATCAGATGGGATTTCAGTCACCAAAGTGATCAAGCTTTCGAAGCTTCGAACAGACTACAAACCCTTTGAAGCCAAGCGAAAGCTGTGTGATTCGTACGATATGTTCTTCGCTGACAAAAGGGTAATCCACCTCCTCCTAAACTATTGGGGAAACAGTTCTTTAGGAAAAAGAAGCTGCCTTTGCCTGTTGATTTGACTCACAAGAACTGGAAAGAGCAGATTGAACGAGGGTGTTGTTCTGGGCTGTTTTTTTGGCACCGGGACGTGTAGTGTGATTCGGGTTGCGAAGGTTTCGATGGGAAGAGATGAGATCGTGGAGAATGTTAAGGCTGCGATTGATGGGGCTGTTGGGTTGTTCCGAAAAGAATGTCGGGTGTGAGATCGTTGCATGTGAAGTTTTCGGATTCGGTTGCGCTGCCATTGTATCAGGCTTTGCCGGATATGAAGCTGAAAATCAACAACTAAAATAGAGATAAAGAGGGGAGAGTGTTGAGGAATTAAATTAGCCAATTAGGTGATAAGTTTAAAATTAAGTTTTATGATGTAATTGCTGCTCTAATCTTTTGGAATTCTTTTCTTTAATAATGTAAGTATTTTCTACGGTGGAAATTTTGTCTCGTTTATATCTTGAATTGAAGTTGGTTACTAAATTTAGTTGTTCATGTACTATGAATTGTTGGATACAATAGTATTGAATATTCATGTAATTTAAAGCATGTTATGTCTATGCGATAAAAAAGAACACAAACAACCCATTCAAAGTCCAAACTTTATCACTCAGAATAGTTTTATTTATATGGAACATGGTTTGGATTTAAGTTTCAATGTAAACAGTTGTAAAGGTGAATTATATAGATAAAAGAATCGAAAATTTTATAATTGGACATTTGACCAATTAAGTTTACAATAATAGGTATTAACTTTGAAAATATTCAAACATTTAACGAACTAGATTATGATAAGTATTCAAATATCTCTACCGAGTGATACCAATACACGTGCTATCGACTTAGGGGTGTTCAAAAATATTCGAATCCGAAAATCCGATCCGAAAATCCAAATCCGAAATATTCGAATTTTCGGATATCCGAAAATTCGGATTCGGATTCGGATTCGGATAGTGATTTTCAAAAGTTTCGGATATCCGATTATCCGAAAACTAAAAAATATTTTTTTTAAAATTTTTTAATTATAGATATATTTTACTTTAGATTGAGATTTTTTTAGTGTATATTGTGAATTTATGATATGAGTTGGTTTTATATTTTTATAATATTATGTCTAATTATTATAAAAAAAAACTAAAAAATTAAAAAAAAATAAAAATGAATTTCGGATATCCGAATCACTATCCGAAATTATCGGATATCCAAAATTATCGGATATCCGACTTTGAACACCCCTAGCTATCGTTAGCTTTATGGCTCCAACGATACCAATACATATGATGTCGCTCACCCTCAACATCTTCCTCGGCAGCCTTAGGTTGGGCGGTCACGATCATCTCCGACAGCTCGGTTCATAGTGATTCATCGTCTTTCATTGTGGCTCCTCGCTAGCAATTCGTCAGGTACGTATTCTTATTGTTCATGTAGTTTCAGTACGTGCGTTTCATGACTCCATTGTGTGGGTGGGCTACGATGCGGGTCCTCTTAGATCTTATGGTGTGTCGGTGCGTTGTGTCGTGTGTATGGTGGTGTGAGTGCGCGATGTGTCCTACCGAGTAGGGTGTTGATCGGGTTAGTTAATCGGGTTTCTGGTTAATCGGTTCGGGTTATTCGGGTTTTTCAACATTGAAAGTCTACCCGAAGTCCGACCCGAATAACAATCGGTTTATCGGTTTCGGGTTGTTCGGGTAACTGGTTATTCGGGTCGGGTTTCGAGTATTAAACAATAGACTTAAGTTAATAGATTTTAGTGAGTTTTCATTTGAAATCTTATAAAACTAGTGGACTTTAATTAGTTACTTCTATAATTATAAAATGTGCTTAAATACATATTTATATGCAAACAATTTGATCAATTTGGACAATCTAAACAAGCGTGTGCATATATTTACTTAATTATAATACGGGTTGATCGGGGTTATTCGGATTTCGGGTTAATCGGTTCGGGTTACCAGGTTTTGAGGTTTGAAAGTTTATCCAAACCCGACAAATAAGAATCGGCTTAACGGTTTTGGGTTGTTCGGTTAACGGGTTGTTCCGTTAACGGGTTGTTCGGGTCGGGTTTCTTCGAGTATGGGTGAGATCGGGTCGGGCGGGTTAATCGGGTACGGATAAAATCGACGGGCCTACTGCCGAGTGTGTGCGTGCTACGTTACGTACGTACACATGTATGAATTCTGCGTATATATATATAATATGTGTGTGTGCTGCATTACGTACGTACACATGTATGTATTCTGCGTATATATATAAATGTGTGTGTGCTACGTTACGTACGTACACATGTATGTATTCTGCGTATATATATAATGTGTGTGTGCTGCGTTACGTACGTACATATGTATGTATTCTGCGTGTGTATATATATATACACATACATATATATATATACTATATAAAGCATAAACATGGGACACAAATGTAATTTTAAAAAAAATTTAAGACACCTAATACAAACTCTTAAACATTAGGTACAAGTGTTCTATGCAATAATTCCTATTTAGCCCCTCATTTAATAAACTTCTTCTAATTAATACATTAATTAATTCATATTATTAATACATTATTTAATAATATAAGATTATTTAATTCACAACATTATATATTTATTATTTATAATACTTTATATTAACATCTAAATTTAATATTATCTTATTTGAATACTTAACTATATAAGTACTAACACTTTATAATAATAATAATAATAATAATAAACAATAATAATAAATAATAATAATAATAATAATAGCAATTATTATTATTATTTTATAATAAAATTTATAAATAAGTAGTATATTATTTGAATACTTAACTATATAATTATTAAATACTTTTATACTTTTGATGATAATAATAATCAATATCTATATTATTTTTTACTATTATATAAAATATTTAAGGATAACACACTTGTATACTACTCGAAATTTAATTCAACTAATATAATTTTTTAAACACAAGGTACAACTGTTATATATACATGTTCTAATTTGTCCCTATTTAATAAATTTATCCTAATAATAGTTATCTAATATATTTATTTTTAAGTATTATATTTATTATAATACTTCAAATTAATATTGAAATACATATTTATTATTTATATTTTATAACTTAATACTATTTAATTTAAGTGTTATTTTATTTAAGCATTTAAGTATATAATCACTAAATAATTATATAGTTATAATATAATACCCAAATATATTAGTGTTTAAGGCACGTCGGACAAAAGACTAAATACAACCCAACACGTCACTATATATAACAAATAAAAAAGATTATGAGAAGTGTAGGTTAAGGTTTTTACTTAATATCATCACAATAACTTTTTTTCTCCAAACTAATAAAAAACTTACTTTGTTTTTTTTAAATTTTATATTTAAACGCTTTATGGATTTTTTTAAAAACTAATCACAACACTTTCTCTCTCTCTCTTTTTCAAATTGATACCTACTCATTTTTTATTTATATTTAATTTTTCGAGTTATGTCAAATTTACAGTTAATCACCATACTTTTTTCTAATATGTCAAATTTACATTTATTGACATTTTTTAAAGTGTTATATATAAGCCTTCGAGTTATGTAAAAATTTTCTTTTAATCAATTTACAATATAGCTCGTTAATTATAGTAAACCACCATATATGCATTTTTTAATGTTCTTATCTGTTTTTGAGGTATATATTTTTATAGTTTTTTTCTGTATATTTTTTCTCAGTGTTCCGCACGTAGTTTTTTGTGGTTAGTAATAATGTATAATCATCAGATTAAATCTTTCAACTTTTATAACCCAAAAAACTATCATTACTACATTCACGTATACGTTAAACCATACTGCGGCAAAGCACGGGTCTAATCCGCTAGTATATATACATATATAACTCATATTATATATATACATATATACATATATACATATGTATATACATATAATATATAATACATATATATATGTATACATATATATACATATATACATATATACATATATACATATTACATATACATATATATACATATATACATATAGTATATACATATATACATATGTATATGTATACACACACACACACATATATATATATATATGCATATATATAGGGTAGTGCTCTTTTGAGAACACTTGTTTTTTGTAAAAACCTTTAAACTAGTTGTGATCCATTGATTTCCTTCTACCTTTTTAATCTAAAGGCCTATAACTAATTGAAATATAATATTTGTGTCAAGACTCATTTTATAGCATTGGAGGGTAGATGGGTAATTTTATCACCTCATCTAGTGACCTACAACCCCCTATTAGTCTCTTTTCTAGGTGTTGCAGAAAGCATACATCAAATCACCATAATTCTTCTTTTCTTTTAAAATACATCAAACTACCATCATTTTCTTCCTTTTCTCTAAATACATTTTCATTAAAAAAAACACTATTCTTCTCTACTTCTTGGAAACAAATTAAAAATCCTTAGTTTGATGCTATCTTATACAAAGAAACTTAAAAAGACTGAGATTTTTTCCTTTAATTAGTCTTTGAACAAAGAAACACATACCAACTTTATTACCTGTTCCGCTTTCTATTTCTTGTCAAACCACCATTTTTGGTCGCACCCTCCTTGCTGATTAAACATGGGTTCATCACCCTTCTAGTCGTTGTTGCCATACAGGGTGATTTTTAGCTCCAGTCTTTTATGAAACAAGATTTGTTGTTCTTCAAGATCGAACTGTCGTTTGTTCGATGGTGATTTTTAGCTCCAATCTTTTAGAATAAACTAATATATTATAATACGTCTGCAGATCTTTAAAAAGATGTGGCACATGAAAATGAATGAGAAGATAAAAGCTAACGAGTTTATCAAAAAAAAGGGTCCAACCTTTATCCTAGGACTAACATAAGAGGCTGAAAAAAACACAATAAAGAAAAACATAGAAAATTTAAGATTAAAAGTGGGTTTAATGAATAAAGAGTTATGTAATATGATAATATATAATGTGTTTTGTTACTATAGTTTAAATTTTATGTTACAGTGTTGTAGTTTTATTTGAAAATAAGCTTTTGTTTTATATTAATGAGTTTAGTTAACATGAGAAAGAAGTGAAACGCACTTTAAGTGAACTCGAAAAAGAAAAAATTATTGTGTTATATGTAGTAGTTAATATTATGAGGAATTATAGTAGTTTTAATTGTATGTAAAGTTAGGTGGTGTTAGTATGATAATTTATAATGTATATAAATGTTAATGTAATGTCATTGTAATTGGATGTAAAATAATATAATGTAATGTAATAAATTAATGTAACTGCTAGTAACACACTTATATGCTTTGTTATGCAACAAATAAATTAGTGTAGTTAAATTACATTAATTACACTATTCTCATGTTGCAAGTAGTAGTCATCACTCATATTTTATTATAAAATAACATATCTAATATTACTTAAATCAAATTATAGTAGTTAAATAACTTATGATAGATTACATTGCACTTAATTTATTATCTTATGTTACTTACACTTATATATTACATCCCCCTAACTGAAAAATTATATAACTTAGGTCTACTATATAAACAAATGTTTATATGGTTTTCATTTATATTATTAGCTAGTAGCAATGTAAGTTAATGTAACAATATAAGAGCATTTATCATTCTTTAAAGATCAGTTGACATCAATCATTAGATAATGTAATTTGCTTAAATTACATCACTAAGATTAAAATCTAATAAAATATAATTTAGTTGTAATCTGATATATTAAGATAACATGTATTGGTAATGTTATTGTAATATAACGTAAATACTACAACATAATGTAAAACTTAATACAACTAAAGTAATATAGTAAACATAACTTATTCTTTGTTAATGTAATATATACAATAGTTTATTTAATTGCATTACTTACAACATTCTCTTGTTGTAGTTAGGATTCAATACTTACTAATTATAAAGAGATTTTATTTATATTCAAGAAAATATGTATATGGTATTTTCATTAACATCAAAATAATATAATGTTAGTAATTGGCAATGTAATTTAACGTAATAATATAAATAAAGATGATAATTAAATTGGATCAACGTCATCGTCTTCCGTAATCTTCATTTTATTAACAAACTACACACGAATGCATCGTATTTTCACATTGTTACACATCATCCTTTGCCACCACACAGTATGTCATTATATATGATGTAAAATACTGTAATATAATATAATAACTTAATGTAATGTAATAACTTAATAAAATTTAGTGTGAGTATTGTATTTCATTAACATTAAAATAATATAATGTTAGTGGTTAGTAATGTAATTCGGTGTAAGAGCAATTAGCATCTATTATGATTAATTAAAATCAACCATAACAAAAATGTTATATTACTTACATTGCATCACATTAAGATTAAAATTAATATACATGTAATTTGATAAGAAGGTTCTCTCTCTCTCTCTCTAGAATTGCTCTCTCTCTAGGTACTTTTGTACCGTTAAAACTCACCGGACACCACCATCTCCGGTCACCACCATCTCCGGTCACCACCATCTCCGGTCACGGCCGACGCCTCACGGCCACCGGAGTCTCGTCGTCGGCGCCGGAGCCACAACCGCCTTTCAAAAACTCTCTCGCAGACCTGTTTGTACGAGGGTTTTCTGCAATTTGTCTTCTAGACCTGTCGTACGAGCTCCGATCTACAGCTTGCGGTTCTCCGGTTACAGCTCCTTGCGTTCTCCGGTTACAGCTCCGATCTACAGCTTGCGTTCTCCGGTACGGCTCCGATCTACAGCTTGCGGTTGCTCCTTGCGTTCTCCGGTGACCCATTAGCTGAGTTTCTTGGTGGGCGATTGTTGGGGGTTCTTCGGGACTCTTGAACCACCGACGGTTCTTGATCAAACTTTTCTTTCAACCATCTGAAGAACCCTAAATTGGGCACATCTGGTGAGATTGTTCCATCTCTCTCTTACTTTCTTGTTTAGGCTGTGAAATGGCTGGGTTAGGAGTACCAGTATCTGTTGAGATATCTGTGTTGCTTTCTGTTGCTTTACTGGTTTACTTGTGCATCACTTGTGTGATCTGTTTTCTGGTTTGGGTGCTTACATTAAACAGCTACTCTAATCCTTGATTCTTCTTGAGTCTGATAAAATTCTTGTCTAGTTCTCTGCTGATCGTGTACTTCTGTGGTTTGTGCCTAATAGATTAGTTGTTATAACTTGCTGATAGTTGTATAATTGTTAGTGTTTTGATATTAATTGCTAAGTAAGTGGTATATGTTGGTTGAGTTTGTGTGTGAGCATTTGTGGCTTGTTGTCTTCATTTCTGCGCAATCTTAGAACTGTGTCTCTAGATAGGTTCATGGCTTATTTGAATCTATACTCAGGATAGCGTGTCATTGTGTGAAGTGGTGATCATTGTTTCTATTTTGATAAGTTCTTGTCAGGTAATATAGACAGCAGGTGCCATTATGCTGCCCCGAGATCATGTTCGGTGACGAGAGGTGCGAATACAAGAAAAAAGGATTTTAGATTAAGAGTGGGATCGTGGAATGTAGGAACCCTAACTAGTAAGTTACTAGAGTTAATTGATGTGCTAAGGAACGTAGGGTCCAGATAGCGTGTTCTCCAGGAGACTAGATGGCGGGGTGAGAGAGCAACACACGTGCAATAGTTACAAACTATGGTATTCAGGGTCTGATGGAACGAAAAATGGAGTAGGGTTTCTAGTTGCTAAGGAACTCCAAGATAATGTAGTGGAGGTAAGAAGATACAATGATAGAATTATGATGTTAAGAATAGTAATAGGGGATGAAGTAGTAGCAGTAGTTAGTGCGTATGCACCACATGTAGGACTAGGAGAAACGGAAAGAAAAAAGTTCTGGGAGAGTTTAGATCACGTTATGGGTGACATACCTAGACATGAAAAAATATGCATAGGAGAGATTTTAATGGACATATCGGTAAGGATAATGACCACTTCCAGTTGGTGCATGGAGGCTTCGGGTATGGCCTTAGGAATGAAGCGGTAAGGAGCTTCTTGACTTTGCAGTAGCGCATGACTTAGGAATCATAAACTCGTTTTTAAGAAAAGAGAATCGCACCTAATCACGTTTAGCAGCGGCGGGAGACACACGCAGATAGACTATTTATTGACAAGGAGAGAAGATCGTAGCTCGTGGAAGGACTGTAAGACAATCCCAGGAGAGACAGTTGTGACACAACATCATATGTTAGTGGCAGATATACGCGTGAAGAGACCAATGTCCAACAAAACAAGAGAATTAGACATACGATCAAATGGGGCCAGCTCAAAGACGAAAACATAACCATTTTTAGAGATAAGGTCATACCAATGAAACACCCTAGACCACAGGAAGACGCAAACCAAAAGTGGGAGGCCATGGCAAATACGATCATCCAAGCAGCTAAAGAAACGCTGGGAGTTACAACAACGAGGACAGTCGACCATAAGGAATCTTGGTGGTGGAACGAAAAGGTACAGGAGAAGATACGAATTAAACAACAAAGTTTTAGAGAGCTTATACGCTGTAACAATGAGGAAGAACGCCAGAACTAAAAGATAAATACAAGGAGGCAAAGAGAGAGGCGAAGAAATCGGTGTCAGATGCAAAGAACGCGGCGTATGAGAAGATGTATAAACGACTAGAGTCGAAGGAAGGAGAGCATGACATGTTTAAGTTAGCCAAGGCAAGAGACAGCAGAAGACAAGACCTGAAATTGTGAAGTTTATAAAGGCTGCGGATGGAAAAGTTTTGGTAAACGACAATGACATCAAGGGGAGATGGAAAACTTACTTCGATAACCTTTACAACATAAAGAACCCAAATCAACAAACTGAGATAGATAATACAACCCAAACAACACAACAAAACAATTGCTATTGTAGAAGTATCACAGTAGACGAAGTCACGAGAGCTATGAAGAAAATGGGAAGGGCTAAGCGGTGGGGCCAGACAACATACCGATTGAAGTTTGGAAATGCCTGGGAGATGAAGGGCTCAAATGGCTAACAGATTTATTCAACACTATCTTTACCACAGGGAAGATGCCGGACCAGTGGAGAACTAGTGTCATAGTCCCCATATATAGAAAAAGGAGACGTTCAAAGTTGTGAAAACTACAGGGGAATAAAGCTATTGAGTCACACGATGAAATTATGGGAAAGAGTTATTGACACGAGAATTAGACGGGAAACACAGATAGCGTCAAACCAATTTGGATTTATGCCAGGACGCTCTACAACAGAAGCAATACACGCCATAAGGAGGTTAATGGAGAAATACAGAGAAAAGAAAAGGGACCCTCCATATGGTATTCATCGACCTAGAAAGGCCTATGACAGTATTCGCGCCAACTAATTTGGGATAGTCTACGACTTAGAAGGGTTCCAGAGAGGTATATCAAAATAATCAAGGATATGTATGATGGGGCAAAAACGTGTGTGCGAGCCCCGATCGGAGACACAGACTCATTCACAGTGGAAGTGGGGCTCCACCAGGATCGGCACTGAGCCTATTTCTCTTCACAGTAGTGTTGGATGAGATGACCAAGTCTATACAGCAGCCAATCCCGTGGTGCATGCTCTTTGCGGATGATTTGTTCTTAATTCGGAATCTAAAATGGTGCTTAACGATAGGCTTGAACAGTGGAGAGCAGCACTAGAGCGCAAAGGTTTAAGGATAAGTCGCTCTAAGACAGAATACATGCATTGTAACTTTAGTGGTGAGAAGGAAGAGGACACCCAAATCAGTATTCAGGTATGGCGGTCCCACAAACGTCTAGGTTCAAATACTTGGGCTCGTACCTGCAGGAAGACGGAGAAATACACAGCGATGTAGCGCACCGTGTTCAAGCGGGATGGTGCAAGTGGAGAGCAGCATCAGGGATACTATGTGATATAAGAGGTTTCCAGCAAAACTAAAGGGAAAGCTATACCGAGTGGCAGTACGTCCAGCTATGTTATATGGAACAGACTGCTGGGCCATAAAGAAATCGCATGAGAAACAAATAGAGGTAGCGGAAATACGAATGCTGAGGTGATGTGTGGTCACACAAGACTGGATCGGATAAGAAACGAAGTGTTTCGACAGACGCTACAAGTGGCTCGTATCGCAGATAAAATACGAGAGGGAAGATTAGATGGTTTGGGCATGTTAAGAGGAGACCAATGGCGGCACCAGTTAGCAGTAGTAGAGAACATCATCTTAGAGGGTAGGAGAAGTAGAGGAAGACCTAGATTGACTGGGATGAGGTAATTAGGCGAGATATGATACACTTGCACCTCTCTGAGCACATGATCGAGGATAGGAATGAGTGGAGCGTAGTAGAATTAAATTAAGGACTTTTAGCTCGACCAATAGGCAGGAGGGCATTTGAAGTCTGGTGTTGCGGGGCCTGATGTCTAAGTAGTCCATATGCCCTTTAACGGTGATTATTCCTGCTCCTATGATATATGTATGCTATGTGTCGATGATTATTGTATACTGTATGCTATGTGTCGTATGATTTACTTGAAGGATGTATTGCAATCGGTATGGCTTTTTGTATACTATTGCTGTAGGATTTATGTATGCTGTATGCTATGTGTGTAGGATTTCTTGTATACGGTATGCCATGTGTCTTGTTTTCAGTATGGTTTTTGCTATCGAGCCGGGGGTCTCTTTGGAAGCGGTCTCTCTACCTAACAAGATAGAGGAAAGACTCGCCTACCTACCCTCCCCAGACCCTGCTCTTGAGTGGGATATACTGGGTTTGTTTGTTGTTTGTTGTTTATGTAATTAATTTGATAACAATAATGTACGTAACCATAATGTCACTGTAACGTGAGATAAAACGCTGCAATGTAATGTAATAACGTAAGATATCTAAGTTACATTAGCATCACAACTTATAATCTTTAGTAGTGCAGCGAATACATTATTTGGTAGTTATATATAACATTACTTTGCTGCAATGTAATGTAATAACGTTAGATATCTAAAGTTACGTTAGCATCACAACTTATAATCTTTAGTAGTGCAGCGAATACATTATTTGTGTAGTATATAACATTACTTAAAACACTCATGTTATAATAGTAGTAAATATTTACATATTATTGCAAAAGGGAAAAAAATAATAAATATAACAAAAGCCTTACATGATACACCAAGTTACTTTGATTACATTGGCTTGCATGAAAAAAGTTACTATGAATTGTTAAAATCCTACTTGAAAAATCATAAACTAAAAACACAATATCGTTAGCACCTGTAACCATCACCGGAATTATTAACCGCACGACATTGTTAGCACCTCTAATTGTATATATAACACCAAATTATTCATAAAATAATAGTTAATCATATTAGTCTCTGTTGCAACGCACGGCAATGCCAACTGGTATACTAATATACAACAAAAGATTTTACATAATTTAGAAGAAGAAAGATTTGTGTGAATGCAAATCAACTCCTTTTTATTTTCTAAAACTATAAAAATAAGGTGATGGGTTGAATGCGTGTCTCGTTATGATAAAAAGGAAAAAATAATATATTGTTGGGAAATATGAAAGATCAAATCAAATCATATAATAAAAGTGTGATATGTCATGTAACACCCGACCTCTCACACCAACAATATTGTCCGATTCGCCCCCGAGGAACTCACGGATTTGCTTTTGGGTGCCCGGGTGAAACTTCCCAGGGAAGTCATCCATCCCTGGATTGCTCGCACCTGAGCACGCTTAACTGTGGAGTTCTCCTCTCATCACAGCCAATACGCCCAAACGCGTTGTTGATATCAGAGGCAGACATTCCTATGAACCAGGAATCTCTCCTGTCCACGGCCGATGTGGGATATGTGTACGGTGTCACAAGCACCCTGTTTGGACTCATCGTCTCAATGAGCCCGAGAAGTCACCATCCTTGGTGAGGTATGTCCCACACCCCGAACGGCACATGAGTGGCTCTGATACCATTCTGTAACACCCGACTCTCACAAACAATATTGTCCGCTTCGCCCACGGGAGCTCACGGATTTGCTTTTGGTTGCCCGGGTGAAACTTCCCAGGGAGGTCACCCATCCTTGGATTGCTCCCACCTGAGCACACTTAACTGGAGTTCTCCTCTTATCCACAGCCAATACGCCAAAACGCGTTGTTGATATTAGAGGCCAGACATTCCTTATGAATCAGGATCTCTCCTGTCCACGGCCGATATGGATATGTGCGGTGTCACATTCAGACAAATTTTCAAAAAAAAGATAAATATTTAATAATATGTAACCACTAAAATGACATAAATGCCCTTCAAGATTTTCTTTTCTTGATGCTGATATGGCGTGCTCCCATTGGCTAATATAATAACCAATTCTCACAATTAGGTGGGGTTAACATATGAACCCAATTCTATATAATATACATACATTATACATATATATTATATATGTTATACATATATTTACTATATATAATAGTAGATACAATATATATATATACATGTTATAATAGATAGATACAGATATGCATATACATATGTATATACATATGTACAATGTATATGGAAAATAGATATATATTATATATACATAAACATATATACATATATTACATATACATATATAGATACAAATATACACATTAGACATATGTATATGTATACATATATGACATACATATTAAATATCCACACATACAACATATATATTATATCGCACATCTACATATACATATATATACACACATATACATATACATATACATATACATATACATATATATATACTTATATACATATAATATATAGATCATATGACATATGTATATACATACATTCATTGCAGGATCGATTACGGGTGGTTTTCTCTCAACTCACTGTGAATCAACACTCGGCAAACAGTCTATGAAGAGTTGATCACAATATAACAAGTAACAAGCAGTAAGAAAATTAACACAGCAGGTAAATTTTCAAGGTACTTTTATATATTGCTTCTCAACTCAAAGGATTACAAGACACTTGGACTCAAATCGCTTCTCTAAAGAGTTACAGGGAGAAGATATATATACTAATACTACTACAGCCGGATATACTTTGATACCAGCTGGACACCTCTAACCTTACATCTATACTACAAGACTCTAGGTGAGGTCTTTCAGACATTTTGTCTGAGAGTTGGTAGTCAGGACATGTCCCTGACTTACCTTTTGTCACCAACTAAAGTTGGTAACATGTACTATCATAAAAAGGTGAACAGTAGAATAAAGTATGGTCAACAACATGGCTCTTTAGGAAGATGCCATGCTGTATCAGAGGTCTGCAGCGGACTGTCAGGGACCATACTTTTATCTGCTGGACATAGCAATGTCTTCCGAAGGATAAAGTACTTCGGAAGAATAACTTCTTCCGAAGGCACTTATTCTTCGGAAGACTGCTTCTTCCGAGGTTGGAGTCTTCTTTGTCTTCGGAAGTCAGACTTTGTCTTCAGCTCTTTCATCAGACTTTGTCTTCGGAAGCTCAGACTTGTCTTCAGCTCTTTCATCAGACTTGTCTTCGGAAGCTCTTTCAGACTTTGTCTTCGGAAGCTCTCTCGGACTTTCGGAAGATCTTCTTGTTTGGCTTCGGAAGCCTTTCTCAATGTAGCACCAAAAAATGACTATGAAGTGATTTTGGTTGCACCAGCCTTATCATGATCCAACAAACTCCCCCTAGGCTGATGCTACCAAAACTTCACTTCTCTCTTCTTCTCAAAGCTCTCAGCACCAAGGAAAGTAAGTGTTTATCAGTGTCTTCATTCTTTCCTGCTGTGGTGCTGAGAATCTTGTACAAATCCTTGGTGGACAGAACCTCTACTCTGTCACCTTGGATTATGTGTACCCTCTGTTGTGGCCCTCTGAAAAGAGTTAGTTGATGGGAAGTATAGTCATATTCCCATCAACTATTGGTTCCAATTCAGGACCTTCCACCATCTGTAGAAAGGTTGTGCCTTTGGTGGTTGGTCTTTCCTTGTCTTCCACTCCTTCACTTCAACTCTTCTTCAATCTTGGCTCTTCTACTTCGTTCAGCCAAGTGGAGACCGCTGATATGGTTTCTGATGTGTGCAGCAGTCTCAGAGTTGGAGGGATTGGAGAATGGCTTCTCTGCAAGCTCAGCAAGATCAAATCTGCTGAGATGCAGTAGAGAAGTGGCATTAAGCCTGTTGGTTTCACCATTCTCCCTTTCCACAAAAGTTGTGAGAAGGTTCATCGAACCTCCACTGGATTATAGCATTTCTAGGTCCAGGAGATTGACCAGAAATCCTGTCCTCTTTCCTGGTATCCAGCAGAGTCACCAGTCCCTCTTAGTCTCTTCTCCTCAGCATGAGGATATCGGAGTTGAGACCAAGAAGTCTTGCAGCCTGGCCCAAGGTGTCTCTAGGCAATTCAAGAAATTGGCCTAGGGTGAGGGAGCTTGAAGAGTTATCAACATAGGTGATGTTGATAAGCTCTCCCTCACAGGAGATGCTGCTCAAAGTAGTGCAGTGATGAGCCTCGTCTTGAACTCCTTTATTTCCTCAAAGGAGAGATGTTGAGGAGGCTGAGGGGATGGTCTTGGTTTTGTTGGGTAGGCTTAGGTTTAGTGGTTTTGGGTTGTGTTTGGGTTTTAGGATGGGTAGTTTGGGTGGTTGAGGTGATGTGGTAGGTTTGGGTAGAGTTGTGGGTTGAGGGGTGAAGGTTTCATCAGTGGGTTCGGTTTGATGGGAAAAGGGGTGGTTCTGGTTGAGTGGCTGGGTGAAGACCATTCCTTTCATCCCTATACATCTCCTTCCTTTCCCCAAACGGATGTCAGCTTTAATTTCACTGACTATCCGCTGGAGTGTCCTTTCGGACATAGGTCCCACCTGCCTACCAGAGAAGCCATGAGCCCGGAGATAGTCTTTCATCCAGGCTTTGTCATTGACTTCTTGGCAGCAGTGACCTTCTTCTCTTCTTCCTCTTTCCTCTTCACCTTCAACTTCTCCTTAGCAGCCTTCTTCCTTTCCTTCTCCATTTGATCCTGCTCTTTATTGTGGAGCAGCAGGATCATGTCATTGTCATGTGGAGACAGTTCAGGAAGACTGAAGCCTCTTGAGAGTAGGAATTTGATCCTATCCTCTCTCAGCTTCAGGGCTGCCTCCCTCTGCTCTTCTTCTTCCTCTCCAAGGCCAACCTGGCTTCTTTTTCTTGTTGTAGCCTGGTTGACCTCTCCAAAGTCACCAACTCCTCTAATGGTAGCAGGAGTATTCCTCATTGGCAGCTCCTAGATGATGAGCTGGTCAATGAGTGTGTTCTTCTCTTTGGTTGATTTCTTCCTGATTGGCTGCAGCTGCCTTAGAACTAGCAGCTAGCAGCTTTTCAGTAGGAAACCTACCTTTCTTTTTGGCCTTCTCAATCCTCTCCTCCTCCTGAAGCTCTTCCGCAGTCAATTTCTCTTTCCTTTGTCTTTGGCAGTGCTTGACTGTGGTGGTTCTTGGATGGAGGGTTGTGATTGAGAGAGAAGTTCAGCTGGTGCTTGGGTTGGAGGAATTCAGAAATGTCCTCCCTGCTCACCTCAGATGCTATTTCAGCAATAACATCTGTGATGGTCAGTTCCTCGGACATCTGAAATAAGCCTTCCGCAGCTTCTATTTCGGCCTCGGAAGATTTTTCTTGTTCTTCCGAGGCTTCCATGAGCTTCGGAAGCTTCAGCTTGAGCTTCGGAAGATGAGACTGCTGCAAGTTCTGTCCCATCTGTTTCAGTTGCTGGGCCATCAGTCCCCATTTCCCCTTCGAAGCTAATCTCAGGTTCCATGAAGACCTTAGGTTGACCAACTTCCTCCACAGTGGTAGAAGGTGCAGTCAGTCTTTGAAGCTCCTCAGCCCCAAAGTATGCAAGTGTGGTGTCGGGGCTGGGCTGTTCTAGGGATGATCTCAATACAAACTTTGTGAAAAGTCTGTAGAGATCTTGAAGCATCCTTGAGTCAATCTCCAGAAAGGATTGAGATGACTCAGGTAGTGTAATGATTTGAAGAAATGAATTGGGTCTGTGGTTCCTCAGATGTGTTTGTCTCTGAACTTTCTCCCTTTTTGGTAGCATCATCTTGAGAGCTAGATGAGCTAGAGGAAGAAGTCATTGAGACCTGAATTGGTACATGCCTAACAGACCTCTCCGTCTGTTTCTCAGCTAGTTTAGCCTTGAGAGAGTTAATCTCAAGTTGCTGAGTGGCAGTCCTTGATTCTAAGATCCTCACCTGTGATTCCAGGTTGGAGACCTTAGAAAGCAAGTACTGAAGTGTTAGTTGCATACTTCCTCATCTTCATGAGAAGAATCAGGGGAGATGAGATAACATACCTAGTATGCTCACTCTCACCACCAGATGTGGCTTCTTGGCACCTGGTTTCCTTTGCTCAGAGTCATCTCTTTCAGAGATGTCAATGGGCAAAGTTGCCGTAGACTCAGTCCTAATTATGTTACCACTGTCCTGAGAGCTCAATGAGAGACTCTGAGTAGTGGCAGCTGAGTCTACATGAGTCCCCTCCACATCAGTGGGACTCACCTCAGTAGCTGGCTTCTGATGGGGGCTAGAGACAAGGGATCCCTCTTGGCTCTGTTGATCTTTCAGTGGGTGTTGTAGATCAACTTCATGGCCATGGAGAGATGTAATCTCTTCATCAGTGCGGAGTAAAAGGTCAGTGAAAGAGAGGGTGGTTAGTCCTACTGACCGGGACTTAGATCAATGTCTACAGGCATTGAGCCTATGGTGGGGCTGTCCCTAGAAGGCTGCACAGGGGAGTGTAGAGACTCACCCTGTGGGCTTAAGGCTTGGGGTTCGGGCTCAGGGTTTGAGACTGAGGAGGCTCAAAACCCACATTGAGGTCAATGTGAAGGATGGTGTGACCTCGGACTGAGTGGGAGCCCATGATTCCACTCTAGTCCTTGGGTGTGAACAGAAGGAGCTTGTTCAATCAGAGTAGATTGAACAAGGGTTCGTTTGGGGCGTCTCTGATGTAGCTTTGATGGGTAAAGAAGGTTTTGGTATTGTGGTGGATGTTGCTGGTGTGGGTTCATCACCTGTGGGGATAACAGGGATGTCACCAGGAGCTATGCGCTCAGTCATCTCTGGAGGTAATGGAGTGTACCGTCCAGTGAAGTTGGTGGACATCTTCTTCAGTATCTTGAAGATGGTAGGCCTCATGTGTGGAACAGGAAGAGCAGCTGCGCAGACAAGCTTGCTTGGTTCCATCTCACAGTTGATTATGTGTTGAAGAAATCGGGGATACATGAAGAATGTATCCTGCTCAGATTGGCGATTAGGTTGTTCAACACAAATCGTGAGTAGTTGAATCTGAGGCCTCTCACCAACCCGAACTAGGCATCCTAGTTCATATGGGATTTGATCCCAACCCCCTGATTTGTTGGAGAGGCAATGCAGGACAATGTGCAGCAGGAACTTCCAATGGTAAGAGAAGTTGAACTTGTACTGTAGACCTGCTGACATCGCCTCCATATCCCATGAGGATATAGGTGCCTTCCAAGTCTTCCTGGGGAACTCAGTAGGAGCCCCATCATCGTGAAGCTCGAGATGCTCCCTGATGAGCTGTTCATTGATGACCAACTCTTGGCCACAAACTCGGGTTCTCAGGACTCGAACCCCATTCAGTACTGCAGTTTCACCGTTGCTCAAAATTCGACATATGGTTGGAGTATACGGTGGGGTTAACTGTTAGTGCAGTGAGGTAGGTGGATTCGGTGAGAAAGGTGATGATTTGGGTGAAGTCGGCATCCCTTGACGAGTCAAGTAATGCGACTTGGTTGTGCTGAGGGTTTAGCGCCATTGAAGAAAAGGTAAGCTTGAAATTTTGGTGAAATTGAGGTTTGACAGTGAAGGGAACAGTTAGGGCTGTAAAGTGGTAAAAGAAGATGAAATTGATCAGTCAAGATTATTTAAAAGGGGTGAATAGTGGTAGTGGTGGTAATAGGGTAACTGTTTTGGGGTTACTGTGGGTGGTATGGTGGTTTACGGCGGAGAAATGATAGTGGCGGCAAGGATAATTTTAAATAATCTGACCATCATCAACAAAATCTTTACTTTTTACAGAGTGGGGCCCAAAAGATATCCGTTACATATAAAAACTTTACTTCCGAGGGTAAAACATTTCCGAAGGTAATTTTCTTCCGAAGGCAATTTCTCTTCCGAAGCATGATATTGCTTCCGAAGGTAAAATTGTCCTTGAAGGCACTTATCTTCCGAAGCAAGGCATTGCTTCCGAAGGTAAAGTTGTCTTTCCGAATGGAGAGTTGTATAAGTTTCGGAAGTAGATCTGATGTAAGATCAATCGCTTCTTCCGAGACCAAAAACTCTTCCGAGAAGAAAATTTCCATTGAGGAATTTGGCTTCGGAAGATATTCAAGAATATCTTCCGAGAGTTAATTCCTCTTCGGAAGGAATTTACACTTGGAATAATTTAAAGATCTTTTGTAACAGGGCTTAAATTGTATTGACACAAGACATTATCATTAAAAAGGTTTTCAAAAGAGGTAGTTATTCAATGTTTATCATCCCAATTGCTGATGAGATACTTAAATCTTTGTTCATCAAATGCCTTTGTGAACAAATCAGCATATGTTCATTTGAGTCAACTTTGATTAACTTTATCACTGTTTCTCATGAATATCTCTAATGAAATGATACCTGATATCAATGTGCTTTGTCTGGAGTGCTTCACCGGATTCTCAGTAATGGAGATAGCACTGTTGTTGTCAATATGGATAGGAGTAGTCATGAAGTTGAATCCATAGTCTAACATCTGATTTTGAATCCATAGCAGTTGAGCACAGCAGCTAGCAGCAGCAATGTATTCAGCTCAGCGTGATGTAGAGACACAGGATTGTTCTGCATTGCCATGAGATAATCTTCCACCAAGAAATGACATCCTCTGATGTTGATTTCTTGTCAAGTTGCAGCCACCATAGTCACTGTCGAGTATCCATGAGATTGAAATCACTATTTCTTGGATACCAGAGACCTAGTTTAGGTGCTCCTTTGAGGTATCTGAGGATTCTCTTGCAGCAGCTAGTGAGACCTTTGGAGCAGCCTGATCTTGCACAAAGCTGTGGCAAACATGATATCTGGTCTATAGCAGTGAGATACACAGGAACCAATGATTGCTCTATACTGATGTTGATCAGTATCCTCCCCTCAAGGTCAGGGCAAAGATTATGGTTTCTGGGTATGGGTGTCTGGCTGGTTTACAGTCCTTCATTTCAAATCTTTCTAAGATGTCTGAGACATACTTAGATTGACTTATGAAGAACCTTCCTTCATGTTTCACTGGATTCCAGGAAAAAGTCCATTTTTCCCATGGAATCATCTCAAACTTCTGCTTCATAATGCTTTCAAAGTCCTTGCACATTTGGTCGTTGAAGACCCAGCCTCAAGTCTTGCAACAGGTGCAAAAGACATCAGTATATCAATTCCTTTCCTGGTCTGTGTACCCTGAACTACTAGGTCTTGCGCTTGTTCTTGATAATCAAGCCTCTATCATCTTTCTTGTTCCTGAATACCCATTTTTGCCTATGGGGGTATTGACAGATGGTAGTGGGCCATTAGATCCAGACCTTTTGTCTTCTGAATTGAAGCAGCTCTCCTGCATTGATTCAACCCAACTACTATCTTTTAAGGCATCTTATACCTTCTTTGGTTCCATCTGAGACAAGAGCATGAGTACAAGCAGATTCCCATGATGAGTTTGTCCTCTTGTTCTCACAACCTCAGAGACATTCCCTATGATGTTCCAGTGGATGAGTGTTGTGAATCCTAAGACGAGGAATCACTTCCAGTTGCAGAGATAAGTCTAGGTTAGACATATTCTGATCAGAACTGGATCACTCTATCCAAATACTGTTTAGAGTCATTCAATGAGGACTGATTGAATGATTGAGAAACATCATCAATGGTTGGTTGTGAAGTAGTATTAACAGTTGCCTGTTCCTTCAGAATACTACTTCCCTCAACCTGGTGTTGTAGTGGATCACCTGAGGAACTTGAGGTTGATCAAGTGATTCACTTGTTGAAGCTTCACTATTTCTGGAGATAGTTACACTGTCAGATTGTGAATAGTTGAAGCTTGTGCCCTTCAGCTCTGGAGAATTTGGAATAGGTCTGGGAAGCTCATATAGTTGACCTGCTTCAGCATCAGCATCACTGTGAGCACCTGTTCCAGCTGAAACATTCTCACAAGATGGTTTAGAATAGTTTGGAAACAATGTCTAAATCAAAGATATACTCAGCAGTCCATTCCCCCCTAACACAAGGAGTGTGCTCATTAACAACTATGTTGGATGATCCTCAAATTGTGATTCTTGATATTGTATACTCTATAGCTTTGGAGCTAGAAGAGTATCCAATAAAGATAGCATCATCCGACTTCTCAGCAAACTTTGCCAAGTTGTCTTTGGTTAAGTATGGTACACCTGCAGCCAAAGGACCTTAGAAAGCCAATGAACGGTGGCCTCTTGTTCCATTAATCATAATGGGGTTTTCCATGGGGCTTAACTACAAGAACCCTGTTCTGCACATAGCAATGCAGTGCTGACTGCCTCTGCCCAGAATGTTAGAGGCAGCTTTGAATCAGCTAACATGGTCCGAGCAGCCTCAATAAGTGTCCTGTCCTCCTCTCAGCAACACCGTTTTGTTGAGGAGTTCTGGGAGCACTGTATTGTCTGGCAATCCCTTTGAGTCACAGAATGAGTCAAGAACGAAGTTCTTAACTCAGTCCCTTGATCACTTCTAATAATCTTAACCTTGTGATCAATTTGATTTTCTATTTAAGAATAAAAGATTTTAAGTTTCAGCAGTTTCATCATTACTTCTTAAAAAGAATACCCATGTGAATCTTGTAAAAATCAACGATCACAAGGCAGTATGATTCCTTCCAATGCTCATTATACTTGTGGGTCCAAAGAGATCCATGTGCAGTAAGTGTAATGGAGTAGTGATAGAGTTAACACATTTGGATTTATGAGATGATCTGTGTTGTTTCCCTTTCAGGCATGCAACACAGTTATCTTTGCAGAAAAATTCCTTTTTAGGCAAACCATGTACCAAGTTATTTTTAGCCAATTTATTCATTGTTTTAAAATTCACATGACACATGCGTTTATGCCATAGTGTTGACTCATCACTATCAGCTTTGGAAAGAAAGCACATGATACTTCACCTATAGGAGAAGCATTGTTTATATCTAGCTTGTACATATCCCTTTCCTGGGGATCTGAGAAGCACCAATTCCGGAGGAATTGTCATCCCTGGTCTGAGGATAATGCACTCATGTTCTGTGAAAAGCATCTGATGCTTCTCGGTCACAAAATTGAGAAACACTTAACAGATTGTGTTCAGCTGTTTGACAAAGTGAACTTTGTCAATGTTATTCTGCCATTGGATATATTCCTCTGCCAGAAATATATCCCGGCCTCACCTCCAAATTGGACAGTCCTCCATCAAAGTTCTGGAATTGTTGAAGGAGAGATCTGTTCCCTGTCATGTGCCTGGAGCATCCACTATCTACAATCCAGATATTGTTGTTCTTGTCAAATGGAGTCCCTGCACATAAGATGAGATGGTTAGTTTTGTTTGGAAGCCCAAGCCTTCAGGTCTTGGGCTCTTCCAAAGATAGTGACATAATTGAACCAAAAAGATATGCAATGGGTTCAATAGAGGTCATTGTTGAAGATAGGTTGG
Source organism: Flaveria linearis (assembly GCA_024085815.1). Lineage (NCBI taxonomy): Eukaryota > Viridiplantae > Streptophyta > Magnoliopsida > Asterales > Asteraceae > Flaveria > Flaveria linearis. Next base: position 33,313,808 of record CM044016.1, on the reverse strand, counting down.
GGCTGTAGCATCTTCCTTGATCTTCCAATCCATCCTTTGGTTGATCTTTGAGGATGAGCTTGTTGAAGCTTTGGCAGCATGGTCTTCTTCGAAGCTTCTTCTTTTCGGAAGAAGCCTTCACCACCTTTTCTTCCGAAGTAGTCTTCTTCTGAGATGGTTTCAAGGGAGCCTTCTTGTTCTTCCGAACCTTAGAAGGTTTGGCTTCCGAAGCCATTTTCCCTTCGGAAGAAGTAGTTTCTTCCGAAAGCAACTTGGCTTCCGAGACCAACTTTCCCTTTTTCATCATTGGACCTTTTGAAGTGGTCCAACTGAGAAACCTTCTCTGACTCCTTCTTGTCTAACATTATTTGCATAATGTGTGCTTGCTGGATTGTAGTAACAATCTTTAGCCATGTGGTTGTGCAGACCACACATTATGCATGCAATGTTAGTCTTCTGGGAACTTGCAGGTTGCTGTTTCTTGGGTTTCTTCTCTTCATCAGCAACTTCCCTTTCAACTTCTGATCCTTCAGTAGGACAGGAGTGCTGGTACTACACTCCTTTCCTGAATCAGGAGTACCTACCACTTGAAATCCGGCAGAAATGAAGACACCCTTTTGCTTAGGGTCAAACTTAAGCTTGGACTCTGCAACCTTCTTGGCAGTCCTTCTAGCAGCTTTAGCTCTGCTTCTTCTTGCCTTGGTGGTCAGGGTTTGGATCATCACAGGTGGAGATGGGTGTATCCTCCTGTTTCTCCCCTGTGGAGGCCACTATTTCACTTCATCCTCTAGTTCCAATGGAGAAGGGTCAGCAGTTGGAACCTCTTGCTCTTCAGTACCACATCTAGGTAGTCTAATAGACTCATAAGAGTGTGGTGGAGCTATTTCACTGGTTCCCAACCCTTCTTGTTTTGATAAAACATTTTGGAATGAGAGGTTGATGCAAGAATAGTTTGGAAGCTTTGCTCAGCAATAGCTTGCTTCCTGGCCTGAGCCTCAGCTGTGACTAACTGGGCTTGAACTTCAGAAAGTTTGGAGATCAGATCTTTGATTTGAGTCTTATAGTTAGTTTTTCATGTTTTAAAAGAGACACAGTTTTCTCTAACTCATCAATTTTCCTTTGATAGTCAGATTCAGCTCTCTTAAAGTCAGATTTTAGCACATTTAAAGACTCAACCTCAGATCTGATTTCCGAAATGTAATCCTTATACAATTTAACTTTAGCAATACAGGCAGCAGTACAAAGATGTTCATATACCTGATCATCATCTGTTCCGGCCATGAGTGCTTGAGCGGGAGTCACTACCATGAAGCTCCAGTCAACTTCCTGAGCAACAGCAGCTGTTTCAGTTGACTTTTCTTTATGCTTGGGAGCAGTGGGATGTGTGGAGGCCTGTGGGGTTCCCGAGTTGTTCTTGGGAGCCTTGCATTCCCTAGCAAAGTGACCAAGTTGGTTGCAGTTGTAACACCTTGCTTTGCTCTTATCAAACCCAAACTTGCTGTTGACTGGGTTTTGAGGGAATTGCCTTCTAGTTCTCTTGAAGAACTTCTTCGCTCTGTAAGTTAAAAGAGCCATCTGCTGGACAATGTCCATATACTCCACATCATCTGGACTGAAGCACTCAAGATCATCAAAGCAGTATTGAAAATCACCAGAGTGTCCACTTCCAGAGACAAAGGCACAACTATCCTGAGAGGAGTTGTGTTGAACCTTTTGAGACTTTGGAGTCTCAGGTAGAGTGATGAAGGGTCCAGTATGTGAGTTGTCAGGGTAGCATAGCAACTGATGTTGTGGTTCCATGCTTCCCTTTCAACCACATGAAGGGCTGAACTCAGTTGGTTATTGGAGTGATCAGAGGAGTTCTGCATATTCATCTCCATCTGAAATGCACTTAGGATACCATACAACTCTGTGAGAGAAAGAGTCTTAAGGTCCGAAGTTCTCTTGATGACAACACAGTAGTGAGTCCATAGTTTAGGAAGAGAAGACATAAACTTCCTAACTATGTCTCTGTTCTCAAGAGCTACTCTAATATCCGCCAGAGTATCTACTAGCTCAACATATCTGAAGTATTGTTGAGTCAAGGTCTCACCAGCCTTGAAAGTAAAGTTCTCAAACTGCTGCTTCAAGAGATCTTCTTGTTCTCTTGGGTTTCCTTGGATCCCTCATACATCAGCTTCAATGCTTCCCATAAATCTTTAGCAGTCTTGCACTTCTTGAAGCGTCTGTAGACGGAGTTGGGGAGAGCAGTTTGGAGACAAGTCATAGCCCTTTGATCTAGCTCTATTCTCTTCCTGTCTTCCTCTGAGTAATCATCAACATCTTTTGGAATGATGCGATTACCAGTGGCAGATGTAGTGCTTGGTATGAAAGGACCATTGACAATGGAGTCCCACATCCTTGAATCTTGACACTTGATGAAGCCTTCCATCCTGATACACCATGTGTCAAATCTTCAGGGTGATCATGGGGACTTGGTCAAGGTACCGGTTTCCATATCAGCCTTGGAGAGAGCGGCCATTTGAGTGAGTGGATTGTGGTGAGGAGTGAAAAATAGGTTGATTAGGATGGTAAGATCTCACAATCAAGAGCCTGGTGCTCTGATACCAATTGCAGGATCGATTACGGGTGGTTTTCTCTCAACTCACTGTGAATCAACACTCGGCAAGCAGTCTATGAAGAGTTGATCACAATATAACAAGTAACAAGCAGTAAGAAAATTAACACAGCAGGTAAATTTTCAAGGTACTTTTATATATTGCTTCTCAACTCAAAGGATTACAAGACACTTGGACTCAAATCGCTTCTCTAAAGAGTTACAGGGAGAAGATATATATAATACTACCTACAGCCGGATATACTTTGATACCAGCTGGACACCTCTAACCTTACATCTATACTACAAGACTCTAGGTGAGGTCTTTCAGACATTTTGTCTGAGAGTAGGTAGTCAGGACATGTCCCTGACTTACCTTTTGTCACCAACTGAAGTTGGTAACATGTACTATCATAAAAAGGTGAACAGTAGAATACAGTATGGTCAACAACATGGCTCTTTAGGAAGATGCCATGCTGTATCAGAGGTCTGCAGCGAACTGTCAGGGATCATACTTTTATCTGCTGGACATAGCAATGTCTTCCGAAGGATAAAGTACTTCGGAAGAATAACTTCTTCGAAGGTACTTATTCTTCGGAAGACTGCTTCTTCCGAGGCTTGGAGTCTTCTTTGTCTTCGAAAGCAGACTTTGTCTTCAGCTCTTTCATCAGACTTTGTCTTCGGAAGCTCAGACTTTGTCTTCAGCTCTTTCATCAGACTTTGTCTTCGGAAGCTCTTCAGACTTTGTCTTCGGAAGCTCTCTCAGACTTTCGGAAGATCTCTTGTTTGGCTTCGGAAGCCCTTCAATGTAGCACCAAAAAATGACTATGAAGTGATTTTGGTTGCACCAGCCTCATCATGATCCAACATACATATATATATACACATATATACATATATACATATACATATACATATATAGATACATATATACATATATACATTGTATATACATATATACATGTAGAGGTTCAACTAAAAAATAAGTTTTGCCTAAGTAGGCTAAGAAAGAACAAGTAGATTACACGTGACACTCTTCAAATTAGGGTTAAAGGGCATTATGGTCCTAAAATATACTCATTAGTCCCTTTTTATTTTATCAAAATGCAGCACAAATTCGAATGTAATGTACTAGATTTTTGATATGCTAGATTGAGCTGTATTTTTAATGTGCCAGATTCTGCTGAATTATTTTAAATATTGGATGTGTCGAATTTTTTGAATTGCTAGATTGTGCGGTAAAGGAACAGAATTCATATTGTTTTGTCATAAAACAACACCTTTGAAAACACAAATATTTGAGTTAAAACAACACACAACGTCTTCGTTGTTAAAAACGAAACGAAACAATACATAGATTGTTGTATTAAAACAATACAACACAAAACATATTATATGATTAGAAACGGATTATTAATACATAACGCTTGAAATAAACTTGTGAGGAATTTGAAATGTAGATAGAAAACCCTAGGTGAGGAATTTGATCGATTGATGGATGGTTACCTTGCCGATGAGGATTTCGTTGGTGTGAGGGTCGTAGACGTCGGAGGTGTCGAGGAAGGTGACGATGGTAGGGGCTGTAGTCGTTCCATACCTGACATTGGCTTCTGAAATGTGATTTCAAGTTTGTGCTGCATTTTGATAAAGCTTCAGGGACTAATGAGTGTTTAGGACCATAATGCCCCTTTAACTCTAATTTGAAGAGTGCCACATGTAAACCCCTTATTCCTTCTTAGGCAACTTAGGCAACTAATTATTCTTAGTTGAACCTCTACCTATATATATATATATATATACATATATAATAGAAAAACGTTATTATTATCTATCTATTATAATAAAGCAAAGCTTTTTTTGATTATGTATCATTTTTACATAAGCCATCCCTATTACTTTTACAAGTGTCATTACTCCCTTTAATTTTTGGTCCACATGGCATGTGAATAGCAGCTTATTTCCACGTGTCCATTGCTTACCATTCCTACCAGTTATGTTAAAAAAAACAAACGCGGACCTATTATGACCCGGAACCTTATACGTGTCTTCACAAAAATTATTCAACACACAAGCAAGAAACCTAAATCATCTCTCGCCATCGATGGCTGTTACAATCTACGACCACTCCGATTGAAACCCTAAATCATCGTCTCACGCTCTTAGGTTCGATGGCTGCTTAAATCTCTCACCCTCTTGCAATCGTTACCCTCCTCTCTGTCGATGAAAAACAAATTTTCTTCCTATCAAGATTCAATAATCGGTGCTCAAACATGACGACATCGAATCCGCTACGTCCTTAGGTTTGTTATCTTCTTCTTCTTTGTTTTATTTGTCTTTTATTTATCAGACTGTTAATGTACTGATTTGGTTTGGTTTTGTGTGTGAATGTGTTGAAGTTGTTTTGGTGTTGCAGGTGAGTAAATGGGGGAAGCTTCAATTGTGATGATAAGAGCAAAAGAGACTCTTTAAATGCATTGTATGTGCAGGTATCTAATTTAAATCTCATGTCTTTCTTTCTTTTTTCTGAACCTTTGGTAATATATTAAGGATCTGGGTTAGATTAGGGAACACAGACCAATTTACTTTGACAATCTTCTAAGATGATTAAACGAAATGATCTTAAAAACAAATAAAAGATGTTCTGGAGTTTGACTATTGAGTACAAGAAAGGTACCACACTGCTGCTAGGTTCTTAACTCTCTTTTGATATGAAGATGTAATATGGATATTAGAATTTCTTTTGATAATGTTAAAGTAGTAGTTATAGTGTACATTGTTGAAACTAATTCATTTTGTTCTTGTAGTTGTGAGTTCATGTAGAATTCTTAAAAAGAAGAATTTATCGCTTATATTTTGATGGACTTAAGGTTCTGTTGCTGCTCCCAAACAGTTGAAAGGGTATGTGCTCATGACACGAAGATTTTGTTTTTTCCAAGGTTAGTTTGTATCAAATTATGGGTATTATTGAATACGTGACTTTTTTGGTACTATGGTTTTAATATCTATTGTTTTTGCTAAAAGAATGGTAAAAGCATTCTATTTTAATAGTCAAGTTTGATTGTAAATTAGCTCTGGTGAGACCCATACATATAAAAGGGTGATGATTTACCATCACTCTCTTGAGTTTCATGGGCATATGGTGTAGGATTTTTTGACCTTTGCTTGGTTTGTTTCGGTAAATACAAGTTTTTAAAAAACATACATTTGTAATTATAACATAAAAAACAATGACCAAATAGGAGCAAAAGAACTTAGTTACCACAAAATTACTACATAAGGACAAAGAAAACTATAATACCAATTAGACCGTAAAACTTACATTTCTCAAAATGCGCAGATCACCACCTTATATTGCTATTGTGTGAGACTATGACATTTGGCCTACTTACATTTATAGAGATTGTGAGGTAGCTTTCAATTTAAGTTATTAATTTTAGCAAATAGTTGGTGACAAAAGTTTATGGTTTAATCCTATTTTTGCAAGATGCCTCATTTGATGACAAATCTGTTGAAGTTAGTATATCATTCATGAGGTTGGGTGATGACGAGGGCTGGTAAGCTGTTGGTATTTAATATTGTGTATCAATATTTGCTTATTTTATATGATTATTATGGATATCAATATTTGCTCATTGCTGCACTAAATAACTTTTACCAATTTTTCAACACAATGCCACAATTTCATTTTCTTTCATTGTCTAGATGTGTTTTTCCATTTGATTTTATTATACATCACACTTGATTGAGGTTTCAAGGTGATCATTGGATTTTTTTCATCACAAGTTAATTTGAACCAACTACTAAGAAGGGTGTTTAGATACATCATACTTGATCACAATGTGAGTAAATTGCATGTTTCCGTTTACTTCTTCTATACAATGTGTCATTTGTTTCATAGTCTAAATGTTATTTACTCAAATGGTCTCTTTAATAGGTCACTGAAGAGCAGCTTGCAACATTGTTTAGTGGCTATGGACATGTAAGTCACAATCTTTATCTTCAATTGATAACTTTCTTTATAGTTTTAGTCATTTGTTAAAGAGATACTGACACATGGTTACTATTAAGGTTCTGGATTGTCGAGTTTGTGGCGATCCTCATTCGCGCCTGCGGTTTGCATTTGTTGAGTTTGGTGATGAGAGTAAGATATTGCATCTTTATATTCTTAGAATTCCATCCACCTTGAAATGAATAAATTTTGCAAAGCTCATGTTTTTTTTATCACATGCGGTGCAGACTCTGCAAGGGCGACACTTAGTCTTGGTGGTACAATGCTTGGTTTCTCTCAAATTACTGTTTTGCCCTCGAAAACCGCAGGCACGAATCGTTATCTAGAATTGGTTTGTATTTGAGGCAACCAGTTTTTTCACATGGTCAGCTCTACGTTGCTTTGTCCAGAGTTAAAAGTAGAGATGGACTCAAACTCGTAATTGTTGATAAAGATGGTATTCTTACTAATAAGACGGTCAATGTTGTATATAAAGAAGTTTTTAGAGATTTGTAATTAGCATTTATAGCTATAAATCTATTAAGTGTAAAAGTATTATTAATATGTACTTGTAAATGAAGTTTATAAAGTATCTGTTTATTATAAATGTTTGTTAATTTTATAAATTGTTTGACTCGTATCCGTGTACTCACACGGGTTCATAACCTAGTCTATAGACTCTAATAAAACAAGGTTTTTGGAGCCACATATCATTCTCTTAAACCACCAATTTGACACATGGCACATTCTTACACCATCTTTATTTTTAGTTTTTTGATATATTAAAAGCTTACCATACTAGACATTTAATTTAAATATATTACCATATTTACTTACTGATTTAAATTACAATTTATGGTTTTCATTTAACTTTTATATTATGCCATAAAAATTCCATTTAACCATATATTAATTCAACTTCTACGGTATTATTCCTCAAATTCCATTTAATATTTTATATTATGTGTTAAGAAACTATAAATTTTCCTCTTTTCTGTATTGCTTTCTAAAATAAACTCCTTTAATTTAGTGGATTTTTATTTTATGAAATTTTTTATTCACCATTTCAATTTCTTACTATATAATTAATTGATCCAATTATAATATATTATCAAATTATCAAAGTATCAAATATTTAAGGACTATATAGTATCTAACATTAGTATGATAAGTTATCCATCATACAATTAATTACATTTAAACTTATTTTTATTAACTTGCAATCACTACTATCTCTGTATTTCTCTGGAAATTACAATGTTTTCTAATTAAAACTCCTTTAATTTGGTAGATTTTATTTTATTAAATTTTGACTCACCAAAATCGGTTTCCAAATGTAAAAATTAATTAATCTAATTATAATATATTTATCAAATTATTAAAGTATCATATATTTAAGGACTATATAGTATGTAATATTACTCGGGTGTATTATTAATTGATCTAATTATAATATATGTATCAATTATTAGATTCAATTAATTCAAATTGTTTCCTTTTGTTTTTATCAATAAGTGTACAATTACGTATCATATGGGATGCACATTCTATAATTATGTATTTCACAAATACTATAAATTAATACTACATTCTTTGTAAATTTTACATTCGACTTACATTCCTAACTATCAAACAAGGTATGATGTTTTTAAATTTTGTCAAATACAAAACTATGTTTATTTCATAATTGTCAACTTTATAATTATTTCTCATTTTTTCAAAATTTTACAGTTTAATAACATCCATGAGAATCATATTGTTCAATGACCTAAGTGTTTTACAGGAAGAGTATACCATAAATGTTCAAATTATCAGGATTTGAACTAGACAACTATTCAAGGATCCAAGAAAAGTTTACTATTTTGAAATGATAATAATCGATTAAAATTTATTCCCACAATCTCACTCTTTCTACTTTTAATTTTCCGTATTAAAAACAATTCACCATTTATATGTTTAAAAATTTCTCTTCATTTCATCTTATTCATGGAGTTCAAGATTGGAGCCTAGTGTTGTTGTTATAGATCCAAACACTGATCCTGGCCAACAAAACAGTAAAGATGAAATAAAAGAATACTACGATTGTAGATATATTTCAGCTTGTGAGGCTTCATGAAGAATTTTCGATTTTGACGTACATTACCGTTATCCATCGGTTATCATGTTGCCTTTCCATTTGGCAAACCAACAACAAATCATTTATGGTGTTGATGATGATATAAACAACGTACTAAGTAAACCGTAATTGCCTCTATAATGTTTTTATCTTGGATGTTTTATTTATATTTATTTAATTATAATTATTATATTTATTCATAACACATTTTACCATTTCTTAATTTATTGAATGTTAAACTAATTACTTACAATTTCTATGTATAAATTCCAGCTTTGCCTCTAACAAACAATCAAAAAAAAATTAACGTTGTATGAGATTGAAAAGTATTTATTACGGAATAGTTCGACACTTAAGTCATTTACAAGTATGCCTTACCCGGACAATGATTGTTTGTCTTCTTCAAATAATCGTTTAATTAGTAATGAGTTATTGTATGATGTAGCAAACGAGATGTCTGAATTTGAAAATCTTTGGAATTCTTTAACGGACGAACAACAATTAGTTTTTAGTGAAATCATGACTGCTGTTAAGTTAATAAAGGAGTTTTTTTCATTTATGGATATGAAGAAACTGTAAAATCTTTCTATGGAAGATATTGACCGCAACAATAAGGTTTAAAGGTGAGATTGTATTAAATGTAGCATTCAGTGGAATAGGATCTTTGTTACTTACCGGTGGTCGTACTCCACACTCACGTTCCATATTCCATTAAATGTAAACAAAGATTCTGTTTGTTACATAAAACCGAACAATGAAGTTGCTCATTTATTAAAGCAAACAAAATTGATTATTTGGGATGAAACATCCATGACTCATAAGCACGCATTTGAAGCACTGGATAGGACAATGAATGATGTACTAACTATAAATATTTTCGTACCTTTAGATATGTCATTTGGTGGTAAAGTATTGTTTTTTGTGGCGATTTTCAACAAATTTTACATGTGGTTCCAAATGGTAGTCGTCAAGAAATTATTAATGCATCATTAAGCTCATCATATATTTTGAATAAATGCAAGTTACTTTAACAAAAAAATGTGCGACTAAAAGCTAAGGGACAAGGTGTTGACACTAAAGGAATTGAACAATTTGCTACATGGCTTCTTGATATAGGAGAAGGTAATGTTGGTGGTTATAACGATGGTGAGGCAACTATTACTATACCTCATGAACTCCTCATCAACGAATCGATCGATCCTTTAGCAAGTTTGATTCAATTTATTTACCCATCCATGTTAGAGAACTACAAAGACAAAGAGTACTTTCGTGAGAGAGCAATTTTTGCACACAAAAATGAGGTCGTTCATGAAATTAACGATCATCTGCTTTCACTTTTCCCTGATGATGAGATAAAGTATTTACTTCAGATAACATACGTCAAATGGAACATTTTAATATCCCGAGTTACAGGAAATTTGCACTCTCCTTATTTTCTAAATGGCCTTAAAATATCCGCATTGCCAAATCACAAGTTAGTATTGAAAGTTGGAGTTCCGTTATGCTTCTACGTAGCATCGACCAACAAAATAGTCTTTGCAATGGTACTCGCCTACAAATTTCTATTTGAGAAATGGGTTATTAAAGTTGAGATAATATATGAAAGTAATATTGGATGCCAAACATTTATTACAAGAATTAATCTCGTGACATCCAATAAATAATCCCTTTTAAATTCAAAAGAAGACAGTTTCCACTAACTGTTTATTTTACAATGACAATTAACAAGAATCAAGGATAATTATTGTCAAAAGTTGGTTTATATTTAAAAGAACCATTTTTCACGCATGGACAGTTATATGTGGCTTTATCAAATGTGAAGATTATAGGCGGTGTAAAATTACTCATTTTAGATCAAATTGGTAACATTACTAGCGAGACACAAAACATTGTATACAAACAGGTGTTTAGACATCTATGAGAAAGTTTTGAGAGTATGAATGCTATTTTAATTCTATTTTCATACTTTGAATTTTTCATAATGTTTATTATGTAATCAATGTTTAATGAAAGTCTGGTTGTTTAAATCGCCCGTGTATCACACGAGCTCTAACCTAGTTATATATATATATAAAGGGTAAGGGGATCAAATGAAAATCACTTTTATAATAGAATACCATAAAAACCAAGTTTAACCAATCATATATTTTTGTTATTATTATTATTTTTGTTTAAAAGAAAGGGTGGTTTTGTAATTTTAATTATAATCTAATTATGGTATTTTCTAATCTTTTGACTAAATTCCATATTATTCTCATTGCATTTTTAAAATTAGTTTGACTAAATCATTTTACTTGAACGGGAATTTCATTCAAAGGTGAGAATTTCATCGTATTTTATTATTAATCTATTAATTGAATGATAATAATTTCACTTCATATTCACAGATCATCTTCCATTCATAGTTTGTTCTTTTTCAATTTCATAGTTTGTTCTTCTTCAATTCACGGTACTTGCGTATTCTTTTTTTGATTTGATTCATTTTAAAATCTTTAAATCCCCCTCTGTTCATCCTCTTTTGATTTAAAATACTCAATAATGAGCACATAAACCTCTAATTTGGTAAAAATAATGTTTAAAGAATCAAGCTTTTAAAGCTACTAGCCTTAAAATTCAGATAGTTTGATCCAAAGAATCTTAGTTTTAAATGTGTTGTTGCTATGAAAAAGAATTTGGGTTTCACGAGTTGATACAAGAATAAAATTTAGACTAGCTTTAATTTACTTACAATTTGCTTCTTTGACCAGGTTTATTGTTGATTTAATCGGTTTGATTTAATAGGTTAGAAAATTTCAATTAGAAAGGTATCAAAAACGACATCGTCGGTGCATTTCTTTCTATCTTTTAGCTGCTCCTACTCCCTTTTGTTAATCTAAATAAAAGAATGATGATTCGAATATGTATATGTAACTTGAATTTATGTTACGTATACGTAACTGGGTTTATCTAATTTTGCTTGATTTGGGTTTGTAATCGAAAGTACGTATATGTAAGTGAGTCACCGAATGAAAGAACAAACAACGACCGACAAAATGACGAGGTACGTATACGTAATCCATAGTATGTACTAATGATTAATCTAAATTATTGACTACATATATGTATATGTATGCTTCGCCAATTATAAATCAAAATGTATTTGGAGTAGTTCCTTACGTATATGTATCAGTGTTGTTGTTTTTGTGTGTGTGTGTGTATATAGATTATAGTATTTGCTTCTGTTACATATATGTATTAAGCAATCATAAATAAGACTTGTTGTTGTTGTTGTTGTTATATAATAAACTCCTTCATGGTCATACATTTATAAGTACATTATTAATACCTATTTTGGCTAAAGAAACAGATACTCATGTTCTTATTGACTGTATGTTTATCTTTTTACAGACAGACGGATAGATATATAGATAGATAGACTAAAACACATTTATTAAACATATTATAGTTAGTAATAAACACAAAAACTTGCAATACGATATTTTAATATAAGATATTAGTTATATATATGAAATAGTTTAAGAAAATAAAATAATTATACTATTTTTTTATCTAAATAGTTTCATTTTTAAACATTCGTTTTAAAAAAATTTTATAAAAAATATTTTTTATAAAAAATATTATTTATTAAAAACTCTGGTTTGTAATATTTTGGTTGTTTTAATAAGATTATTTTTAGAAAAGTTCACCAACATTATAATTTTTTAAAAAAAACGACTTAAAATATTTTGTTTCAAAAAGGTTTAGTGTTTTAGAAAATTTCATATTATATAAAAAATTATTATTAGTTATATTTTTATTAAAAAGATGTGATTTTTGAATTTTTTAATAAAATCTGATTTTAAAAAGATACATTGATTTTTAAAAACATAGATGAGAGAGAGAAATATAGCAATTAATAAAACTAATATTTAATAAGAGAGAGAAATTAGTTTTAGTTTTTAAATTACTATAATACTATTTACTACAGATGTATTCCAACTTCTAATGATCAACTGCAGTATGCAGTTCATTAATGAAGAAAACATGTGATTAGCCTAAAAAGGGGAGGGAAAATGTTTGATTGGGCAAATGCCTAGTTTTTAACTTTGTAGGGGACTTAGACAGTTGTTAGTGGTTTAGGTGTGTAATGAATTTTAATGAATTCAATTAATTTGCTACTTTTTTTTTCTCAACAAAACGGGACTTTTATTAAAACCAAGGAAGAAAAATACACAACCCGACACAACCCCAGCAAGCTACTGAGGACCATTACACCAGAGAACAAACAAGACACAGAGCTTTCGATTCGAAGCCACCGAGTTATCCACCATACAAAATACAACAACACCAGAACTATATTATAAAACTTTAAAAAATCTCCAATCCTTCCAATCGAACTGCAGATTCTTGACTCTGTATTTCATCCATAAGAACATCATTTCTTTTATCTCTTCAATGATTCTTCTCAGGGAAGACCCTCCCCCGTTGAAAATCCAATCGTTCCTGTATTCCCATAATCTCCAAAGGGTTGCCATAGCGATAGCGTGCCGTAATTTTCTCTCCACCATTGATTGACCACAATCCTTAAAAGCTGTCAGAATTTGTATTACCGATTGAGCGTTTCCTAGGATAGGAATTTTTGCCCATAACCCAATTTGACACCACACCAAATTAGCGAATGAACAAGAGACTAACACATGATTGGCGTCCTCACTCGATTGGTTGCAAATCGGACATAAAGAGCATTCCAGAACGACCCCCCTACGAATAAGTGCGGACTTAGTGGCTATTCTCCCCCCATAGCCCTCCATACGAAATATCCAACTTTTGGGGGAACCCAATTATGCCTCCAAAGTAACTGATCCGCTGTACGTGTGCTTGTCTCATCTTCCAGAAGCTTTTTAATTTCCTTAACATCGAACAATCCATTTTTACAGCTCTCCCAGTACCATACATCCTTCTTTTTGTCAAGATTAAACTTCCTTAATCTTCCAATTAGCTGATCGTACTCCCTCCATTCCGCCTCCGACCCCGGGATTTTTATCCATTCCCACCTCCAATTACTTTGCCATTCCGTTTATATAATAATCTATAACTTTCGCTTCCTTATAGCTAGTCTATATATACCTATGTGTTGCACAACCTACTTCCTCTAGCTACTTGAGGTTCTAGACGTTAAGAGGACTGGCATGCTAACCCATCAAGGTGTTGGTCACAAATAGCAGAAGTGGTGTGAAAGTGTAGAGTTCGCTAGGTTGACTTGCAAATTCAAAGCCAAAAAAGTTATTATCTAGAAATCACTATCGATTGTCTAAATCCTCCAAACATTTAAATCACCAATTGCCCTTTGATAGAAAATATAACTAATGTACAAACTACAAAGTCAAATTCAACTATTATTGCATAAAATATATACACGATACATAACAAATCAACTAGTTCTTCCTGAACGGTTATGCTTGGCTTCATTAGTGTACAAGTTAGGAATCCTCAAACCAGTACTAAAAACAATGAAGAACATGATATCACGATGAACCAATTCCATCGAATAAAAAACAATGAAGATCAAACATGATATCATGATGATCCAATTTCATCAAATCACGAACATCGCCCAACCAAATATCATCCATCATCTTCATCATCATTTTCATCTTCATCTTCAATCTCAATCACCTCCTATCGTACATTCAACACAACTTCATCTCCAAATTCATCATTGCAATCAATCTCATCATCGCAACCGTAATCATCATCATCATCATCATCATCATCATCATCATCATCATCATCATCATCATCATCATCATCATAACTTTCATTTCTAGCTAAGTGAGCTAAAGCATCAATCACCGACGTACCAGCACGACAACCAATCAATTCACGATGAGATCGTTATATCTCAGCTTCATTGCGCCCTTTGCTTTATCTTTCGACTTACACACCGGATGAACATGACACCCACGGCATCGTACGGTACCGCATTTTCCGGTGAATTTTGAGTGATTCGTCGGCTTCGTTAAGACTCTGGTAAATACACCGGCGACGGAGGATGAATCCACCGTTTTTACGTATCGCCGTTGACGAGATAAGGGAGTCGGGAGGATTGGGAAGCTACGAACGACACCGTGTTGACGACCTTCTCGCTTCATTGGTGCTGTGGTTGTGAGAGCTGAAGATTTAGGTGCAGAAATTTGGTGATTTTATAGTCGAATTGAAGAGGAGAAAGAGGTTGAAATGGATTGTTGAAGAAGGTTGTTTACTTGGGGAAGAAGGTGGTATTATGACTTATGGGTTGGTCAACCGTGAGTGTTGCACAAGGATTACTTGTATTGTGTGCTCTAAACGGTGCACATTTTTTTTTTTTTTTTTTTATTATTGAGTATAAAATAATGTAGGTTGTCCTGTGGTGGAGATAGGTTATTGAGGTCGGTGTTATCCGACATCAATTTTTCTCGTGTACAACGTATAATACAAAATTAACGACATTTTATTTTTCCGATTAACACTATTCATTGGTTAGTTTAAACGGTGCACATTTTTTTTACAATTATCATTGGTTGGTTTTAGAAAAAATTAATACAATTTTAAATAAATAAAAGAATTATAAAAGTTCAAAAAGTTAGTTAAAACTTTAAATAAATAAAAGATTATAAACCCAATTTGTTTATATATACCATTTACAACCGCAAGTGTTAAAAGATGTTTTTATTTAATGAAGTATTTGAAACAGATTTGCATAATTAGATGGGTCATGAGTATTTAAACGATACATGCATGTGATATGTTAAAAAGAGATTTTTTTTTGTGTAAGATGTTTTTAGTGATGTGATTGTTCAATTTTAAAACATAAAAACTTATATAGAACACATATAAAAAGTATTTTCTTATACTTTAGTGACATTATATCTTTATTATTTTTCCAATGACAATGTATTTTATTTTGTGGCTCAAGTCGATTTGACTTTTGATCAATCTAAAAGTTATAATGTTCGGGTTGTTAAAATCTAAATATAGAAAAAATATATTAACCTCGTAAGAGAAAATTTTGATTCCGTCATTAAGTTTGTCTCCAGGTTATTTTTGAAAAAGTAGTGTAATTTTTAAAAAGAAAATCAAAATAAGTATTTTTGAAATATAGTGAATCACTAGTTGTTTGCCCGCCATATCAAGAGGCTTGTCAATGTCAATAATATTCAAAGATTATTACTTCACACTTGACTTTGAAAAGTCAAAGTCCAAAGGAACTTAAACTAAACATAGAAGTCAAAACTCAAAAGTGCTTTACTCTAGGGGTAAAATGCCAACAAATTGGAGGCTTGAGGTTATGTGACTAGTAGTATGCACTATGCAATGCTTATATCTTGATGTCCTCATCATGCATCTCGCGCAATAAGTTGTAAGGATATGACATTTCTTGACGCCCTCATCATGCTTGGATCTTGATGCCCTCATTATATAAGCACTAACGAAAACTCAATTCAAGGACTGCACCTTTAATGAAATTGGGGCTAAAATGTGAAAATTTTATGCTGTTCAGTTCGATATACGGGTCATCATTCATCCCTAAAATCAGTGTTTATAGAGTATTTCAGACCACCATGGAAGATTTCAATAAGCATATTAGAGTTCAATACTTCAATCACTATTTCCTTCTCTTGAAGGCCAACGACTTCTGGTGTTCTTCAAGTTAATTTGTCAAAATTTACACACAACATACGAATAATCAAAGCAAACAGTGAAACAGCTTGATATCAATATCATACTTATTTGAGGGTCACCATTGTTTGCATTAATATTTTCTAGTAAACCATTGATTCTTGCAGTTTCAAGCTCAAGGTGGCAACTGCATGAAATAATCATCTAATTTAAACAGAAAACTTGTAATTTGACTGTAAAACACTAAAGGTTGTGAAGTAAAGGTTTCCCAAAACTTGATTCCACTTTTTTTCTTATAAAATAAACAAAAATATGGAAAGATATAGGAAAATATTCTATAGCTACTCGTAACACATATTATGATTAACAAGTTCACAGCAAAAAAACTATGATCAGAATGTCACACACCTGTGCCTAGATAGAGCAGCATGGTTGCATTTTGATGTTCAATTTGAGTTCTCCTGCAAACGATTAAAAACACAAATTCAAAAAATTAAAAACACGTGCCATTGATAACAATAGTAATTGATTTTGTGATGCAATACTTATCATTACTGGCATAACGGCCCATAAAAATCGATAAAGAAAACAGAACCCGGATCAGAACCCGGATCAATATTTTGGTTAATTTGGGGTTCCAAACTTGAAAACACACAAATTCGAGAGATTTTAATGCTACCTTTAGCATTTGCATGTTTGAAACACTAAATAGTGTTGAAATCAGTAAAAACTACAAGATCAACGAAATTGAGTATAGAAACCGATCAAGATATAGCACACCCACTTGGTGAAAACCATCAATTGACTGAATGATCAAACCAACTTCACAAAAAATGTCAAAGATTTGGAAAAAAGGAGTGATAATCAATCGTTTACCCAATTGCATATCCATTTACCAAAACATTCAAACTGTAAAATCCCAAAATATGCAATCGATGAAACATAGCGGCGAGTCGGTTGGATAGTTGAGGTCCGATTGAATGACAATGTGAGCGTGATCGACCGGCCATTGAGGAAAGTTTGGTTCAATTAAGTTGTTATACATTAGAGAATACGACCGTTGAGAGGTGGAATGTAAAAACATAAATGAGAGACTTGCACGTTCTATAAACAAAGTAAATAGTAATGTAAGACATCACAAAAACAACATACAATAATATTGAGAAAAACCAATGATTCTTATCGCAACTGGTTAAGGTAAGATACTCATGATATGTAAATATAAAAAGGTCATAGGTTCAAGTCTCAATCTAAGTAATATGCTTTGAGTTGAGCCAATGGGTTTTTCCAGCAATGGTTTTTCACTTGAGAGGCTTATAGGTGCGATCCCGACTGGGACACGAATAGGTCCGATTAAGATAACACATATTTTTCGAAGCGGGTCGCATATTTGCTGTTAAAAAAATAATAATAATGAAATAAATAAATAAAAACACAATGTAAAACATCTAAATGCAAAACTTAGAATATGTACAATTGCATTAATGGTTTCTAAGGTTTGGTCATCTTGCAAGTTTGATATTCTTGTTTTAGAAATTATAAAGTTTGTTCAAACATTTATTAGATGGTTGGAAAATTAGTCCCCATTGTTATTGTCTTTTAGTTTTTGATGACGTTTGGGCTATAATTATAATATGATCAAATCACAGGGACCATTCATGCAACTTTCTTTAAAATTAATAAAAAGAGTAAATTATAGAAAACATCCTTTAAATATATTACAACTTGTAGAATTTGTCATTTATCTTTAAAAATTACGTCGGACGTTCTTTATGCAAAGGGTTTGTAGCATATTGGGTCCTATAATCTAACGGACGTTTAAAAGCTCTGATTCTTTTCTAAAAATGACAATTTTACCCTTGCATTTACAAAAACAAAAATAAAAATAAAAAAATTAAAACCTCCCAACTTCATCTCCAACCCATCACATAATACAATAAGTAAAGCCCATACTCTTGCTACATAATTATCTGTTAGTCTACATTCATATTCATCATAATAATGGTAACCAGAGTGTTTTCAAGTGTTAGGGATTATTATATAACAGCCTGGTGTTTATTGACAGAAAAATAGGTTGGTTTAGATCGCGCGGTCACTTGATAATAGGTTAGCTTATGCACTCAAACATGTGTTATTGCGTAACTTCCAATTAATTTTTATTTATCAACAACGTAATACTCAAATACTTAAATAGCAATATAGAAAAAAAATTCCAAATAAAAAGACTTGAAACAACTATAAATCAATCTCCAATCACCACGCAAGAATTAAACCAATTGTCCATTCATTTAGAGTGGGCTTGCAATTTTCAACAATTAAACTTTAATGTTTATAGAAGCCATTTTGCTTTTGTAACAAAATATAAACCCAAGTTCAAGAAGGATAAAATTAGGGCATGAATAAAAATATGATGGTGGTTAAGTCTTGAGCAGTGGTTGAGGTGGCTTGTTGATTTATTTTTATTTTTTAATTGTTTATGCTATAAGCATATTGATTTTTAACGAAACTTGAAAAAAAAACACTTTTACGTTAAAGAAATAAATACAAGCATAAAAATGCTATTTTTATTTATTTTTTTCTAACATTCGTAACTTTTTTTTCTTATTTTAACTTTTTCACTTTGATATTCTTAATCTTTATTTGAATTTTTTGTAACTTTTATTTAGTGTTATTTTTAACTTTTATTCATTTTTTAAAATTTATTTGGTATTTTAATCTTATATTGTATTTTGTTATTTTATCTTTTAATTTTTAGTTATAGAGATAATTGTAAAATAATCCCTATAGTTTATCATAGTATAAGTTTAGTCCTCACATAATTAAAAACTACAAACACTACTAATAAGAACTAAAATTATTACTATCCAACACATATTAAGACTAGATTTATTTTTTAAAGGCTTTTACTAATTGCACGCCCTGTCAGGTGCTAAATGGACGCCCTTTGACTTTCTTCACGGCCCGTGAAGGGCCTTACGGGCCGTGACGGGTTCGAAATTTAATTCTCTCACCTGCAATTTATCACGGCCCGTGTAGGAACAAACGGGCCGTAAACTACAACCCACACGGCCCGTTAACTACTTAAATAACGGCCCGTTAGGTCCTTCACGGGCCGTTATTGTCCTTCTCAGAATGTACTTTCCTCGATTTGCGTGCACTTTTAAATTTTATAATTATGTGACGCGACGTATTATTCCTTGATTCGATTTAAGATTCTATATAAACCGTTATATATATGACTTGTTATATGGTTAGTGACAAACGAAACAGTTAAAATGTCTTCTCGTGGAGGTAGGAGAAGACGTCAAAATGAGTCATCTTCAAACTCACGAGATATTGTGGAAAGTATTCCTGATCCAATAGATAACCATAATTGGCAGAACGGGAGGAACTGGTCTCAGAATATTATTCACTTTATACGTAACGGTGACTCCCAAACATGTAGAGTGTATTACATGGGTCATTCCGATATTCCGTTAGAATTTTGGCGTGAATTACTCGGAAACGTGTCTTTAGGTACCGAGGTATGATTTAAAGTTTTTTTTATATATTTTATTTATTTTAAAATTCTAACAATTAAAAAAGTTATTGTTTTATAGCATGTTCGGGCGTGGACAAATAGACTCACAATATGGAGATACGAAGAAATACGTAGAACAGAAGAGTTGCCGGGTAGTGATCGTTGGACGATTCTCCCATTTGAGTGGTTTAACTTAATATACTCGGGGTCCGTTAATGGTAACGAATATGGCGACGGGAGTGACTGTCTATATCCCGCGTTATGCGAAGTTGATACGGTAATACTGTTTTTTAATGTTTTACAATAAAAATCATGAATTTATAACCGTGAATTAAATTATTTTGTAGGTTTACGTACCAATTACTGATGACGAAGAAAATTGGTATCTTTTTAAGATTTCTATGGACTCACTAAGAGTTCGTATATATTCTCCATACGAATGCCGACCAAATACGTGTGATGATTCATGGTGCATTCATCGTAATGCGCGAACGATTTTCGTACAATTCGAATCGTACTTTTTACATTTTCTGTCACGTATACAATATTGGCAGCACTCCGGACAAGAAGAAATCGAAGAACTGGAGGTATCGGGTGAAACCGTTTGGCCCCCTAACGCCGGTCATATTGGTCGAGATTCGGGAGTTGTAATTTGTATGTTATTGCGTAGGTTGGTTTAAAATAGATCTTTAGAGTGGCAAGAGGTTAGCTTACAGGATGCTTGCTTTAGATTCCGAAGATTTATGGCAGACGAACTGTATTCTAGACGTGTAATGTAGAACAGTAATGAAATATTTTATTAAAACATAAACGTTTATTAGTACACTTTTTTAAAAACGATAAACCGTTATTGTCACACAGACCGTCATTGCCGAGGCAGACGACGGATACGCCGCCGACGGATACGCCGCCTCGGATTTTAAAAACATCACCGTCATTGCCTCGCGCTTAGGGTTGTTTACGGACGCCCTAATTGCGAGGCAGACGACGGATACGCCGCCTCGGATTTTAGGTCGACAGACCGTCATGGCCATGGGGATTGCCGCCAAATTTGGCGACGACCTCCGATGGTCCACTGATGGTGGTCGGACCGTCTGGCAGCCGGTGCCGGACGTTGCTGAGGAGGAGGAGCAGCCGGCGCAGCAGCAGCAGTCGCATCCCCAGCCACACGCCAGAGCACCCGTCCCACCGCCACCGCCTGTTCCCAGGACCATCATTCGGCAGATTCCGCCGACGGGGGAGTTTATGGCGGAGTCACTACATTTGCAGCGCCAGGACCACGCCTTGCTAGTATGGATGGCGGATGCGTACGTCATTTTTGCTGCTAGCGCGGGTATCGACCTCCCCCTCGGCCGGAGTTGCCTCCGTTTGTCAGACGACCTGCGGGTGATGACGAGGAGGCTGCTGGGGGTGGTGATGCGGAGGATGATGGTTCTGGTGTTGGTGATGCTGGTGGTGGACATGACGCATAGATAGTAGGATTTTATTATTTTATTTACCTTTCATGTAAAAAATTGAAAAATTATGTTTATATATTATGAGTTATTTTGGATGATGTTTAAATGTTTAATTATATGTTTACAATTGGTTGAACCTTTTGGATAATAAAATCAGTACTTGAACCTACTCGTCCCATAGAAAGAAATATATAATCCTTCAGAAAATTCGACGCGAGGCTTTGCAATTATATAAACAATTGGTTGAACCTTTTGGATAATAAAATCAGTACTTGAACCTACTCGTCCCACAGAAAGAAATATATAATCCTTCAGAAAATCCAACGCAAGGCTTTGCAATTATATAAACATACTTGAATCTCAGTCGGAAAAGTTGCACTGAAAAACATACTTGAATCTCAACAAATATTATGCATCTCATATCATTAACATTCTGCTAACCAAATGCCCAGCTCATATAAACAAAATTCAAATGTTGAAAAAAATTCGATAATCTTCTTATTGCATTTTTCATTGGAAAACGAAAGAATTGAATAAATAATAGATTACATGTTTACCGGAACCCGAACCGTCATTATCCCCGCTGCTATCGCCACCGTTATCACCCCCGTCATCGCCGCCGTCATTCCCCCCGTAATTGGACGCGAACTGCCCTAAATAGTTTGAAGCAGCCTCATCGTAATAACCGTAACCCTCCTGTGGGTAATAGTTAGATTCCGAACCGAATAAATAGTTGCTATCCCAGAAAGACATCGTAACGTTAGATATTAACGTTTATGTAGTAGTTGAAATGAAATGAATTTATATCGTTGAATTATGAAATGAATTTATAAACTAACGTTTATATAGTAGTTGAAATGGAATATTGCATCTCGTCACATAATTAACACGAATATCGAGGAATATTACGTCATATCAAATAATGTAATAAATACAAATTTACACGAATATCGAGGAATATTACGTCATATCAAATAACGTAATAAATACAAAATTACACGAAAAACGAGGAATAATATATCTCGTCAAATTATTAAAAGTGAAACTAGGACCCGTAATCAAATTCACGACCCGTAAGATGATTTCCATACGGGCCGTGAAGAAATTCACGGGCCGTAAATCCATACGACCGTTATCTCCTTCACGGCCCGTTACGTTTTTGAATTACGTTTCTGAATGACCGATTTGACTAGCGTCAGACCATACGGCCCGTGAAGGCCCTTACGGCCCGTAAGCAGGGCGTCCAGATATCCATTTGGGCGTCCCTTTAGCAGGCCCCTTTTTTAAAACATAAAAACCAAAATTATAGTATGACCAAATTCACATACTCACTTGTAGTCTTGTACCATTCTTTAGAAAGTTAGTTGTTTAAAAATTAAAACCTTATTTGACTAGCAAGAATGGTTACATATGTGATTGTGAGGGACTATTTTAGTAATTCTGTCTTATAAAATTAGAGAGGTCATGTTACAAAACTAAACCCTTCTCTAAACCCTTCCCTTCTCTTTCATTCTTCATCAATGGCCGCCGCCGCCGCCGCCACCACCGCCACCAACGCCACCGCTATCACAACCTCCACCACCGCCACCTCCGCCGTCGACGCACTACTCAAATGGAAGAACAAACAAACCGACTCCAACAAACCCCAACTCTTACCCCAAGACGAATTCATATACCTAACCCTAACCCTCAAGAAAATCCCTCAAAAAGGTGGAATCAATGGAGTTCGAACAAACCCTAACAAAATCCCCCTCCCCCACCCCATCATCTCCCCCGAATCCGCCGAACTCTGTTTGATAATCGACGACAGACCCAATTCGAAGCTCACATCGGAAATCGCGAAGAAGAAGATCAAAGCCGATGGGATTTCAGTCACCAAAGTGATCAAGCTCTCCAAACTTCGAACAGACTACAAACCCTTTGAAGCCAAGCGAAAGCTGTGTGATTCGTACGATATGTTCTTCGCTGACAAAAGGGTAATCCCCTTCTTCCTAAACTGTTGGGGAAACAGTTCTTTAGGAAAAAGAAGCTGCCTTTGCCCGTTGATTTGACTCACAAGAACTGGAAAGAGCAGATTGAACGAGGGTGTTGTTCTGGGCTGTTGTTTTTTGGCACCGGGACGTGTAGTGTGATCCGGGTTGCGAAGGTTTCGATGGGAAGAGATGAGATCGTGGAGAATGTTAGGGCTGCGATTGATGGTGCTGTTGGGTTTGTTCCGAAAAAGATGTTAGTGTGAGGTCTTTGCATTTGAAGTTATCGGATTCGGTTGCGCTGCCTTTATATCAGGCTTTGCCTGATATTAAACTGAAAATTGACGGTGGTCGAGATAAAGATGTGGAGCCTGTTGAGGAAGAGGTGATGGGGGTTGAGGAAGTGAAGAAGAAGAAGCAATTAAAGAAGGGTAGAATTCATGAGGTTGGTTATGATATGAAGGAAGATGAAAACAGTGGTTTGATTGGTGGTGAATTGGATGAAGATGATGGTGGTTTGGATAAGAAAAAAAGAAAGGGGTATGAAATTGAAGCGGGCAAGAAGAAGAGGTCGAAGAAGGGGAAGAGTAGTGAGGTTAGTGATGATTTGGAGGCTGATGAAGTTTTGGATGATGTGAAAGCGGCTAAAACAAGTGTTAAAGAGAAGAAAACGAAGAAGAATGCAGTTGAAGAACCTGTTGTGAATGCAAAATCTAATGACAAATTAGCCAAGAAAAAGGGGAAGAAAACAAAGAAGAATGCAGTCGAAGAAACTGATGTGAATGCAAATTCTAATGACAAGTTAGCCAAGAAAAAGGGGAAGAATCAGAGTGGTGATTCTGGGAAGAAAGAGAAGAAGAAAGGAAGGTAAGTTCCAAGAGTTTAAGGTTTTTGGTTTGGATAATGATATGATTACTAATAGAGAATTCAATTCAATCTATAGCTTTGAATTCGGCATTTTTGTGAAGTTCAATTATGGTTTATGTAATTCTGATTCCAGCAGTTTATCAAGTTGATTAATATTTCTATGATTTACTTTTTGATTTGGAGTTGTTTTATCCTTTAAGTGTTCTTATATGCTTTGATATTATGAGTGAGCTAATTCTCTTATTCCAAACTTTATTAGCTAATGTGATAGTAAACCATAGTAATAGGACTATTTTGCAGCATGCTGCATTAGCTTAGAGAGTATGTTTTTGTTACCTTACCTCTCGAACAAGCAAACAATATGATTTTGCCAACACCAACAACAAACTCTTTGCTTGACAGCTCTTTCGGTGTGGTGTATGTAGGCCTATATTCGTTAGTGCCACTCGATACCTTAGTATCCCGATCGAGTGAGTTGTCTGGATCCTTTATGTCTAAATCAAATTCTTGACTTTTGCCTTTTATGGATGCAAGTTCCTCCAGCAGGGTCTCATGCCCTTTCAGTTTGGAGTGTAGAGATATATGTAAGATCAAAAATGAATATTAGTAATAAATCCCTTGATTCAGTCTTTAAGCAAGGTTGTTCAAAAGTTTAAACCATCTATTTATCCTCTTAATTATGTGGTGCTCAGTAGATTAAAAATCTGGACCTGCTCGTCAAACTGTTTCAACCAGTAACTAAACCAAGAACAGGTTCGGTTAGCGTCAAAGTGGCAGTGACTTCAGACCACTCATGGTTAAACCGAAGCCAAGTAAGGCTCTTAACGAGATGAGCCAAGCCAGCTTCAGCACGGGCTTGTTTATTTTTAACAAGCTGAATTTTAAGCTCAAACCTAACTTCTGTTTTTTTTTTCTTTCAAATTTAATAAGAAATTATATTTTGCATAAATGCAAAATTTAATGAGGGAGCCAACAAGCTTAGGTTAGTGTAAAATTTGGGTTTGATTAAAATTCTATTTGGGCTGTAACTTGTGACCACTAAATTTGGGTTTAATAAAACGCGCCAACAAGCAAGCTTATCTTTGCTCGTTTACTTTGGCTCGTTTAAAAATAAACCAATTTCAAATGAGCCATCGATTAATGTATAAAGTTTGTTTATAAAATCAAGTTATATAATATATATTTTATAAATGAGAAAATTTATATTATACTAGCAACTATGCATAGGTTTTTATTTATTTATTGATTTTTCACTTTTAATCCAAAGTTCTTTTATTTTTTTTGCAATATAACTTCTCAAATTTGATTTTCTTTAACCAAAAACTTTCCATATTTTGTGATTTAATCTCATAACTTTTATATGTTTAACTTTGTTCTCCTATGCATTTCATATTTTGCAAATTTTCATTTACGTTTGTTCTTAGTTTTGTAACTTGTAAGTTAACATGACATCAAATGCATGTGTGGTTTAATATTTTTATGTTTTTCTTTATGTTTCGTTTTAAATTTGGTAAGTTAACACGATACAAAGTACGTGTGTGATTCAACATTTTTATGTCTATTTTTCCCTTTTGATGGGTCCGTCACAACGTGTGGATCTTAAATCGACTTAATTATATTTTTTTATGTTTTACGTTTTGGTATAAGTTGTTCGTATTAAAACACCACAACTTCAGTATTGATTGTACTTAACGGCGGTATGACATTAGTGTTATTTGATATGGTTTTACGTCCAACAGTGAAAAGTTTAATTCTAGTTATTTATATAAAATAACTAAGATAGAGCCGTTTGTAAAGTAGCAAAAAGATATTTATATAATAAACAATATTTATAAACTGGTTCTACCACGTAAAGATAAAAGGACACAATTATCAACGTAAAGATATTTTTATATCTACCACATAAATAAAAGGACACAATTATCAACGTATTTCCGACTACGATTTGGTATTGCAACTATGTTTGACGATGATTATCAGTTATTCAACTGTATCGTGGTGTGTTAAATTTTATTACTTATGTATATGATTGATCACGTTTGACTTGAATTTATCCATATAACTAGTAATGATTTATAAGTGGTCACGTCTATCTTAGAGAATTCTTAAGAATTCACTATGTTTTTTATCTTTATCCATATATTTTGTCTAAAAACAATTAATTCTTAAACTACGATTTGGTATTGCAACTATGTTTGACGATGATTATCAGTCATTCAACTGTATCGTGGTGTGTTAAATTTTATTACTTACGTATATGATTGATCATGTTTGACTTGAATTTATCAATATAACTAGTAATGATTTATAAGTGGTCACGCCTATCTTAGAGAATTCTCTAAGAATTCACTATGTTTTTTATCTTTATCCATATATTTTGTCTAAAAACAATTAATTCTTAAATTTATATCTTATTTTCTAAAATACTCTCACATCTCATTCTCTATGTTTATCTTTACATTCGTTCTTTTAATATTTGTTTCTCTTTCTTTCATTTATAATCTTAACTAACAACTATTTTGTCTTATTATATGTTTTTTTCCAAATATTAATTAAAAGCATACATGACAAAATAGAAGGGTTGGGTCAAACAAGTTTTGATCAAAATAGGTTTGGATCAGAATAGGTTTGAATCGGAATAGATTATTTTAGAAAAAAGAATCAAGTAATAAACTATCAAAATATAATTAGAATTGTTATAATATATATTCAACTTGTGAAAATTAATACAACTTACGTTACAAAACTATTAAGCTCCCAAATCAAAAGAAAAAAAAAGAAGTCACTAGAATTTAGATTGAGAATAAAGTAGCCACTGATATTCAATCAAATCTTCTTGAAGCTGATGATGTGCTAGGCTATCTCTAATGTGTTGATAACGTTGAATGAAGTTCATAAACTCAGTTGTATGATTGTGAGACAATTCGGGTAGATCATCATTAACTTGTTCATACTCAAAGCTAACATTGTCATTATCATCACGTTCATCTTCAAATCATGTACGTAGAATAACACATGCTTTCATTGTATTTGTTAGTACCTTCACGTTGAACATTCGAGAAGGTCCTCGAATAATTGCAAATTGTTATTGAAGTACACCAAATGCTCGTTCCACATCTTTTCTTGCAGATTCTTGTGCTTTCGCAAAATTTTTGTTCTTATTCCCTTTTGGAGATGGAATCGTCTTCACAAAAGTCCCCCACTTAGGATAAATACCATGAGCAAGGTAATATCACATGGTATAGTCATGACCATTAACGGTGAACTTGACTGGAGGAGCACGTCCTTGCGCAAGTTCCGTGAAAACAAAAGGCCTCTCTAGCACATTAATATCGTTATGTGAACCAGGCATACCAAAAAATGCATGCCATATCCAGAGATCATATGAAGCAACCGTCTCTAAAATAATAATGGGTTCGCGTATGTGGCCAGAATACATACCCTTCCATGCCGAAGGACAATTATTCCACTTCCAATGCACACAATCAATGCTTCCTAACATCCCAGAAAATCCTCGTTGTTCGGCAATTACAAGCAATCGTGCAATATCGTTGGCATTTGGAGACCGTAGATATTCATCAGAATAGATAAGCACCATTGTTTCAGCGAATTTTTTAACACTCTACATTGCGGAACTTTCACCAATTTGTATGTATTCATCCATGAAATCTCCACTAACCCGTACGCCATCATTCTAAGTGTCGCAGTTATCTTTTGTAAAGAAGATAAACCGAGTCTTCCGGCATTATTTCTTCTTTGGACAACGAACGGCTCGTTCGACTCGACCTCATTTAGAACACAGAGAAACACAGGACGACTCATTCGAAATCTCCTTCGAAATAGCTTCGAGGTATATAATGGCTTTTCTGCAAAGTAATCACGAAAACATCTGTAAAATAGCATTAAAAACTGCAGCAAAGCAGCAACAAAACAGTATGATGCAGCAGCAAAACACAACAGCAAAATAACATTAAAAATGCAGCAATACAACAGGAAAACAATAGCAAAACAACATCAAAACAACATAACTTAAGCGTTTGGTGGAAGAAAAACAACATAATTTTAAGCATTTGGTAGATAACATATCTCACTACCTACTGCAATGGAAAACTAGCTGCCATAATATAAACATATCTATAATTATGGTTTTTAATTATTATGTACAAAAAGGTTGCATCTTTGGTAAAAGATGAGAAGATCAAATAACATGAGAATACATCTTCTTCTGTGATACTAAATGGATAAGGTGCTAAAGACCAACTAACAATTGAACTTATAAGTTACAATCATAGTACTACATGCATAAAGAAAACCCCTTAATTTCATCCAAAGAAAAACCCTTAACATCATCCCAAACCCCTCAATTTCATCCTAAACGAAACCCTAGAAACAAGAAGAATAACAATTGGTGTTTATGCTTACCTGATTTTACGGTTATAGATTGACAATGCCACAGTGGCAAGACTCAACACCAATATAGTCGTGAAACCATCCTCCGGTGTTGCTGGCCTAGTTTTTCGATTATAGATCGATGGTGGTGAAACTCAACTCTTGGGATCACACCCTCTCCTAACTCACAAGGAATGATGATGTGATGATGAAGATTATGTGTCAATCTACTGCAATTGCAACCTAATACATTAGGAGTATGGGACGTTTGATCAAAACGATGGGGGGAAATGTGGGAGGGAAGGAGGAAAGTAGTTGAGAAAATAAAGATACGGGAGAAGCATGGATCCATATATTTAAGGTTTTACGCTAGCAACCCATAAAAATATATGGTTAACAGCGTTCACAATCCATGCTTTATAATTATATGAGTATGAGTTCTTAAATTATATGGGATGGTTTTGAATGGTTGTGAGTGGAAGAGAAAGAAAATGTTACTGTTTATCTGTAAATTTAAGAATTCACTGTTCAACTCTTATAAATTTTTAATATTTTTAAAAGTGGTTGTGAGTGAAAGAGAGAGAAAAATTAATGAAAAAATATATAAAAATATTATTTAATTGAAAGAAGAAAAAGAAGCGGTGATTTTTAGTGTAATTATATAAATAAAGATAATAATTGGGATGTGAATGCTCTAAGGGATAAGGAAAATAACTCTAATGTAGGGTGAAAAATAGTCATTTATAAGTATTTCCATATAATTTAAAGATATGGATCAATATAAAGATCCAAGTGTGAATACTCTTAGCTAGTAAAACCGAGTGATAACTTTTAATGGCTTTAATGGAACTTTTTAAGCATGATAGTCGATGATACATAGTTGTAACTAGTATTAAGCCCTCCGCCTTGCGGTGGGGGCGCGGGGGGGGGGGGGGGGGGGGGGGGGGGGGGGTAAAATAATGCCAAATAGCATCAATATCCACACCGCCGTTAGCGGTCAGCAACATCGGATAATACTCGTATTAAAAAAGAAATAAAAACACAAAAATAAAATCGAACGGAAAAATAGGCGTAAAAATATTAAACCAAACACGTGAAACGTAAAACATTAAAAACAAAATAATTAAGTCGAATTAGGACCACCCACACGTTACGACGGGGCTGCTAAACGGGAAGAAATAGGCGTAACAACGTTAAACCACATGAGCACGTTACGAAGTACAACTTTTAAAATTTAGAACGAAACGTAAATGAAAATTTTGTTTAGAGATGAATTATATAGGGTAACAAAGTTGAAAATGGAATTTTGTAGCGTTAAATTGTAAAAGGTGTAAAAGTATTGGGTATAAAAAAATATATAGTTGTACCATATGCATGAAAATATGTACATTCAAGTTAGTAATTAGAATATATATAATAGGTCGTGTTGGATTATAATGAGTTATAACGAGTCATGTCTTAATAGACCAACTTTTAGCAATCGCGCCCGTTTTTTTATTCCCATCAAAAATAAAATTACTCCTAAAATTGTTTAGCTTATTAAAACCTCTCATATCTCATTTTTCATATCATGCCCCTAATCAATTCATAATAACTTTTTGAGTAAATTACAAATTATCATTTATTAATATACGAAATTACATGATACGCCCTTTAGTTTTAATAATTACATTCAATGTTTTTTTAATTATGTGCACACTTATTGTCTTTTACACTAACTTTCAGTTAAATGTAAAGTTAACTCAGTTATGTATCTTTCACATGATGTGCATTTTTATCATTTTCTTTCCACATCTAATATATTAAACAAATAAAATAAATAATTTTTTATATGAAGAATAAAATTAAAATATATCGGATCGTTGGGTAAGTCAGTGAACCAGCGTTCCTCTTACGTTCAATACCATTGAATCCTTCATGTCACTCTATTTGATAGTCCAATACCGGTCATCGTCACTACCTATAAAATCTCACACACCATTGAAACCCCTCGAACTCGAACAAACAACGATGGTAAGATTAAAATCCCTAATTCACTTTTTGTATTTCGTCGCTCTTTTATGTTGTGTGATTAACGAGCGACTCATAGTTCATTTTCTTGTTTTTGCAATTATATAAACAATTCAAAGACTTAGAAGTATCTTCACGTTGTGTTCCTTATTGATTTTTCACTATTTGTTGGTGTGAGTAGTTTATAAGTATATACATGTATTTTTGTGTTTATTGTTAATTTCTCAGACCTTCTAAATGATTTGTGACTTTGATTGTGATTTAGATTTCTTACTTTAGTAAAAGTTATTGGAGGTTGTTATCATTAAAAGTTTTAACGATTAGTCGAATGAACACACACCAAGAGTGATTGGTTTCATTGACTTACCTAACAATCCGTTATCTTTTAATTTTTTTTTTTATTAAAATTTTTATTTTTTATAAATTTTTTAATATATTAGACGTGAAAAAATGATAAAAATGCCCTCATTTGAAGGGACACATAAATGAGTTAAATGTACATTTATATTATAGTTAGTGTAAAAGACAATATGTGCGCAAATCTTTTAATAAAAGAACATTGTATGTAATTATTAAAACTAAAGGACATATCATGCAATTTTATATATTAATAAAGGACACAATTTATAATTTACTCTAACATTTTAGTCTTTTTTAATTTAAATTTCTCCTTCTTCGACTCATAATCACTTGTAAAAAATTATAGGTAATAAATATAAAGAATTAATAGTGACTATTTAAATATACTAAATGAGAGTATTCTCATCTCATTACTTACCATCTTTATCAAAAATAATCAAAATAATCACTCTATTCTATTCCACATCCGTATACTCTATTATTATAATTTTAAGAATAACAATCCCATCCACTAAATATAGAGGTTCAACATGCAATCCCCATATTTTTTTAATATATTTTATAAATGTATGTGAGTAAAATAAAAAATAATAATAATAAAAGAAGAATAAATAAATATTATTTACTTGAAATATGAAAGATATGAGAAATGAGATGTAGGAAGTTTGAAAAAAGATGGATAATATTGAATAGTGTTTTTTATTTGTAAATTATAGGGATAAGTATGAGGAATGGAATGTGAATGCTCTGGAATCATTAGCAATTGTCTTATTTTTTTCTTGTTCGACACAATAGTGTTAAATCAGTTTTTAAAATTTCTTTATTTTTCTCCGTTTTACATGATGTCATCCTAGTTTTTCCGATTTCTTATTTATAAATTTAAGTTTTTAATTTGTATTTACATTTTAATTTTTATAATTAAATATACAATTCAAAAATATAAATAAACTTCATCAATTATAAAATAAAACATAATTCATTAATTATAAAATTGAAAAAAACTCAACTAAAAATAAACTAACATCTAGAAAAAAAAACATAATTAAAAATAACATCTAGTATGGGAACTCCAATTTCTTCATTGCATGTTTAGATCTCTCCATTTCGAATAGAGTTGATCTCTACTTCATTTATTGCATTTCATTTGATTGTGAAATTTATGTTAATCCACACATTAAATTAAAAAGAATAATAAAAGTAAATCCAAACAATAAATTTTAATTGTAAAAATTAACCTTCTTCCAAAGACATCCCGGATTTATTCGTTATAGATAACCGGTTCCTCTTAACAATATATCTATGAGTTCGCTAACACGACTTATTCAACATCGATCCATCATTTTGTACCTTTTCTCCGCGGTTGTGGTGGTTTTGTTGGGTAGCGTAGGTTAACTTTAATAAATTAAAGTTACTAAAAATAAATCAATTTATCAAAGTGAGCGGAAACATTGATCAGAGTCTTATTAATCAAATACCCAAATTAGGTATCCAAATGCACATGTATAAACAAAACAACCATAGAAATGTATGAAGATTATATCTTGATTATAAAGATCAAATCTTTGCACGCTGAAAGCAATCAATGATCTCGTTGATGATCCGAATCACGAAAAGCTTCAAACAATGACGGTGTTGGTACATGAAGGCGGTAACGGTAGTGCTTGGTGTTCGGCCGAGCAACAAACCGAGGGTGGGGGTTAGGTCAACGACAATGGTTTCCTTATCCCCCTTTTTATGTAAAATAATTTGCATATTAAACCCTATAGTTTTCGTTTAAGGTTCTTGTATTATTAACACTTAATAATGTAAGGCTCCGTTCCCGGGCAACTCACAGTTGGTCGTTCATCGCACGTAAAACACACATTTATTTAAAACATTGCAGCGGAAATTAAAATTTAAAACCATTTTATATATATTAATGACAACTTTTACAAAGTATACAATACAGTTAAACGTTACAAAAGATCATAATTGCATTACATCACAAAAACGCCATTTTTATACTAATGGATGTCATCCCAAAAATGTCAAGTAGCTGCCCCATGCCATCCTCAGCAACTCTTACCTGCCAACTGGAAAATACATAAAAGTCAGCGTTGCTGAGTGAGTTCTAGTTTTATAAATAAATACTTTACTTTCGGTATAAACTTTCTTTACTTTCATACGCGGTCATGCATCATACGTACAGATAGAGAATATTACGTACAGATAGAGAATATTACTTTTACTTTCATTATCATTCATTTTCCCATCACATCATATTGATAACATGCTTTCATTTCATGCTTTTTATTAACATTCTCTTACTTTCGTTCTCATTATTTCATAACGTACTTTACATCATTCATTTACTTTCTTACTTTCTTATTTTCTTGCTTTGTACGTTACGTCATTCTTTCACTTTCATATGGATCGATGAACAATACCCCAAACATTGTGCACGAAGCTGATACTGGACCTGTGGTAACTAAACCACGAACATTGTGCCTGAAACTAATCTAGTCACATATGGCAAGTCATCTCTCCCATTCATTCAAACCAATTGGTAATACCCCAAACATTGTACACGAAGCTGATGCTGGACCTGTGGTAATTAAACCACGAACATTGTGCCCGAAGATGATCCGGTCACCTAGGGCATACCAAAGGGCCTTGTCAATCTCAATGATTGACCCTGTGTGCATCCTTTGGGGTAGCTAACCCACATCACAGTTGAGCTAATGACAACATGGTCGTGCACCTCCTTTCTTATTTGCTTGCAAGCCATTCTTTCGTTCATTACGTTTTACTTTTCATATTTGTTATCTTTCACTTTGTTACGTTATTCTTTACGTTCTTTCTTTCATTCGTCATACTACGTAAAGTAACAACATAATATTTAACGTATTTTATAATATAATATAAATACGTTTAATTACCATTAAAAGATAACACGTAAATACCTTGCATCAATTATTCATATCATAACCCTAAACCATCCCATAATCATGCATAAAAAGGGTTAATCATAACTCATAAGTCAAATAAGGTCAAACCCTAAAACCCTGAGTTTTCTTAAAATTTCAAATATATTTCTAAGTGTCTAGGCGCATGGGCACTATTTGGCCGTTTCTGCCCTGTTCAGGCGTTTTGCTACTATGCAGGCGTCTGGACTTACACTTGGTCATCTCCACTTAGGCGCATGGACCTATTTAGGCGCATGGACCTATTTAGGCGCATGGACACTATTCAGGCGCTTGGGCTTAACACTTAGCCATTCTGGGCAATCTTCCCAGGCGTTTGGGTACTATTCAGGCGCATGGGCACTTAGGCGGTTGGGTATTGTTTAGGCGGTTGGGGTTTCTGGGCGGTTGGGAACACTTAATAAATTAGACCGTTTGGACGCATAGGCCACTGTTTAGGCGCATGGGCAACTAACTTTCACTAAATTAACATAAATCTATCCCAATCCAATATATATCATGTTCTAATCTTAGTATTAACATTCTAAGCATCATAACATAAACATAACCACATATAAAACCCCAAATTAACACCCTCACACATTCACATTTATACACACACATACGGGTAAAACCCGTTTTTTATAAAACATGAACACATGCATTTCTAGCCCTAAATTTGTTAAAACATGTAAAAAGGGGATTGTAGAAACTCACCTTAGCTGCTTTCGTGTATGACTTCCTCAAACCCGAATATAATGAGTTCAAACGCCTAAACCCACAAAAAACACCACAAACGTACATAACACATATAGCATATAACTGAGGCATACTCCGACCAAGAACAACTCAAAACAACGAAGTCTTACCTTATATTCGAATTCTTCTTGTTCTTTATTCAAAATCCGAGCTCTGCCTTTCTCTCTCTAATTCCGAATGCAAGAGGTGATGTGCAGCCAATATGGGCGCCATACACCTTGTACCCACTTTTATTCTTTTGGTCTTTTGACACTTTTAACCCTTCTACTTGGGTTAAATTACATTTCCTTCTTTTTCACGTTTATTGTTTCTCTCTTGCCTATAAAAATATCTGGGTGTTACAAGTCCACCCCCTTATATAGGTTTCGTTCCCAAAACCTGTTATCCTCAACGGATGAGGGTAATGCTGCTCTCTCCTTCAGTCTCCCATGTAGATTCAGATCTCTCCTTGTGCTTCCACTGTACACGCACAAGAGGAACCACTTTATTCCTTAACCGTTTTCTTTACGATCAATGACACGCCACTGGTTGCTCTACATAATTGAGCCATTCATCTCTTCGATATCCTCAGTGGTACGACCATATCCTCGTCTGCCAAACACTTCCGCAGATGAGATACATGGAATGTCGGGTGAATTCCTTTAACTCATGGGTAGTTCTAACCTATAGGCTACCTCTCCTACTCGAGCAATGATTCGGAAAGGCCCTATGTATCTTGGGCTCAACTTGCCCGCTTTCTAAACGTATGATACTTTTCCAAAGTGAGACTTTCAACATAACCTATCACCCACCTGGAATTCAATCGGTCTACGTCTCTTATCGGCATACGACTTCTGTCTATCCTTAGCTGCCTTCATAAAGGCTTTGATCTTTCCTAGTTTCTCAGTCGTAGCTTCAATCACCTCAATACTTCCCAACTCTTTGACCAATATCAACCCAACAAACGGTGTCCACATCTCCTACCATATAGCATCTCGTATGGTGGCATACCAATGCTGGCATGATAACTGTTTTTTACAAGAATTTTGCTAATGGCAAATGCTCATCCTAACTTCCTACAAAATCGATCACGCACGCTTGAGCATATCCTCGAGTGTCTGGATCGTCCTCTCAGACTGACCGTCCATCTGAGGATGATAAGCCGTGCTGATGTGTAGCTCGTTCCATCGCATCATGAAATTTCTTCCAAAACTTAGATGTAAACCGTGTGTCACGATAAGATACAATAGACACTGGTATGCCATGATGAGCTACAATCTCTTTGATGAATAAATCAGCTAATCTCTCGAGGAATACGTCTCTCATCGGTAGGAAGTGAGCACTCTTCGTCAACGATCAACTATCACCCATATCGCATCATACCTTCTCGGGGTACGCGGTAACTTCGTAATAAAGTCCATGTGATATGTTCCTACTTCCACTCGGGTATATCAAAAGGTTGAATTTCCCGTACGACTTCTGATGTTCTGGCTTCACTTGCAAACAAGTAAGGCACTTGCTCACGTATTCCACTATGTCACGCTTCATAGGAATATCGAGTTTTATGAGCCTCATCCTGATCTTACCACGTAAGTCCCGTAACGAGGAATCCCATCCGTCCAGATCGGGTCCTAAGACTAAGAGTGTTCTCACAACTCTACGATAGGCTCTCATCCTTTCAGAGTTAAGATGATCTCTTTCAAGGCCTTGTCTTGAACTCCTTGACCTGCGTCATCACGTCAGAGGTCATAATCAATTGATAAGCCTTCACCCGAATCGGCTCGGGTCTCTCCTTTAGACTAAGGGCATCTGCCACCACGTTGCCCTTGCCCGGATGGTAATGGATCTCGCAATCATAATCCTTTATGAGCTCAACCATCGCCTCTGTCTCATATTCAAATCTTTCTGCTCGAAGAAATACTTCAAGCTCTTGTGGTCAGTAAAGATTGTGCACTTCATCCCATATAAGTAGTGTCGCCAAATCTTCAAGGCAAAAACCACAGCTGCTAACTCCAAATTATGTGTAAGGTAGTTGACTTCGTGGATCTTCAGCTGTCGGGATGCGTAGGCTATCACCCTTCCACGTTGCATCAGCACGCAACCTAGCAGCCCAGATAAGAAGCATCCGAATATACCACTAAGTCTTCACTCCCTTTGGGTAATGTCAAGACAGGATCTTGCATCAGCCTCGTCTTAACTCCTCAAAAGCATCTCCTGTTTCTCGACCCCACATGAACCTCACATCCTTACGAGCAAATTGTGTCAAAGGGAGCCTATCTTAAAAAGTCTTGAATAAATCTCCTGTAGTAGCCCGCCAATCCTAAGAAGCTACGAATCTCGGATGGCGTCTTTGGAGACTTCCATTACATCACCGCCTCCACATTTGCCAGGTCTACCATAATCCCCTCGGGGTTTACCACGTGACCCAAGAATTGAACTTCGCGTAACCAGAACGCGCACTTGGAGAACTTAGCATACAACTTCTCCCTTCTCAATGTCTCAAATACTTTGCGTACGTGGCCGACATGTTCTTCCTCACTTCTCGAATAAAACAATATCATCAATAAATACAATCATTGATTTATCTACCATTGTCCGACACACTCGGGGCATCAAGTCCATAAAGCAAGCTGGCGCGTTAGTTAACCAAAAGACATTACAAGAAACTCGTAGTGTCCATAACGCGTGTGAAAAGCTGTCTTAGGGATATCGCTCTTCACCTTCAACTGATGGTGACCAGATCGAAATCTATCCTCGAGAACCAACTGGCACCTGGAGCTGATCAAACAAGTCATCAATCCTCGGTAATGGATACCGATTCTCACCATCAACCTGTTTAACTCACGGTAGTCGATGCACATTCTCATACTACCGTCCTTCTTTCACGAACAAGAACGGAGCACCCCAAGGAGAGAAACTCGGTCTAATGAAAACCCTTATCAAGCAACTCTTGTAGTTGCTCCATCAATTCTTCATCTCAGTCGGAGCCATCCGATACGGTGCTTTAGCTACAGCTAAGCAACCGGGTATCAAGTCAATTTAAAACTCGATTTCCGATCCGGTGGCACACCTGACAAATCCTCTGGAAACATATCGGGAAGTCACACACCACCGGTACATCGGACAATTTGGTGTTGACGTGTCCACATCCTTCACGTAGGCCAAATAAGCACTACATCCACCCTCATGCACTTTCCCGCCACCGCCATCGAAATCACTTTCGAAATCGTCATAACAATCAATCACCGTATATCGTCACTGAACTCCCGTCAGGTGCTGTTAGTCTAATCATCTTCTTGCCCACACGATGTTCGCTTATAGGTTGCTACCTATCCATCCCTAGTACTACATCAAATCCACCTAGGCATCACATATAACTTAGCAGCAAACCTATGACCTTCTAATTCTATGGCACTGTCCTCTATCATATCAGTAACTCTAGTGGACTTACAATAGGGAGTTCTACATCAAAGGGCATCAATACGTCTACTACTACAGAAATTTAGCATAGAAAGCAGCAGAAATAAAACTCCCTACTAGCAACAGACAAATAACAAACTAGAAGCAAGAGTTTGATTTACTAAAACGTACCTGACACAACATCAGGGTCCGTCCTAGCGCCTCCTGTCATGGAAAGCTCTGGTGCCTGACCTTTGCTGCTCAGTTCCGGTCTTCTTCCCCACTCCAGACCTCTCCCCCCCGGCTTCCTGCAATCCCTGCTCAGGTGGCCTACCTCCCACAGTGAAGCATCTCGCTGCTCTACAATCTCTAGATTGACCGGCTCCCGCACTTGAAACAGACATTAAGCCCCAGCCTGCACTCACCAGCGTGCTCCTTCTAATTTACCGCACTTCTTCACTCCTGAGCCTATGGCGATCACCCGTCGATCATCCACCCTGGCTTTCTTGTCATTCGGGTGAAGCCACGCGCCCAAACCGTTTCCGGTTCCAGTTCCGATCATCACCACCAGTCTTCTTCTTCTCAATCACCATCACCTCCCTCTCATCATACAATCTTTCAGCCAAGTCAACCACCGACCTAAATCTACTCGGTCGGGCGGCGATCAGTGCCTGTGATGTCCCCCGGCAAGCCCTGAATGTATCTTTTGATCTTCCATGACAGGGCGTCACCTGATCCGGCACTAGCCATGCCATCTCATTGAACTTGGTGGTGTATTATTGCTGTGTCATGGTTCCCCGCCTCCAACTGCAGGAACTCTCTCTCCACCTGTCTAACTCCCGATAGGACAGAACTCCTCAATCACCAGCTTATTCAGCTCGCTCCACCTCATTATACCAATCACCTGCTACCCCCTCGGTCCTGGAAATGTTGTCCCACCAACATAGAGCAGTCCACAACGAATGAGTGGAAACTTCACCTCTGGTCCTCCCGGCACTCGCTGATTTCAAGGACAGCCTCCATCTCCCTCCCTCATCGTGAGCAGCAGCAGCAGTGCCATTACCATCAAAGGTAGGGGATTTACATCTTTGAAATGCCCCATAGTTATAGCCTCATACTACCTCTCACCCCGACTCTTCTTCCTCCTCTCCTCATCATAGGAATACCGTCTCGGTCTCGCGTTGTTCTCTCCCTCCCGAGGTCCTGTTCATATCCTTCCTCTCTCCTTCTCTAACAGCCTTAATCACTTCGGTCAACACAGATGGCAAATCGTCTGCATGACCTGTAACCTCCTCCACCACGGCCACCTTCACCGAGGCTCTCAAATTAGCACTCTCATCACCACCCTCCGGATGAGGGGTCTCAGGCTCCTCATGGGTCACCTTTTCAACCCTGGGCCTTCCTCTGGTGACCCTGCTCCAGCACCATGTCCACCACGTACTCCGCCTCGTAAGCCTTAGAAGATCTACCTCCAGCCATCCTCTAACACACTATAAGATTCAAACACTAACATGGTCATTCAAGTATATAGCTCGGATTACGTTAAGTATAGTAAGTCTCTAATTACAGTGGCCATTGTGATTAGCCACTTACTTTACTCTTCATACCCCAAGCATTTCCTATCTGACTACATCAGTATCTATCTACTACTAATACAAACAGATCAAATAACATGCGCACATAATACCGTTTAACGTTTAAGAAAATATCTGATGGCACGTAGCTACTTGGACGGCATCCCTTCCCTTTGTCCCATTCTCATTTAAGTTTAGGTTTTGTTTGAAAATATTTACCTATTTCACTTAAACTTTGGCTCTGATACCAACTTGTAAGGCCCCGTTCCCGGCACCTCACAGTTGGTCAATCATCGCACGTAAAATATACATTTATTTAAAACATCACAGCGAAAACTAAATTTAAAACCATTTCATATATATTAATGAAAACTTTTGCAAAGTAATACAATACAGTTAAACGTTACAAAAGATCATAGTTGCATTACATCACAAAAACATCATTTTTATACTAATGGATGCCATCCAAAAATGCCAAGTTGTAACACCCGAAGTTTGACTTTTTGAGTGTTCATGCGACTGAGTCTCAATCGCATGGAACTCGCGCACTGGGGGACCAATCGCATGGAGCTTGGACGATTGAATGATCAACCGCATGGAACTCATGCAATGGAGGTCCAGTCGCATGGTATTCAGGCGACTGGAGGCCCAGTCGGTTGGGAGTTTGGGGGCGACTGAGCTGTAGCTATAAAGGAGGGGCAGCCATCTCCCCTCCCCACACTTGCACACTTCATCTCGGGAAGAAGAGCAGAGAGAGAGAAAAGAGCGCAGAAGAGGTGAAAGAGAAAGGCGTGATTCGGGCGTGAAACTTGTCGAGCAACTAGCCCAAACGGAGCTCTTCATCTCCTACTTGCTTATGTGAGTTCTAGGACCCCTCATTTACTTTTTTCAATGATTTTGGGGCTGAAACATATAAACCCATTTTTGAAAAAGTGTATGTTTGACCTATTTGGGTAAATCTTGTGTAATGTGTTTAAGGTATGATTTATGACTTGTATATGCATGTATGATGCCCTAGTATGAATCCCTGAGGTTTGGGAGGGCTAATTTGGGCTTAAGATGAGTTTGGAAGGGTTGAAGGCCGTAGGTCGCGACTACAGCTCGTGATGAACTCCAGTCGCTGCCCAGTTAGGGCTACATGACTGGAGAGCCAGTCGCACGATTGAGGACGACGATATTCCCGTACGACTGAGGTCCAAACGTACGACTGAGAGTCCAATCGCATAAATGCTCATTCGCCTAGTGCCCAACCGTATGACTGAGAGTCCAGTCGCATAGGGACTCATTCGCATTAGTCCTAGTCGCACGATGCTCAATCCCTAGTGTTCATACGCACGATTGTATGCCTATTCGCCTGGTTGCCCATCGCACGATCCGTCGCATGGAGGCCATGCGACTGGAGTATGTCAATCGCTCAAATAGGGCTGTTACGTATGAGGAGAGAGATGGTATTGTATGTATAGTGATGGATTAGTATGATAAGTATGATGTAGCCTTATATGATGGTAATGACTCATGATTTGTAAATATCGATGTTCCTTATGACGATGTATGTTATCTTTTCTTGACTTTACGTGCTATGTAATGATGAAACGAAAGTAATAAGAACGTAAAGTGAAAGATAATGGAAGAGGAACATGATGAATGAATGCATGCATTAATGAAAGAACGAATGATGTAAGAAAGGCTTGCAAGCAAATGTATGGAGGTGCACCCCCTGGCAGGTGTTAGCTCAACGTGTGTCGGGTTAGCTACCCCGAAGGATGCACATTGGGTCAGTCATGTCGTGGTTGTATCACCACAGGTCCCATCAGCTTCGTGCATAATGTTCGTGGTTGATCACCACAGGTCCAGCATCAGCTTCGTGCACATGTTCGGGTATATAGCATATGGCATTGATCCAGTGAAAAGAGGAAAGATAAGTGGTGCATGTACCTACCCTAGGTGACTGGATCAGCTTCGTGCACAATGTCATGGTTGATTACCACAGGTCCAGCACCAGCAGTATGGTACGACGTTCAGGTAATGTACATGTCACCGAAATAATGAACGTATGAACGAACGTAACGAACATACGATGTATGTAATGAATGTCGGAATGTATGTAAGAGACGTATGAACAAAAGAAAGAATGTGAATGTTAAGGATGAACGGTACACGAATGAAGCTAATGAATGAACGATGAAGATAATAATAATATTATCTACGTGTACGATGTTGTGTGACCGTATGTATGTAAACGGTTTTTATGAAAGAAAGGTATGTTTTATTATAGAACTCACTCAACAACGCTGACTTTTATGTGTTTCCAGTTGACAGGTAGTGTTGCTGAGGATGCACGAGCGGCTACTCAGCTCGTTTGGGATGGCATTCTCCTTTTGATAATGCTGCCACATTTTATGTTGCATGCAAGTGTTCCTTGAGGATCCTGATAAACGGGATTACTTAAGGAATCTTCTTTAAATAAGTTTTAATATTTTTGTACTAGAGGACACTGTATATGACCATGTTGGATTTGTTGAGGATTCAGATAAACGGATTACTTAAGAAATCCTCGTTTTCATATGCTTCCGCAACAATCCTAGTAAAGTTATGTAACGTAAAGAAGCAT
The DNA here is from genome assembly GCA_024085815.1 of Flaveria linearis. Lineage (NCBI taxonomy): Eukaryota > Viridiplantae > Streptophyta > Magnoliopsida > Asterales > Asteraceae > Flaveria > Flaveria linearis. The sequence continues at coordinate 33,271,654 of CM044016.1, read as the reverse complement.
GTATTTTGTATTCGAATCAACGATGTAATGAATTGTAAAAGCTTTTATGATGAATGAGAATGTACTTTTATCATTCCGCTGCTTTATTTTGCTTAGTAAATGTAAATTGTGTGTTTGATGTGCAATGAATGACCAACTGTGAGGTGCCCGGGAACGGGGCCTTACAAGTTGGTATCAGAGTCAAAGTTTAGTGAAACGGTTAAATTTTCAAAATAAACCTTATTAAACTGAAAATGGGACAGAAAGGGAAAGAATGCCATCTGAGTAGCTGCGTGCCATCAGGTATTTTCTAAAGATTAACTGGTATTATGTGCGCATGCAAGTGGTATATGTGTACTGTTAGACTTAGATACTAATGTAGTCAGGACAGTAATGCTCGGTACGAAGAGTAAAGTAAGTGGCTAATCACAACTGGCCACTGTAATTATGGACTTACTATACTTGACATAAACTGAGCTACTTCCTGAATGAACCATGTTTTGGTTTTTGAATCTTTCAGTGTGATAGAAGATGGTCTGTGGGGTAGATCATCTAAAGTTTCACGAGGTGGTGGACGTGGTGCTGAACCGCGGGCCAAAGAGGAAGACCGAGAGTGGAGAAGGAGGTTCCTGACGAACCTGAAACCACTCATCAGGAGGGTAGATGGAGCGCTGATCTAAGGGCCTCGGTAAAAGAGGCAGTGATCGAAGAGGTGCATCCAGTCATGCAGACGATTTTACCGTCTGTAGTGACCGAAGTGATAAAGGCTGTACGCGAAGATGAAAGACGAGGGAGGAACCGTCCTCAGGGAGACAGCAAAACAGATCCGGAAACGGTTCTTTCCGACGATGAAGAGGAAGAAGGGGAGGAGCCTGTACGGAGACAACACGGGGTTGTAACTACGGGCGTTTATGAGGTGCAAGCCCCCTACTTTTGATGGTACTGGCACCGCTGCTGCTACTCACCAATGGTGAGAGAAAGAGATGCTGTCCTTGATATTAGTGGGTGCGAGGAGGATAAAAAGGTGAAGTTTGCTACCCACTCTTTCACTGGTTCGGCTTTATGCTGGTGGACAACATAGTCCAAGCCGAGGGTAGCAAGCCATTGGAAGAATAAGTGGTCCGAGTTGAAAAGGATGGTGATCGAGGAGTTCAGTCCTCGTCGGGAATGATAAAGTTGAGAGAGAGTTCCTGCAGTTGGAGCGGGGACGATGACCCACCAACAGTACCACACGAAGTTTAACAAGATGGCGAGAATGGTGCCGGATCAGGTGATGCCGGTGTCTCGAAAGATTAATCGATATATTCAGGGGCTGCCAGCTGAATTCCGTTGGCACCTAATTTCTGCTCGACCAAGTACCTTTAGGTCGGCAGTGGATTTGGCAGGGAGTTTATATGATGAACGGCTGTGGTGGTAAAGGCTGAGGGTAGTAACAAGGGAGGTGGTGAGAGAAATTGGTCGCCGAAAAGGTTAGTCGAGATACTTCGACGAGTAACAGAAGGCACGGTGGATGATCGCCGTGTAGTCATGTCAGTGCAGGGTCGAGAAAGTGTGGGAAATGTGGGGAAGCACGGTGGCGATGCAGATGGGGTTGAATGTTTGTTTTAAGTGTGGGAAGACAGGGCATATGGCCAAGGATTGTCGGACAGGCAATGTTTCAATGTGGGAAAGTGGTCATTATCAGAGACTGTAAGAAGCCGAGGGCTGAGGGTTCGGGGGCGAAGAAGACGGGAAGTGAAGGGCTGAGGGCAATGCTAGGGCGTTCACGATGACACAAGAGGAGGCTAGAACGGACCCTGATGTTTGTCCGGTACGTTCTTGGTGAACCAAACTTTAGCCTCTGTATTATTTGATTCAGGTGCCAGTAGAAGTTCTATTTCTTCTGTTTTTCTGTTCCAACTGCCTGTTAGAAGTAGACGTGTCGACGTACCGTTTGATGTAGAAACCGCGATAGGAAAGTCTACCAGGATTTCCGAGGTGATAGAGGGTTGTGATTGGAATTAGGGGCCGCAAATTTCCGGTTAGACCCTTTGCGGTGACTTTATGTGGTTCGATTTGGTGCTTGGGATGGATTGGTTGGCGGACTTTGAGGCGAACATTGCGTGCCGCAAGAAGATGATTCATTTGACAGCGCCCGACGGTAGTTCAGTGATAGTTTATGGTGATCAGGTTACTACAATTCGAAGGTGATCTCAATGGCTGTGGCGGGAAAGTGTATGAGGCGTGGGTGCAGCGCCTACTTATGTTATGTAAAAGATGTAGAAACGCTAACACCACAACTATCCGATGTTCCGGTTGTGTGTGATTTTCCAGACGTTTCCCGGAAGACTTATCGGGATTGCCACCTGACCGAAAGGATCGAGTTCCAGATTGACCTGATACCGGGTGCTCAACCTGTCGCCAAGGCACCGTATCGATTGGCTCCTACGGAAATGAAAGAGTTGATGGAGCAGTTGCAAGAATTGCTAGATAAGGGTTCATAAGACCGAGTATCTTACCTTAGGGTGCTCCGTCCTATTCGTAAAGAAGAAGGATGGTAGTATGAGGATGTGCATCGACTACCGCGAGCTGAATAAGTTGACGGTAAAGAAACAGATACCCTTGCCGAGAATCGATGATTTGTTGATCAGCTTCAAGGCGCCAGTTGATTTTCACGAATAGATCTTCGATCGGGCTACCATCAGCTAAAAGTAAAGGAACAGGATATCCCTAAAACAGCCTTCATACGCGCTATGGTCAATACGGGTTTCTTGTCATGTCTTTTGGGTTGACCAATGCGCGCGGCTGCTTTTATGGACATGATGAACCGGTGTGCCGGCCGATGTGGATTAGTCAGTGATTGTGTTCATCGATGATATCCTGATTTATTCGAAGAGCGAGACCGAGCATGCCGGACACATTCGAGAGGTTCTTGAGACGTTGAGGAGGGAGAAGCTGTATGCTAAATTCTCCAAATGCGCCTTCTGGTTGCGCGAAGTTCAGTTCTTGGGTCACGTGGTGAATCCGGAGGGTATTATGGTCGATCCGGCAAAGGTGGAAGCGGTAATGCAATGGAAGTCTCCGAAGACGCCATCCGAAATCCGAAGTTTCTTGGGTTTGGCGGGCTACTACCGAAGTTTATCCAAGACTTTTCCAAAATCGCTTCTCCAATAACCAAGTTGACCCAAGGATGTTGAATTTGTATGGGGTCAAGCTCAGGAAAAGGGCGTTGAAGAATTAAGGCAAGGTTGACCCAAGCTCCTGTATTGGCATTACCCGATGGAAGCGAGGACTTGGTGGTTTATTCTGATGCTTCCTACTCGGGGTTGGGGTGCGTGTTGATGCAGAGAGGAAAGGTTATAGCCTATGCATCCCGACAGCTGAAGGTTCATGAGGTAACTACCCCACTCATGACTTGGAGCTAGCAGCTGTGGTCTTTGCATTAAAGATTTGGAGGCACTATCTCTACGAACGAAGTGCACCATTTTCACCGACCACAAGAGCTTGAGGTACTTCTTCGAGCAAAAAGATTTAAATATGAGGCAGAGGCGATGGTTGGAGCTGATAAAGATTATGATTGTGAGATCCATTACCATCCGGGCAAAGCCAACGGGGTGGCGGATGCCTTAGCCGAAAGGAGAGGCCCGAGCCAATTCGGGTGAAAGCTTACCAGCTGATTATGACCTCGGATGTGATGAGCAAGTCAAAGAGTTTCAAGATGAGGCACTGAAGGAAGATCATCTTAACTCAGAAAGAATGAAAGGTCTGGTCGCGGAATTGGGTGAAAAATGTTTGGTGTTAGAACCCTTTTGGCGGATGTGGATTCCTCGTCTTGGGGATCTACGAGGGAAGATTATGGACGAGCCCACAAGCTCGATACTCCATTCATCCCGGGCCACCAAGATGTACCAGACATGAGAAAGATTATTGGTGGCCGGGATGAAGCGTGTGATGTGTGGAGTATGTGGGTAAATGCCTCACTTGTTTGCAAGTAAAGGCAGAGCACCAAAAGCCGTACGGAAAGATTCAACCCCTGGATATACCGAATGGAAGTGGGAGCACATCACCATGGGTTTCATTACGAAGCTGTCGCGTACCCCGAAAGGGTATGATGCCATATGGGTGATAGTGGACCGCTTGATGAAGAGTGCTCACTTCCTACCTATACGTGAGACATACTCATCCGAGAGGTTTGTCGATCTTTTTATCAAAGAGATTGTGACTCGTCATGGTGTACCGGTGTCATTGTGTCCGATCACGACACCCGTTTACATCCAAATTCTTGAAGAAATTCCACGCTGCCATGGTGACGAGATTACATATTAGTACGGCTTATCATCCCCAAACTGATCGTTAGTCGGAAAGGACCATTCGACATTAAAGGACATGCTCCGGGCATGTGTGATTGATTTGGGGGAAGCTGGGACGACCACATGCCGTTAGCTGAATTCTCGTACAACAATAGCTATCATGCCAGTATTGGCATGCCACCTTATGAAATGCTATATGGTAGGAGATGTAGGCACACCCGTATGTTGGGTGATATTGGTCAGAAGGAATTAGGGAGCGTCGAGGTGATCGAGGCTACGATTGAAAAGCTTGAAAGGATCAAGGCCTACATGAAAGGCAGCCAAGACAGACAGAAGTCGTATGCCGATAAACGCGCAGACCGATTGAGTTCCGGAGGGTGATCGGGTTATGTTGAAGGTCTCACCTTGGAAGGGAATTATTCGGTTCCGAAAGCGGGGCAAACTGAGCCCACGGTATATAGGCCTTTCCGAATTATTGCCCCGTGTGGAGAGGTGGCCTATAGGTTAGAATTGCCTGATGAGTTAAGTGGAATTCACCCACCTTCCGTATCTCATCTGAGAAAGTGTTTAGCCGATGAAGATATGATTGTTCCACTGGAAGATATGAAGTTGATGAACGGCTCAATTATGTGGAGCAACCAGTGGCAATTATCGATAGAAAAGAAAGCGGCTGAGAATAAAGTGGTTCCTCTGTGCGTGTACAGTGGAGGCACAGGAGATCCGAGTCAACGTGGGAGACGGAAGATGAATGAGACAGTATTACCCATGCTTGTTCGAGAATAACAGGTTTCGGGGACGAAACCTAAAAAGGGGTGGACTTGTAACACCAGAAGTTTGACTTTTTGGAGTGTCATGCGACTGAGTCTCAATCGCATGGAACTCATGCGACTGGGGGGACCAATCGCATGGAGCTTGGACGATTAAGGATCAACCGCATGAAACTCATGCGACTGGAGGTCCAATCGCATAGTGTTCAGGCGACTGGAGGCCCAGTCGGCTGGAGTTTGGGGGCGACTGAGCTGTAGCTATAAAGGAGGGGCACCATCTCCCCTCCCCACACTTGCACACTTCAGTCGGGAAGAAGAAACAAGAGAGGGAAAAGAGCGACAGAAGAGGCGAAAGAGAGAAAAGGCGTGATTCGGGCGTGAAACTTGTCGAGAACTAGCCCAAACGGAACTCTTCATCTCCTACTTGCTTATTGAGTTCTAGGACCCCTCATTTACTTGTTTTCAATGATTTTGGGGCTGGAACACATATAAACCCTTTTTTGAAAAAGTGTATGTTTGACCTATTTGGTGAAATCTTGTGTAATGTGTTTAAGGTATGATTTAGGACTTGTATATGCATGTATGATGCCCTAGTATGAATCCCTAAGGTTTGGGAGGGCTAATTTGGGCTAAGATGAGTTTGGAAGGGTTGAAGGCCGTAGGTCGCGGCTGCAGTTCGTGATGAACTCCAGTCGCTGCCCAGTTAGGGCTACACGACTGGAGAGCCAGTCGCACGATTGAGGAACGACTGATATTCAGCCGTACGACTGAGGTCCAAACGTACGACTGAGAGTCCAATCGCATAAATGCTCATTCGCCTAGTGCCCAACCGTATGACTGAGAGTCCAGTCGCATAGGACTCATTCGCATTGTCCTGTCGAACGATGCTCAATCACCATAGTGTTCATACGCACGATTGTATGCTATTCGCCTGGTTGCCCAATCGCACGATCCAGTCGCATGGAGGCCATGCGACTGGAGTATGTCCAATCACTCAAACAGGGCTGTTACGTATGAGGAGAGAGATGGTATTGTATGTATAGGCATGATGTATGTATGATAAGTATGATTTAGCCTTATATGATGGTAATGACTCTGATTTGTAAATATCGATGTTCCTTATGACGATGTATGTTTATCTTTTCTTGACTTTACGTGCTATGTTAATGAATGAAACGAAGTAATAAGAACGTAAAGTGAAAGATAATGAAAGAACATGATGAATGAATGCATGCATTAATGAAAGAACAAATGAATGTAAGAAAGGCTTGCAAGCAAATGTATGGAGGTGCACACCCCTGGCAGATGTTAGCTCAACGGTGTGCGGGTTAGCTACCCCGAAGGATGCACATGGGGTAAGTGTTTGTGATTGACCATATGCATGGGGATCCCTACCGCTTACCTCAGGTTACTGATCAGCTTCGTGCACATGTTCGTGGTTGATCACCACACCAGCCATCAACTTCGGGCACAATGTTCGTAGTTGATCACCACGGTCCAGCATCAGCTTCGTGCATAAGTGTTCGGGGTATAGCATATGGCATTGATCCAGAATGAAAGAGGAAAGATAAGTGGTGCATGTACCTACCCTAGGTGACTGGATCAGCTTCGTGCACACTGTTCGTGGTTGATTACCACAGGTCTAGCACCAGCAGTATGGTACGACGTTCAGGGTAATGTTATGTCACCGAAAGTAATGAACGTACGCATGAATGTAATGAACGTATGAACGAACGTAACGAACGTACGACGTATGTAATGAATGTATGAATGTATGTAAGAGACGTATGAACAAAAGAAAGAATGTGAATGTTAATGATGAACGGTACACGAATGAAAGCTAATGAATGAACGATGAAGATAATAATAATATTATCTACGTGTACGTATGTTGTGTGACCGTATGTATGTAAGAACGGTTTTTATGAAAGAAAGGTATGGTTTTATTATAAAAACTAGAACCACTCAGCAACGCTGACGTTTTATGTGTTTCCAGTTGATAGTAGTGTTGCTGAGGATGGCACGAGGCGGCTACTCAGCTCTTTTGGGATGGCATTCTCCTTTTGATAATGTTGCCACATTTTATGTTGCATGCAAGTGTTCCTTGAGGATCCGATAAACGGATTACTTAAGGAATCTTCTTTAAATATAGTTTTAATATTTTTGTACTAGAAGTCACTGTATATGACCATTTTGGATGTTGTTGAGAATTCAGATCAATGGGATTACTTGAAATGAAATGTACTTTTATCAATTTCGCTGCTTTATTTTGCTTAGTAAATGTAAATTATGTGTTTGATGTGCAATGAATGACCAACGTGAGGTGCCGGGAACGGGCCTTACACAAGTAGCTGCCCCGTGCCATCCTCAGCAACTCTTACCTGCCGACTGGAAATACATAAAAAGTCAGCGTTGCTGAGTGAGTTCTAGTTTTATAAATAAAGTACTTTTACTTTCGGTATAAACTTTCTTTACTTTCATACGCGGACATGCATCATACGTACAGATAGAGAATATTACTTTTAACTTTCATTATCATTTATTTTCCCATCACATCATATTCATAGCAGAATGCTTTCATTCATGCTTTTATTAACATTCTCTTACTTTCGTTCTCATTCTTTCGTAACGTACTTTACATCATTCATTTACTTTCTTACTTTCTTACTTTCTTTCTTTGTACGTTATGTCATTCTTTCACTTTCATATGGATCGATAAACAATACCCCGAACATTGTGCATGAAGCTGATGCTGGACTGTGGTAATTAACAAACGAACATTGTGCCCAAGCTGATCCAGTCACCTAGGGCAGGTATTCTCTCCCATTCATTCAAACCAATTGGTAATACCCCGAACATTATGCACGAAGCTGATGTTGGACTGTGGTAATTAAACCACGAAATATTATGCCCGAAGCTGATCAAGTCACCTAGGGCATACCAAAGGGCCTTATCAATCTCAATGATTGACCCTGTGTGCATCTTTGGGGTAGTAACCCGCATCACAGTGAGCTAACGACAACATGGTCGTGCACCTCCTTTCTTATTTGCTTGCAAGCCATTCTTTCATTCATTACGTTTTACTTTTCATCTTTGTTATCTTTCACTTCGTTACGTTATTCTTTACGTTGTTTCTTTCATTCGTCATACTACGTAAGAATAACAAACATATATTTAGTATTTTATAATATAATCTAAATACGTTTAATTACCATTAAAGATAACATGTAAATACCATGCATCATTATTCATATCTAACCCTAAACCATCCCATAATCATGCATAAAAGGGTAATCATAACTCATAAGTCAAATCAGGTCAAACCCTAAAACCTTGATTTTTTAAAATTTCAAAGTATTTCTAAGTGCCTAGGCGCATGGGCACTATTGGTCGTTTCTGCCTGTTCAGGCGTTTTGCTACTATGCAGCGTCTGGACTTAAACACTTTGTCATCTCCATTAGGCGCCTGGACCTATTTAGGCTCTGGACCATTTAGGCGCATGGACACTATTCAGGCGCTTGGGCTTAACACTTAGCCATTTAGGCATCTTCCCAGGCGTTTGGGTACTATTCAGGCGCATGGGCCTAACATAGACGCATGGGCACTTAGGCGGTTGGGTACTGTTTAGGCGGTTGGGTTTCTGGGCGGTTGGGAACACTTAGTAAATTAGACCGTTTGGACGCATGGGCACTGTTTAGGCGCATGGGCAACAACTTTCACTAAATTAACATAAATCAGTCCCAATCCAACATATTCATATTCTAATCTTAGTATTAACATTCTAAGCATCATAACATAAACATAACCACATATAAACACTAAATTAACACCCTCACACATTCACATTCATACACACACACATACGGGTAAAACCCATTTTATAACAACATGAAACATGCATTTCAGCCCTAAAATTTGTTAAAAACATGTTAAACAGGGGGTTCTAGAAACTCACCTTAGCTGCTTTCGTGTATGACTTTCTCAAACCCGAATGTAATGAGTTCAAACGCCTAAAAACCCACCAAAACACACACACAAACGTACATAACACAATAAAAGCATATACCGAGGCATACGCCGACCAAGAACAACTCAAACAAAGAATTCTTACCTTATATTTGAATTCTTCTTGTTCTTTCTTCAAAATCCGAGCTCTGCCCTTTCTCTCTCTAAAATTCCGATTGCAAAGGTGATGATGCAGTAATATGGGCGGCCATACCACCTTTTGTACTCACTTTTTATTCTTTTTGGTCTTTTGATACTTTAAACCCTTCTACTTGGATTAAATTACATTTCTTCTTTATTCACGTTTTATTGTTTCTCTCTTGCCTATAAAAATATCCGGGTGTTACAAATAATCATCTCTAATTAAATTTTAATTACTTAACCCATGTGGTTTAATAATTAATTTTAATAGGTAAATATTAAATTATTAAATATTTAATAATTAACTATTAATCAACTAACATTTAATCCCGTTTATTTAATTATTTCTATAATCATTAATCACCATCACTGAAACCAGGCTTCTAAATCATAATATGAAATCATTGCACGTTAATATATATTTGTTGTTCAATGTGTAACTATTTGGATCTTACCTTGATAATATATTGATATTATTGATAATCGGACATCTAATGTTCAATATGCTCCTATCTTCCTCAATCATCCTCCTCTAGCACCTCTTTTAACTCACTTGACGAAGGAAGGGCTTCTTCACTAGAATCAGAAGCTTCACGCCATATTCCTAAAAATCATTTGAATACATATGTGACATAGGAAAGTGTGGATCTTATAACATAGGAAAAGATGTGTATTGAATGTATTAGGGTGGCGATTAGAATTGTAGGTGATACGTTGGAGTATCAAACAGATGAGTTTTAAGAAGGCGGTTGCGAGGTTTGGTTTTTTTGACAAGGCTTTGAGGATTGTTGTGTTGCATTTCTACCCGAGCGGGATGATGAATCCATGACTAAAAAGTTAAAGATTGGATTTTTAGAGAGTAATTTAGAGGAAATGGTGTGTAAATAATGAAGTTTGAATTGTATATTATAGTGTAAAAATTTCTTTTAATACTCAACGGTCACAAGACCATTCAACAATCAAAAGTTTTAAATGTCCATTTCGGTATATTCCGGAGTATTCATCGGGTCGGGGAGCAAAGGAACCGGGGGCATGGTGTATGACCGATCCCAAGTTTTCCAAGGTATTCACCATGTAATTCCTGACTTGACTCCATGTGCCTAAGAAGTGAGTCCCTAACCTTTGTCCATATTTTAGCAATGAGATAGGATGACAATTGAGTGATTTTTTTATAAATATTTCTTAAATTACAAAGATAAGATATGAATTGAATTGGGTTCTGAATGCTCTTAGGTCTTTATAAGTCATCATGGGTCTAATAGTTTAGGTAAGGTTATAATAGTCACATTATCATTAATATTATAGTAAATTATCCTTTTAGGATCCACCCATCCATAAAAAATATAACATGATAACTTAGGATCGATTAGACCATTATGATCTCAGCTTACTGTTACGGTTGATTCGCGTCAGTGATGCCACAAACATGTGTCTGGTAACCTTCAAGATAAGGAGATGTCCGGTAACAGAGTACAAAATAGAAGTAGCGTAGCTACTTATAACAGTATTGAAAATACACTAGCTACTTCTAACATAATAAAAAATAGACTAGCTAATTATAACACGAATAAAAATCAGACAACCGTACCTCAGTTTAGCAAAACAAATAAATTTGAGTCATTATAAGGTGGTATTAACACCTACATTTCAATACTGTTCACATTAGATCTACAAAACTTGTAAAATTTCTTTGTGGTTCGTTTGCTCACTTGTCTATGGCAGCGGAAGCATGTAAGGTGCTTAAATATAATGAACTTATCGTTTCTATTTTGTTTTACAAATAATTCTTGATTTCCTTTTCTTTGTATTTAGAAGATTTATGTTATATATCTATGTTATATATATAATAAAACTTTTGGACCAATATTTATTTTACTCAAACTTAAAAATATTAATTGAACTTATTTAACATAATACAAGTACTTTATACAAAGTTCATATTTACCATATTTAATAAAATTTTCTAATTAATATTATTTCAATATTGATTTTAAATAAAAATTTTTATAATTTAGAAAAAATATAACTAATATCTTTAGCATTTAATAATCATTAAATAATTACTTTTTTATGCTAGTGACATATGACATAGAATGTGCGACAAGATGTAAAATTTTATTTTGATTTATTGGCATAGATCATTTAATAATATGAGATTATTTGGTTCACTACTTAAAAAAATTATCTTATTTATAATAATTTATATTAAATTTTTATATTTATATTTATATTTCTATTATATTTGTATCTATACTTGTATCTATACTTGTATCTATACTTGTATCTATACTTGTATCTATACTTGTATCTATACTTGTATCTATACTTGTATCTATACTTGTATCTATACTTGTATCTATACTTGTATCTATACTTGTATCTATACTTGCATTTATAGTTTCAATTATAGTCGTATTTATAGTCGTATTTACAGTCGTACTTACAGTCGTACTTACAGTCGTACTTACAGTCGTAGTTACAGTCGTATGTACAGTCACATGCACAGTCACATGCACAGTCACATGCACAGTCACATGTCACATGCACAGTCACATGCACAGTCACATGCACAGTCACATGCACAGTCACATGCACAGTCACATGCACAGTCACATGCACAGTCACATGCACAGTCACATGCACAGTCACATGCACAGTCACATGCACAGTCACATGCACAGTCACATGCACAGTCACATGCACAGTCACATGCACAGTCACATGCACAGTCACATGCACAGTCACATGCACAGTCACATGCACAGTCACATGCACAGTCACATGCACAGTCACATGCACAGTCACATGCACAGTCACAGTCACATGCACAGTCACAGTCACATGCACAGTCACATGCACAGTCACATGCACAGTCACATGCACAGTCACATGCACAGTCACATGCACAGTCAATGCACAGTCACATGCACAGTCACATGTACAGTCACATCTACAGTCACATCTACAGTCACATCTACAGTCACATCTACAGTCACATCTACAGTCACATCTACAGTCACATCTACAGTCACATCTATATTTACATCTATATTTACATCTATGTTTACATCTATATTTACATCTATATTTACATCTATATTTACATCTATATTTGTATTTATATTTGTATTTATATTTATATTTCTATTTATATTTGTATTTTCTATTTGTATTTGCATAGTATTTGCATTTGTATATGTTTTATATTTTATTCGTATTCGTATTCGTATTCGTATTCGTATTCGTATTCATATTCGTATCCGTATCCGTATCCGTATCCGTATCCGTATCCGTATCCGTATCCGTATCCGTATCCGTATCCGTATCCGTATCCGTATCCGTATCCGTATCCGTATCCGTATCCGTATCCGTATCCGTATCCGTATCCGTATCCGTATCCGTATCCGTATCCGTATCCGTATCCGTATCCGTATCCGTATCCGTCTCCGTCTCCGTCTCCGTCTCCGTCTCCGTGTCCGTGTCCGTGTCCGTGTCCGTGTCCGTGTCCGTGTCCGTGTCCGTGTTCGTGTTCGTGTTCGTGTTCGTGTTCGTGTTCGTGTTCGTGTTCGTGTTCGTGTTCGTGTTCGTGTTCGTGTTCGTGTTCGTGTTCGTGTTCGTGTTCGTTCGTGTTCGTGTTCGTGTTCGTGTTCGTGTTCGTGTTCGTGTTCGTGTTCGTGTTCGTGTTCGTGTTCGTGTTCGTGTTCGTGTTCGTGTTTCGTGTTCGTGTTCGTGTTCGTGTTCGTGTTCGTGTTCGTGTTCGTGTTCGTGTTCGTGTTCGTGTTCGTGTTCGTGTTCGTGTTCGTGTTCGTGTTCGTGTTCGTGTTCGTGTTCGTGTTCGTGTTCGTGTTCGTGTTCGTGTTCGTGTTCGTGTTCGTGTTCGTGTTCGTGTTCGTGTTCGTGTTCGTGTTCGTGTTTATTCGTGTTCGTATTCGTATTCGTATTCGTATTCGTATTCGTATTTATATTTATATTTCTAGAAGGGTATCCGCGCAATGCGGCGGGATGACATTTTTCATCCGGAACGTGTTTTTAATGTTTATTTAATCTTATAGTATTTTTACAAAGTCTATTATGTTTTTGTTATGCTAAAAGTTAAAACACCTTGCATAACTACTTGTACATTTATACATTAACTATTATAACTCACAAAATACAGATTAGTTTAACAAAAAGTTTACACTAAATTGTTTAATAAAACACAGGTTACAATTGTAGCTTTAAATTTTTTTTAAACGTGATAGATTAAAAGATATAGCTGAAATCTTAAACAGCTGAAGTTTTTTTATGGGTAGATAATATAAATTTTATGTAACTGTTAGTAAGTGTAAGATTATTATGTAATAATTATAATGGATAATATATAAATAATGTTATAAATATTATTTTATCCTTAAAAATGATTGTGTATCATGCATTGAATAAAATAAATGTTTTTAGTTTTATGGTATTTTAAAATATCAATCTCATTCGCTTTATATATAATAGATTATTCAACGGTTGTAGCTTTTACCTTTAAAGTTAGTATATGTGTACAATTAATATAAATATTAAAGTTGTTTATTACTCAATGCTATATATATGCACAGTTAGCATAAATATTTAAAGTTATTTTTTATTCAATATTACCTCATAATTTAAACTTTATTTAGTAGAAAGATAATAATTTTATTTATTAATAATTCAAATTTGTTAAAATTTTGCGGCAGTGGTTAGTATAAAAGTTTAAAAATGTTTTCTTATACACTATTACCTCATGATTTAAACTTCGTTTAACAGAAAGAAAATAACTTCACTTATTCCTAATTCAAATTTGTTAAAATTTTAGGTAAGTGTTAATATTAAGGTTTAAAGTTGTTTTTTATTTACTATTACCTCATATTTAAATTATATTTAATAATTTGTTACTAAATTTCTAAAATAATAGATATGGTTAATAATTGGTTCTTAAATTTCTAAACTAATACGAATTTAAAATATGTTTAAATTTGTTGAACTTTTATTTAATTGTTAGTAAGTGTAGTGTTATTATGTAACTAATGTAAGGGGTAATCCGTACATAATGGTATAACTGGTGTTATCCAACCCGCGCTTCGTGGCGGGATTTTATCTACAAAAAAGCAACGCATCAATTTCGTCAATGGTCCTTTAAATTAAACGCGTCTGCATGTAAGTTATACACGTTGAACTTGAAAAATCCAAAAATACAGTTCACTGTAACCGCAAATAATTGTGTTTACCACACCCAAGAAAATAAATTTTGTGTTCTATTACATTGCCAATTCATCATCGCCCAAGTTCCCTATAAATTTATTTTCGTTAGTGTTTATGTGGATTGAGTTGGAACTAAAGTTTATATAGCTCCAAAAGTGTACTAATTACTCTTGAATTAAAATTCCTTGGCTAATGTATAAAGATCATACTTTGACTTTCAAATGGTAACAAAAACATCGATTATGGCACATATTTGTGGATTCGCTTCCATGGGCGGGCGACGACAGAAAGAGTTAGGTGTAATAGATCTTTGGTTTTCCTCCAACCACATCAATGGATCTTCAACAATTAATCAACAACCAAACCCACATCTTCACCACACTCGCAAACCTAGCTTCTCCCAAAAATTCCACAACCAAAACATCATCGACATCATCAACCGAAACACAAATTCAATCAAACACACTAACATCAAAACCAACAAAGTCTCAGATGTGGTATCCCTCATCATCATCGACATAACAAACTTTCAAAGAAATGAATCAATTAACAAACATAAAGCAAACTTTGTGTAACCCAACAACAACATCAATGAACAACCTAAACATGAAGAAAGTCTCAAATGTGGCAACTCGGGTCGGCATGATAGGGGTTTAAGAATAAATCTAATCCGTCAGCCATGCAAACAGCCCCAATTGTTGTACCAATAATGAATAACCAAAACACCACAACAGTGAATAGCCCTAATCTGAAACCCTAAAGGTATCAGAGAGACACAAAGATAAGGGAGCAACAAAGGTGGTCGCACCACCACCATGAACACCGTGAACTACCAGAGGACCACAATGGTGCCACCTGTTCCACCTCAACCACAAAGGGGAGGCAGAGCGACATCAGGCTTAACCGTCACTGCCACAGTCACAATCGGTGAAAAATTAGTGCAAGCGACCTAACCGTGACCACTATCGTGAGCTTTGCGACCATAAACAACAACAGAGAGGTCGGGCGAGTCATCGTCGGTGACCTTGTCAGAGTTGTCTCTCTAAAGAACGTAACAACAGAGAAACTCAAACAATGCAAGGGTCATAGAAGCGACAATGCACCGAGTAGTGAACAACAACGGGTGGTCGGCGTGAGTAACCGCCTGTGATCAGGTAGAGATCTCCCTGCCTTGATAGGAGCCCCTCCCTGCAAAGATGTAAATGGCACAGGACCACATATAAGACATGGGTTAAAGGCGTTGGTGCAACACGTGGTTGTACACTACGCAAGGCAACCAGTAAACTACTATTCATTCACATTGCTTTATAAACATTATATATAATTACTATTTTACCCTTAAAAATGATTGTACTTTATGCATTAAGTAAAGTATGCGTTCTTAATTTTAGGGTATCTTAAAATACCACTCCTAAATATTTTATATATAGTATGGATATTTACGCTTACGCTTACGCTTACGCTTACGCTTACGCTTACGCTTACGCTTACGCTTACGCTTATGTTGTAACACCCGCCTCCCAGGGCATACCTCGGGGAGCGTTACGCATCGGATATACAGAACACATAGTAATCAGAGAATACACAGCGGAAGTCTAACTTTAAATATACATCAACGTGTACAATACATTTGTTATAATAGATAATACCATTACATCAGTTTAACTATACTAGAGATCCAAATCTTCAACAACATTCTAGAACTTTATTTTCTCATAAACTAGCTCGTAATCTTCAATCCCTATAATCACTTGGCACCTAGGATGTGTGTCCATAAAATAGAAAATATTTGGGACTCAGCATAAAGCTTGTGAGTTCATAAACATGGCATTCTTCAAAATTCAAAACATGTTATTATTGACTATTGCATCAAGCAGATACAACCATGGCAAACAGATAGGAACAGAGTAAGCACAGTATAAATTCACATAACCAGGCTATGTATACAAACTCCACTGGCTAAATCAGAATCATACAAGCAGCTCTCAAGCATCTTATCAAGCATTGCCACATATCACAGATGCTATTGATAGTCAATTTTTCAATTATTACCAGTTATCAGAACATCACATCCCGTTTTAGAAAAACAGTTCAGAGGAACTCACCTCAATCAATCAAGTCAGTGATATCGTCTGCTCAGGTTCACTGCTATCGGGTATTATCCTATAAGAAAATAACATTACTTAAGCTATATTATAGGTAGTAACAACTTTAGGGATGATTCGTTATCTTTTCCTATTTTTTGGTTTTATTTGGGCACTTTCTTTTATCCTATGCCAACCCTTTGGTACAACCTTTACTAGTTGGCATAACTCGGGCGTTTCCATCATACCCGAGCCAACCCTCGGGGTTACCCAATACCTTCCCTAATGATAACCTTAAAGTCTAATAATAATAAATATAACAACTACAACGCTAAAAATAACAAACAATAATAATACTAACTATAACAATAAAAATAAAAACTATAATAATAATAATAACTATAAAGATGATAATAATAATATTAATAATAACTATATTAATATTAATACCTACAATGATAATAATAATAATAATAATAACGACTATAATA